>VZTN01006520.1:31834-41418 GCA_013400515.1 Erpornis zantholeuca
CACTTTAAGCAGAAGAAACCAAAAAAGACCTGTCAGATAGTACAGTGACTTCACCCTTAAATATGCCACTCACCCATATCAGGGTATCAGGAGATTGTTTCAGGCCTAAACCCAGAAAAGATAAACCACCTGTCTAACTTTAAATGTGAGAATAATCCATTGAAATGTGATAGAAACGTCACATCAGAAGAGTCAGGGCTAAATTTTCATGAGTGAGAGTCTTAAACTGGTGACAATGCTCTCGTTTCAGTCTGTAGATCCACTGGTAAGATTAATTAGGTTTTTGCTACTTTTTCTTGTATACTGGGTTCTGGATATGGGGTGCATCTTGGGGCTGTCTTATCACCCATCATTTCGCTCTAAACAGTGAAAAATTTTCAAATGCTGCTATTTTGCACTTTATTTCGTATTTATTTAAAGTACAATAGACTCAAAAATGCCTGGAATTCTGCTTAAATTCAGTGTTTTCACTGTGGTTCCTGGCTTTAATAGTCACAATTTTGGCTTTACAGTTCTCAAATAGTTTTAGATTGTAATGTTATTCAAAACGGTTTTGTGAATGCTGTGGTGTTTATGTTAATTGTATTAAAAATGATTTAAACTGTGCATACAGACACAGTCCTTCTAGACACAGAGGTGGAATAAGAGCTCCTGATACTGGTAGCAGGCCTATGAATCCTCAGCTGGAAGGCTGTAACTTATGTGACTGTAAGCTGCTTAGCCATCACACCATGTAAGTGAACAATTGGCACTGTAAGATTTTTCAGTTGGAAGCTGCTCATCTCCATCACTGATGTGGGCTCCAGCACAAAAACGAAATTTCAGGAGGAGGCAGAAAATGCAAGAATTGAAAGAGCCAGTAGAAAATGAGAAAGCCTAATAATAACAGAAAGGAAACTACAAAACTCTCTTCATCACTTTTATAATAAAATATAAACAAGCATATTGATTTAAAAACCTTACCATTTCTGTCTCTTGTAAATTGAGACAATTGCACTCTTTTGCATTAAAAGATGTTATCCGTCCAAAAGAGCAAGTATGGTCTTATGCAACTAATATCTGCTAAAACGTACCTGACTGCATTGGAAATGTTGCAGTAGATTGGTATAGCAGAGAATAATGAACCGCTGCACCCCATTGAAATGTAATTACACAGCACTCTTGTTCTTAAACCTATAAGGTGAAAGAAAGATGAATAGTGAAAGTAAAAATCGCTGACCCTTCAAAGTTTAATTTACGTTATGCATTCCCTCGCCCTTCTGATAGGTTTTAGAAAGGTCATAATTTAGGGTATTTTGCAGTTGATAAATGATCTGTATGTTTGTGTTCACACGCACCGATTGATTTGTTATAGCCAAAATATTGTTTCTATAACAACCTGCAGGTCCTTAACTAGGCAAACAGCAGATGAACAGGAATCCAAGTGGGAGGTGAGGCGAAATCTGATCCTCCTCAGAGGATGGGGAGCAGGAGGAAGAGAAGGGAGAAGAGAAGGAGGAGGAGGAAGGTAAGGATGAAGAAAAAGAAGAAGGGGAAGAAGTGACTTTATGGGGATGGTGGAGGATGTGAAAGCGAAGGGGGTGGCAGCAAGTTGCCTGGCTCTGTCCTTGCCCTTTTTTGCTCCTACTGATTTGCCTCCCCTAAGGCTCCCCTGCTCTCCTGGGCCTTGTGTCAGCAGACAACAAAGTCTTTGCAACTCAGATTGCTCCCACCGTGCAAAGGGCTGTTGGGGCAATTTTCCCGCCTTTCCAGCCTTGGATGAGGCTCCTGTTTCTGGGCCCAGTTGATGCATTATGCATCAGGGCTGCCGGCAACTGACAGCCCCTCAGCCAGCGTCTACTTGAAAAGCAATGGTGCTAATCAAAGTCGACACATTTGAATGTCCAGACACACACACAGAGAAATTTACTAATCAAAAAGTGTATTTCCTAGGGCTGTCTCCAGAGAAATCCGCAGGAAGAAATTGGAATAATTTATTAGCTTACAAGTTTTCGTTGACAGTTAGCCCAAGGCTATTTATCTCTGTAATAGAGAACGTCTCCAATGTGGCAAAATTGACCAAATCAAACAGCTTTGATCAGAAAATGAATCTGGCAAGGCTGTCTGTCTGTGGGTCCCAGGGGAAGGGTGGGAAACAAACAAAAAGATTTAACAAGTGGTCAATAGGAGAAAGAGAGAGAGAGAATTTGCAACCTGGAAAGTCAGAAGCCTGCAGAAATCTTCACACACAAACACTGAAATGAATTACGGGAGAAATGAATTATGTCTCACATCTTAACACTTAACATTGTACTTGCACATAATTGGAGCTATGCTGCCCAATGTGATTCGTGCATTAAGGTGATGATAAATAACTGCAGGAGGGGAAAAAAATTTAACTTCTCCTTAAAGGAAAACAGAATACGGAGAATTCCATATCTTCACGAAGACACTGGTACCTTAACTGCAGTTTGCACTTAGTGTCCATTAGTAATACCTGCTCTGCCACAAAGAGTCCGAGTCCCACAGACTCAGTATGTTGAAAGCCACCACAAAACCAACACCAAATTCTGTTTCAAGGGAATCAGAATGTATTTCAGCTGTTTCATTGCACAATTCAGCCACTGTTTTAACCATCTTCCTGTTGATGACCAAGACTTCTAAAATGAAAAGTAATAAAATAAGAACAATTAGGAATAAAATTAAAACAAGTATAGAATTTTGATTTATGTAATTAATTAGACATGGCTTCTCTTGTAAAGAAAATTTTTACCCATCAAAGATCATTGGATAGAAGAAAATATAAAGGAAAAGGTTCAGGATAGCAATCAGAAGCTTTTACATTGCCACAGTTCTATTTTTATATTACTTAGTACTTTCTGTTTCTAGTAATCCGTGTGAAATATTAGATAATAATACCTATGAGTGAAAAACTTCATTCTTTTTTAGAATTAAAGTGCTTTGTGATAATTGGATATAGATGCCTCAGGTGGCCTCATAATTATACTATATTCTCAATGCCTCACAGAGAACAGACTAAAGGACTGTATTCTGGTTCCCTTTTTCTAGGAATTGCAACATTTCTTCCATGGTAGGAAATGGATTTATTTATTCAGGTTCTTGTGCTACTTGCTTTAAGCAGGAAGAGGTAGAAGTAATGTCTCTCTCTCCTAATAAATGTTTCAGATTATGTGAAAGAAGCAAAAGCGCAGGCCATCTTAACTTAATAACAAAGGATCAGCAATTTTATTTTGCTTATATTGGTGAATTGAATAAGCAGCCTGCAAAGAGAAGCACTCAAACAAGTTGAGATTGAAAGCACTCCAGAAAGCAACCAGGCAGCCTAGTGAGATACCCAGCAGGAAACCGAAGGCGACAGGTTACCTTCTCACATCTCTTCAGGCCATTTTATGGGACTGTAAGTCCTCGCACCTGATCTGTATTGTTATATACACTCAGAGAGATCAGTAGGGAATAGTCTGGGAATTTATTTATTTATCACTGTTTGATGTGATAAATTTATCAATTTGAAGAGAAGAGAGAGGGTAGCCCCTTGAATGTTGTTTATCAGTTTAAAATGCTTTTTGCATTTTTATACTGAATCTTTAATATGAGTTATTTTTGTACTTGGAAAAATGGTAACTTGAGTAATTGATAGTCTGAAGATGGTTGGCACCATGTAAAGTACTCTTTGATATCACTGGGCTGGACCATGAACCCCTTCATTATTGCTTAGACTCTTCTGAGGCAATGAGGACTTTAGCTTTATTAAGAAATTGGCAGTATTTTATATTTTCATTATAACATGTTCCTATAGCAGACTAAAACAACATAAACATGGATTAATTAGAGTTTCTATATAATATGTCAAAGTTCAAAATTTTCATGGCCTGGCAATGTAAGGGGCAGAATGATCTGAGTGGTAAAGCCAAAAAAACCATGTTTTCAATCCCTCCTCTTCCACTGGCTTACTGTTTTACAGTTCATTGTTTTGTAGGACCCAAGAAACATGAATATATCAGCTGCTGATTTTTCATGATTATGTCTGTGGTCAATATGCTCTTTAGACTCTTAGCTTGTCCCGTGAGATCTAGGTTTTCTATTTCAAGATGTGTTGCCTGAATTTGCAGATATTCTTAAAAGCCTTTCCCTTTGCAAGTCTTCATCTGAGTTTTCCTTTTTGTAAAACAGAACCATATACTTTACTTTTTCTTTAAAAGGCTGTATGGGCTTTCACTCAGCCCCACCTGGAAAACAAGAGCTTTTCCATTGGCATTTGCAGAGTTTAAATCAAGATCTGTAAGAGTTAAGTTTTATTTTAGAAGCTGCATTGAAGATTGTGGAGATATTCTCCATACATATGTGATAGGATGGATCCTGATAAAAGGCAGGGATGTGATTTTTTTGATGAACTGCAGATACCTGCCTCTGCTCTGGAGAAACAGGCACGTTTTAGGTTTGAGTAATTGTAAAGCAACACTCTAAAAGAGGTTGGATGAATTGTAAAACAACCTGTGTTAACCAACAGAGGTTCAGGTTTTCAAGGAGTAGATCTTGAAACTTAAGCAAGTACAACTGAATGGAAATTACTTATTATGGGATCTCATAGGAGTCTGCTGCTGATAACTGTATTTGCTTCCATGCCTACATTGAGTAGTTAATATAAGACTGGTTAGAATGGGATCACATCTTTAATCGTCCAGTGGACAGGGTCCCGAAAGGTCTTGGTTTTCTATGTGAAATGTATTCAAAACTCTTCGAGGCAGCCCTGAAAGTCACCCTGTGTAGCATGCTGGGTAGCTGCTAATGTAAGTCAATAGCAAAGAGCAGGAAGGGTCTCTGGGGTTCCATGGAGATGTTTATTCCAGCCGTGTGCATGGAGGGTCCAGTGACAAAGACTAAGCCTAATGGTAAGGGTCCAGGGTTAAGTATGGGGGGGTAGGGGCAGAGAGAGCACCAGGGCCCAACCCTCAGGGGGCATGGGGCAGTACACAGGTGGGGTTAGGGTATGGGAACCGATGGGGAAATAGAGGGGGGTGGCTGAGGAACAGAGGTCTGTGGGGGGCACCAATGGGGCTGACTGAGGGAGCAGAGCAGGGGTACACAGCATAACAGAACAGGGTGTCATTGAGAGAAGCCTCTTTGTGTCTGTCTAACTTGGGGAATGCTTCTCAGGGTCCCTTCTTCCCAGGGGGGGCTCCCACAACTCTAGAGACAGCCTTAGGTTTATCTGTTTTGCAGAAACAGAGGCTGAAGGGTTATTGCTCTGTAGAGCTTCCTGATCTGTGGAAGTGGGGAGGAAGATGCACATCTCCTTTCCCTGGGATTCAGTGATAGAATGTGTGGAAATGTTCAAATCTGCACCAGGGGAGGTTCAGACTGGACATTAAGAAGCGTTTCTTTACCAGTAGATATTCACAAGTTGGAATGGGGTTCTTAGAGAGGTGTTGATACCCTAAAACTGTCACTGTTCAAGAGGCATTTAGACAATGCCATTAATAACATGATTTAACTTTTGCTGAGCCCTGGAGCAGCCAGGCAGCTAGACTAGATCATCGATGCAGGTTCCTTCAAAATGAAAAATTCTATTCTATTCTATTCTATTCTATTCTATTCTATTCTATTCTATTCTATTCTATTCTATTCTATATATCTATGGTTTGATATCTCAAACAATAAAATAACATATCAAAATAAACAAACAAAAAAGCATCTCTGCCTGGAAACAGCTAAGAAACTTTAAATTGAGAGATGTGAATTAAAGAAAAATTGACAGCTTTCTCTTTTTTTTCATTTCACACCAATTTTTTTTTCAGAAACAATCTCTTTTATATAATCATGTTTGCAATGAGACTAATAATTGGTATGGTACAAAAGCCTGCAAGATGTAGAATATTTGTCCTCTGCCACTGCTGGCAGTTCTGTCCAGCCCAAAATTTACCTGACATATTCTGTGCCCCTCTGATGGAAGGGGATGGCCAGGACAGTACTGTAAACTTCAACATTTTTAACCTGCAGAAATCCATTGAGTAAATTTTCTTTCTCATCAGAAGAGAAATGCTCACTGTCAGATACCAGCCAAAATGTAGCCACTTTGTCTCCTATTTATGTTGACATGAACTGTACTACTGCTTTTTCTGCTCCTTCTTGGGCTGAAAGAATGGGAAAATTTTCTATGGATGGAAGTGTCTTCTTTCTCTGCATAAAATGCTTATTTTTTCTTTTTAACCAGCCTGTTGGGGGCTTGCTGTTTATTTTGCAAATTAATGTTTTCTTGGCAATATGGTATTTGGATTTCTTTATTAGTATTATGCTTCCCACTCCCTACCCCAAAACCAGAGGTGGGGTACACTAATCTTCATCAGGATGTCCTTGGTGCTGTGTCCTAGGCTCAGGTGCACTCCAGAAATGGACTACAAAAACTTGAGCTGGGCAAGGGTGGATGATATTGAAAAGGGTGGGTGTTCTGGGATTAGCAGGTCTGTGCACAGCTTTAATCTTGTTTTTGTTTCAGTTTGCTTTATTATAAAGTTGTTTTTGCTTTGCTTTATTATGTTCTTTTATTGAAGCTGTTTCTTGAGAGAACTTGCCTTAGTTTTTACTAGTTTTTAACAACTGTCAGTTTCTCCCACTGTGATTTTACACAGCAATATTATCTAGATAAATTGGTAAATTATGGCAAATGTTTTAATTTATGTTTTGATCTGATCCACCTAATATTGAAAGGCTTTTAATAGAAAACGGTCCCATATTGTTCTAAAACAATAATGGAGTTCTGAAGAAAAGCAACCTTAAAAAACTAACTCATAGATTTGTGATTTCTAACAAGGAACATTCAAACAGATTTCAGTCAAGTCTGCTATGATCAAATACTGCAACGCTCCCAAGTTACGAGGTTAGGGTTATTCCATACATCTAAATTAAATTACCAGTGACGTCAGAGAACCAAATTATTTTAGGACTGGGCCACCAACCAGATCGTGGTAGTGAAGAGAAAGTCTTAATGCTTCTCAGATGACTCATAAAGGCATATGCCTGTTCTGCAACCTCTCACATACCACACACCCTTTGCCTTTCTCAGCCACTGCCCTCTCAGGTCATGCAGTAAGGCCATATTGTCTTTGTGAGTTCAGCATATTCACAGAGGCAACATGCCTGTAACACATTTTGATGTGGTTTTTTATGTAAGTAATGTCATCCTATGATACTGTGGTAGCCTGGGATTTTGGAGGGATAGTCTTAATGCGGCTTATAACTTAGTACAGACTTTTGGCAGACTTTATGGACCTGTAGGACTCTGGAAATATCTTCTTTCCTGTTGAGGTCAGAGCTGCTTTCCCCATGGAATACCTCTTTCTGACTTTAACTTGTCATAGTGTCCAGAGCACCCTGATATGTCCTAAGCCAGGATTCCAGATGTTTTAAATAACACTCAACTGTAGTGTCTGAATCTCTGTGTATGTATAGGATCTCCCAACTGAAGGCCCTTGAGATCAGAATTTCCTTCCTTTCACACTTCAATAGGACATTGGTCTAATCTGCTTTTGGGTGTGAATCAAAACACAGATCCTGTACAGGCTCTTACTGTTCACAGAAGAGCACAGCAGAGAACAAAATGGGGCAAACCCATTTTGAAAGCAATGGCAGGGACTCATCATGGGGTAAAAAGGGCAGGGAGGCAGGGAGCAGCATGCAGTGCTGGGCAGACTTTGAATACACACAGATCCAAATGCCCAGACTTTACTGGGAGGGCTTTTTACTTACTGGTCTTGCAGGAAGGCAGTGCAAATACAGCAGAACTCACTGCCTCCTGATATTGAAGGCAGTTTCCTCTGGCATCTTTGACTACTCCTGGATTCCCATCTCCTCTGAGACAAGGGATGCAGAGAAGTTTTATCTCATTTTGTAGGAATAGAAGCAGGTACAATAGATAGAGACACAAGAGCAGATGCTTTCTGTGTAGGCACTTCTATCTACATATTTGTTTCCATGGCATGTATTTCAGTAGAAGGAAAATTAATTTATTTGGCTCAACCTTTGGATTTTGCGTGTTTATTTGTTTACATTTGTTTCCATCTTTCATGCTACTAATGTATTTCCACTTCATTAGCAAATGCTCAGTCCTTCATAGGTACTAATGTTATATGAATTTTTTTCTTGGTACTTTCAGTCAGCTTCCTAACCCACTGTTCTAGGAGACATGCCAGGTTTACAGAAATGGTTTATATTGGTATTTTCTACATATAGACCAAAACAGAAATATTTGAGAGAAAGCCTTCCTTATAATAAGGAAAGAGGGATTCTGCCTCGTTCTATTTTAAAATAAACTCTAAAATTTATTGTTTTTAGATGAGCAAGACTTCTTCTCTGAGTTTTCTCATGTACTTCTGGCAGCAGATCCTTCCTGGCAGCTTCTTTCTCAGATGTTTGGTCATTATCCTCCAATGTCACCCAGCTAACTATCACCACAGGCAGGAAATCACTCATGAATCATGACTTCTGTGCGTCTCTAGGACCTCAGATCTCCTCTGACCTTAAGCACTCTCTTCAATGCCATTAAATAAATTAAATGTTTAAATTACCTATATTAGCTTTAATTGTATAATTATAGAGTCAATGAGAAATAAATCTGTAAAGGGGAAAGTCTAATCTTAAAAAGGACTTGCCCTCACTTCGAAGTGGATGAACATGCCAGTGGAAATGATAGAGGCCTCTGTAGGAAATCAGCTTATATCAAGTTTCATCTACTATAATAATATGATATAAACAGTACCAGATTTTTATCTGAGAGCAAATGTCCTCATGTTATTTCAATGTTTTATGGTCATATCCAGGAGAAAACAGCAGCTTTTATGCACTGGGATGTAGTGAAAGCCTTCCTCTGAGACACACATAGATTCCAGGCAGAGGTCAAGGGATGAGAACAACAAACAAAAATGATAGTACCAGTAAAAATACCTTAAAATAGATCTAAATTGTTTCAACTTGAAGAGTGGAATTAGAAGTTTAATTAAATGTAATTAAATTTAATTAAGTTTTATGAACTCAGCTTTAAGCTAAACTATGCTCTTTCACAATGTCAATAGCAGTATCTCATTTCTCCATTTACCTGTAAACTGTCCCTGTGAATAAAGGTGTTGGGAAGATGAGTATCCAGATTCATATTGCCTAGGGATTAAGTTACAGGAGATTGTGGACTCAAGACTAGACCTTATTTCCCTTTTTATAGGGCTCTAGGTGCAGGCATGTCCCAGGGAGTGATGAGGAAACTGTGCATCAGCAAAGGCAACTTGCAGGGGATACCAGGAGCTCAGTCCTTTGCCTTTCTAATTTCTCTTCTGCAGTTCACCACCTTGCAGGATGGATAGGAGCTGTTGGAGCTCTGGGCAGGCTGCAGAACAGAGGACCAAGCAGATGAGAATGATGTGTCTTGTGAGAGCTGGCAGCAATACCTCTGTATTTTCCAAATAGCATTTGTCTTCAGTTTTCTTCTATTACACTGGGGACTGACTGCAGCTGGCCTCCATGTCTGAGTGGTTAATAAAGTTGATTTACACTGTTTATTTCTGTCAGGAGTCCATCAAGCATACTTTATTTTGCCTCTG
>VZTN01006522.1:0-20266 GCA_013400515.1 Erpornis zantholeuca
TGGCTGTGGCTGTGACTGTGCAGTGCCAGCCGTGCCAGGAGCAGGTTTGGCACGGGCAGGGGAGCAGGAGCACCAGCACTGGCAGGTGATGCATGGATAGCAGCAGGTCATGGGCTCCTGCTTCAGCTTTCCCCAAGCTGTTAGCCTCTGCTGCTCCTGCTGTCTGCAGCTCTTTACTCTCCACCAGGTCCTTGGCTCTGTGCCTGACGCTTGCACATGCAGCTGCTGCTGCCATGTAGAACACATCTCTTTCTAAGGTGGCTGGACGTGTTTAAAGAATAAGGTTCTCTCAGGAAGAATGCAATTGTTGCTGTAATGAGTCTGTCATGAGGTACTGCAGTGGTTACAGAGGAATGATTATTGAGGAGGGAGTTTGAGGCTTTGAAGGAAAGTCACTGAATGTAACATTTCAAATGGCTTACAAACCTCTTTGGTTCTCAAACTCACAAGTAGCTGCCCCCTCACAGGACACAGTGCAAGAACTCTCCTTAGAGCTGTAGTTGGCTCCTGAGATGCTTGGAGATCAGTGTCTTACACACAGCTGTGGTTCCTGCATCTTGTGTGCTTCTGCTAATGCTTTTTGACCAATACACCTACCAGGTTGTCCTGCCCCACCTGAAAAATAACTTTTTTAATAATAACATATAACATAATAACATATTCTTGCTGTCAGCTGAATATGACCTGAAATAAGGAGTACAGCTGGGAGATCCTTTTTGCTGTGTGTGCACACATCATCTCAGCCCAGGAAACAGAGTACAGACCTTAGTCTGTCACACTGAGATCTAGAACAATGTGCCTGGAGGAAATGAAGATAAAATATCAGTAACAAAGTTAGCTAATAGTAAAGTCATTTGTTGAACTGGTTTTTCATGGTGGTAAAATTCAAAGGTGAAGCTGTAACTGTGAGCTCTGCAATTGTTTTCCAAATTTGTACTATGTAGCATCAGAAAAGTTTAAGTAAGTAATGGCATTAGGAGCAGTTGAAGAACTTTTATTTCAAGATAATGATTTTTGATTTTTAAACTGGACCTGGCCTTACCCCTGAACAGGTCATGGCAATCCAAAAAGAAATGCTCTTACCTTACCTGTGTACCCTTTGGGAGAAACCTTTTATCTGTGCCTTTTGCTATTCTGTTCTAATCTCAAAGTAAATATTCACTATGGAGGCAGTATCTGGCACTTAGCATAGCTGAAGTAGGACATTTAGACCAAATGAGTCACCCTGATCTTCTCTTCTCATCTTTAAAGGACTCTGAGATCTTCAAAGAGTGTTCCTTGTATGGAGGAAGGCCTTTGTCTTGCTACTTTTCCATCCCATGACTCTCCTGAGGAAGCATCAGACTTCGTTCTTCAGTCTGCCCTCGTTTTAAATAAGCAGACACAGTTCTTTATTAATAATGAAGGTTTTTCTTTGTGCCTTACTCAGCTACACAGCCCATCATAATTTCTGCACAAACCTTTTATCAATGGTGATTAAACACTGAGTGCCTTTGGGTTGTGATCATGACAAATCTTCTGTGGTGTTCTAGGTTAGGACAGGTCTGTAGGCGAGGAGGAGTTAAACCTCTCCAGCTCTCAAGGGAGAGTTGTTCCCTTGCCCAGGGGATCAGGTACAGAGGCTCCAAGGCAGCTCTCAGAGATGCCTGCCCCACGCCTGTGCCGTGGACGTGGTCACCTCAGCCCTCACCTGAGTGGGTTCTGCTCCTCACCCATCAGCAGCCTTGGCCTCTGAGAGCACAAAAACCACACAGCAAAGCTCACCCCAGAGTCTGGCAGGCTCCTCCTGTCCTGGGTTGTCTGCAGGAGAAGGGGAGCTCAGTCTGACTTGGAGCTCAGTCTGCTCTCCTGTGCTCCCTCAGAGTGTGTTTTTCTCTCTCCTTGCTGTGGATCATGCTCTGTCAGGGCTGGGGATGCTTTCTGAGCAAAGCTGGAGAATTTTCACAGCAGTGAATTTCCCTGAAGCACGTGGAGGGCACTCTGTGCAGTAATGTGCATTCATGTTACTTTGTGATTGCCTAAGCAGTTCACTTTTGGTGGAAGTGCATTTGTCTCTACTTCTTGTTCTCTTTCAAATGTTCTGACCTGAAAGCTCTAAACCTTTAGAAGAAGCTTTACCCAGACCTCAGTGATCACCAAGACTGCCAGAGTTTTCTCACCAAAGGCCAGAATTTTCATGGTGCACTTACATAAAGTTAGTGAATGCTTTTTCAGTAGTGTCTGAGTGTTTGGGGAAGGTTGAGAAGGTGATGCTGTGGACAGGTGAGCAGACTGCTTCTGGATGAACTTGGCTCTAGGGGAGATCTAAAACTCCTGAAGCAGAGAGAGATCCCTGAGCTCCAGTTATTGGAAGGATACTGTGGAGAGGAGTGGGAAGCCTGGATGGATACCTCACAGCAGGAGGAGTTACCTGAGAGGACAAGAGATCACCAAAGAGAAACAGGCAAGTTGCTCAGCTAAACTTTGAGTAACATCATCTTTATTTTGCCAGCACTGCCAGAGGAATGTGGTGTGTTCTCTGTGAGTGGTTCTGCCTCACCCTGAGCCGAGCACACCCAGCTGCTTACAAAGCACAGCAGCTGCTTCTCTACCCCCACACTCACAGCTCTGTGCAGAGCAGTTCATCCCTGCAGGGATTTAATGCCCCAAACAGTGGATCCCAGCCACACAATTAGTTTTTCATACCCCTATGTATATCTAATGAAGTACATCAGCCCTTGTAGAATGCTCCCAGTTGATGTCTGATCAGGTGTGTTCCTGGCAGATTCTTTAATTTGCACATGCAAATGAAAATGTGAGTGCAATTGTTCATCCAGGAGACTGGGAAAATCCCAGGGCAGCACTATGACCATTTGTTATTGATGTGATCTCTCCTACAGCAGAATTTGTACTGTCTCAACAGAATTGAAAAGGTGCCTTTTAAAAACTGATGTCTCTAAAGGACATCATAAAAAACCCAAACCCAACACTCCTGCCAGGTTTTTTTTAGTGATGTGGTTTGGAGTTGGTTTTTTTTTGTTTTTTATTTAATAGTTTTATTGCCAACTTCTAAAGTCAGCTTGTTTCCAACAGAATGATGTTGAGATGGACACTTGCTGACATTTTTCTTTGTAAGTCCTTGGCCAGACTTTTATTTATTGGAATCCACTCCTCCTGGAATGTATGCACTGAGAGATGTTTGGCTTCAGGCCAATTTCTGAGTTCTGTAAAACATCCCCAAAGATTTCATCACATCCCTTTGAAAGGCACCAGTGACTTCAGTTGGTGTTACAGAGGAGTTCTATATTTAGCTCTCCTCTCCTAAGAACTGTTCCTTATTCAGGTGCCAAGCTCTGTACCTTCATTCCCTGTTTTATTTCTAGCAATCTTTCTGTACAACCACTGCTTCACGACTCATTCTCCCTCTGAGTCGATGTCTGAGCTCAGTCTCTTGTTGCTCTCAGAAGTTCATCTCTGTTTAGCTCTAGAGAGGAATTCTGGCTGGAGGCAGGGGCAGCAAGGGGCAGGAGAGCCCAGTAAAATACTGTCACCTTTCCACTTTCCTGGAGCTGATGAACACTTACTTTTAATGGCACAAATCCTTGGATTTTTTTTATATATAATCTATAACTAAAGGTTTTTAATCAAGGTTTGGTATTTTTAAACAAAAGCAGATTTTCCTTAAAGTAGGCACAGAATAGCAAGGTGTGTTAATGGAACACTGGTTTGTGTGGGGATCTGTAGAGAGGAAGTTCCCAGCTGTGTTTGCTACAGCTGTAAGCATCTGTCCAAGGCCAGAGTGGGCACCAGCTGATGTGGGATGGAGGGGAACAGGAGGAGGAATATCTCTGAGTTCCCACCCAGTGGGGAGGAATGCAGCCTTTGCACCAGCTCTGGCACTGCCCTTGGAGAGCTCCCCTGAGTACTGCTGTGGCTTTGAACTTCACTCCAAAAAGCATTTGGGACCCAGCAGAGAGTTATTTCCAGTTAATGAATGAAGCCAAATTCAGAAGATTGTTGTCAGTGGATTTCAAAGCCATTTATTTGTGTGCAGAGCTCTGCTGGCAGAGGGCATGCACCAGAAAATGCACGAGGGGAGGGTGAGAGTGAGAGTCCCCCAGTGAAGGGTGGAGAGACTCACCTGCCCTTCAGTCCAGGCTGAAGAGCTTTTGGTAGCTAACACACTGAATCAACCAAGGCTGCTCTGCTCTGGAACAAAGCCAGTTTAAAATTCAATTTCAATATGTGTCTTGTATTATTTCTCCCCTTCTCCATTTTATGGAGTGGATAAATGCAGTGGAGGGAATGGCAATCACAAGTATAAAATTAATCCTCTGAGCATGTTCCTGTAAGTTCTGGAGTCAGAGGGCACAAGTACCACCAGGCTTTCCCCTAATGTCCTCTCAAACTTGGGTCTTGTCTAAGCTGTACCTTAGAATTGTCCTCTCTCCGAGGCCATAGCTGTGCTCTCTGGGGTTATTGTCCATTTAATGGTGGATCACTTGTCCAGGGAATAATACCAGAACCCTGGAGTCTCCTGTAGGTTTGCCCATGAGGGACATGTCTCATCTCCTCCCAAACTGCTCTCCTGGTGCCTCCTCTCCAGCACCTCTGCAGTGTGAGGGAGACTCAGCTTTGCTCTTCCTGCCCCAGGAGAGATCTCCCCAGCAGCCAAATTCCTTTGGGGTCTGCAGGGGAGGAGCTGGGAGGGTCCAGGAACAGGACATGTGTTCCAAATTTAATGCTGTGGTGAATTATGAGTAACTGCCTGGAGTGGTGTGATTAAAGGCAATTAAACAGAGTAGGAAAATAAGTATATTTCCTAAAGGGTTATTGCTGTGTTTGTCCTCAGGTAGAGTTCAAACACTGACAATTTTTCAGATGATTTACAACTTATTTTAAAATTACACAATTTGAAGCCCCATACCCCATAATCTGCAACAAAATAAACCTCAAGAAATTGGTGTAATTGACCCTATATCTGTAAAGCTAGAGGAAAGTTGGTACTGCTAATGAGCAGCAAGGAAATTGCCTTGTTAATACATTAAAAAAAATAGGAAAGTGTTTTATCTGGTCTCCTAAAACAGCTGCCTGTGCTGTGATTGATCTGATCAAGTAAAATATTGATCACTGAGAACCTTTAGCTATAAGGAAACAATACAAGTTAGAGAAATGTGCATTAAATGCATTAAATTCATGTTTCAAATGACTGATTACAGAAAGGGATTCAAAAGGAAGGGAAAATTAAAATACAGAAGCATTCAAGTTTGGCTGGCAGGAGAAATATTACCTGAACTGGTTTAGATTATTCAGGTTGTGATGCAGTGGCTTTTTGTCCCAAAAAAGGGTTGATTAATAAAATGGAAAAGTAGGTTTTCATGTTACAAATGGTACTGAATTGAGAGTCAAGCAGATAATGAGAAGCAATTTAATCTGATACATGATGGGGATTAATTTTGAGTACCTGGGTTGTAATAGGGCAGCACAGCTCAATGCAGATAAATGGAATATAATAAGCTTACAAGTAAAGAACTCCATAGTAAATGAGTGCTCAGATGCTGCAGCAGGCTGAGTCAGGGGAAAAAAATGAGAAGCTACTGGAGAAAAATTGCCTGTTCAGCAGCAAAGGCAACGAGAGGAAATGGTTATTGAGCTGAAGGGGAGAGCAGAGGACTCAGAGCCCTGGGGCTGGGGCTTACCCTGTGCTGTAGCACCAGGGATGGAGAGGCAAAGTGCAGGCTCCAGAGGGAAATGCCCCTCTCAGGGACAGAAATGGTCCTTAAGGTCCAGAAATCTCTAAAGAAAACCAAAATCCACTACTGGAGAGAAGCAGCATTGGTGGGTTTGTAGCCCACTGGCACAAGACAGATAGATTTTTTTTTGCACTGGTACCAGGTGGAAATTTTAGTTGATGTAAGTCAGAGCAGAACTGAGGAAGATGCCAGAGGATCTCCAAAGAGATCCCTGGGGAGGTCCAAGGGGGAAGGCCACATTTTGGAGCAGGGGTCTCCTGGGAGAGCCTCTTCAGGAGAATGAACCTTGGCAGCAGGGTCTGGCTGGCCCAGGGGTGCTGGGAGGAAACACAGGGCAAGGCTCAGAGGAGAGGGAGGTGTAGTTATGCTGCAGAGAACTCATGGGATTCTTGCTTTAGGAAAAAGCTCTTCTGTCCCCTCTCCTTAAATCTTCAGTGGTTTTATTTTTCCTCTTGTTTTCAAATGTCTTACTACGAGGACTTTATCTGATTTAGGTTTCCAATCCATTCATAGCATAATATTAATGCTGTTGCAACACTAATGGGTAAGAGGCCAGACATGGCCTTCAGGAAAAAGAAGCATTTTTAACTCAGACTAAAAGATGTTTTCTTCTCCTAAAAGTCATTGCCCATTTCATACCTAAGGAATGCAATAAATGCTCATTTATTTCAGTGTTTCCTCCCACCTGGCAAGACTTGTGCCTCCTTTACTGACATCATTTGGTTCTGTTTGCAGACTCAGCTGAGGATGGCTGGGAGGATCATTCTGTGTTTACCTGTGGCAGGAAGAAGTAGCACAGATGTCAGGCTCACACCATGTGTGCAAGCAGGGAAGGGTTCTGGAGGGTGAGCTCAGGTGGCAGAGCCTGCTCCACGATGGGATCAGTGCAGAGTGAGAACTCCTGGTTAAAACTGAGTGTGTTCTCAGGCAGACAGTGAAGCAAAAGGCTGAGGGTGTCTGGGTTTGCTGTACTTGGATTGTGGTAATCTCTCTCCACGGGATAGTGCTGTCCCATATATTAAAAGCTGTTTTATTCCCACCCAGAGATGCAACAATCTCAGCAGATAACCACAGGTGTTATTCTCTGTCAGGTGACAAACTCACATGAGGTTCAGTGAAAACATAGGATTTTCTGTCTGTTCTCAGGCTGCTGGTGGAGGATCAACAGCCTTTGCTACAGTGTTGGAAAGAGATTTCAAAGCTGTGAGTGCCCTTGGCCCAGTAATGATCCTCTGCATTTTCCTGCAATATATACCCACCAAAATCTGGATTACCTTCCCTAGTCCTACAGGTGTTCTAAAGATGCACAACTTACCTTTAAGAATAAAACATTAACAGTAGAAGACACAGAAGAACAGCATACTAACCTCTAGGGATGCTCCAGCCTTCCAACTTAGCAATTTAATTATAAAGACAAGTAATTAAAGAATGAGCATTAATTAAAAATCAATAGTTTCAGCAACTGTTCTCTTGCTCTGCTGTTAAAATACAATTTTTTATGGTCAAACTATAGAAGAGTGCTCTGCTATCTCTGAGAAGTGGAGACTCATTTAAGTGCAGAGGCTGGGTGCAGTGGCACATCCCTGTGGGAGCAGTGTGGGCTGGTGGCCCTTGGGCTGACTGGCCACAGGCACAGGGTGGCCCTGCTGCGTGTGCCCCTAAGGGTGCCTGAGCCCACAGCTGGACCTGCTCCTCTGTGGCCCTTGGCCACCACTGCTGCCAGCCTGGCTCTGCATGGCCCCTGGGAGCAGCAGGGTTTGTGAGCTGCCACACAGAGCCTGGGGCAGCTCTGGGGCTGGGCACAGCATGGTCACTGCTCCATGTGCCTCTCAGAGCACACACCAGTTTGAGCTCGTGAAGCCCAAGCAGTTTTGCTCATACTTTCTTTCTCCGCTAATTATATTTTCATGGCTTCAGAATTCAGCAGCAAACTTTATTTTTCTAAAGCCTTGTGCATGTCTAATCAGAGTCCTGACATGAAAGCTTTCTCCATGCACAGGTACCTTGGGAATGCAGGGTGTGTAGGAGCCCTGCTGCTGTACGAGGGCACTTCTCAATTATAAATGTTTTCATCATGATCTTCTAAGCCAGAGTAACCCAGAATAACTTCAACACGGCCCTGTAATTACTAAACCTTGTCCTGCCTTTTTGCCTCTTGAATCTACACCTGTGAAGGATTTTGGTAGAAGGCTTTAGCCTACCAGGTTTGGTTTCTCCTGTTAAGACTTTTGCTGCAGCTGCAGAATTCCGCAGGGGCAGAGGAGGTGTGAGGCAGCTCGTGGGCTGGGGGCTGAACGCCTGGGAGTGGGCTGGGGATGGGGAGGGGGCTGAGGGTGGCTCAGGGGCACCTCTTCCCTCCCGTGCTCAGGATCCAGAGCTGCCCAGGGCCCTGCAGATTCGTCCTGCTGCTGCCTATCATGCCATTGGGAATGTTCCTGCCTGGAGTGAGTGCTGTGCCATTGGGAATGTTCCTGCCTGGAGAGAGTGCTGTGCCATTGGGAATGTTCCTGCCTGGAGTGAGTGCTGTGCCATTGGGAATGTTCCTCCCTGTCCCAGCTTCCTGGAACCTCGCAGGTCTCTGCCAGTCCAGCAGGACCCACGCGGGCTCGGCATCACAGAGGTGCTGAGCTGGCTGCCCTTGATGAGATCCAGTAATTCTAATTGCTGGTAGTCTCATAAATCAGAGTTTGGCAGTTGCCCCAGGCGTGTGGCCAGGAGCCAAGGGCAGTGCTGGAGCTGCTGCTGGCAGCGCAGAGCCCTGGGCACCCCTCGGACACAGGGACACCATGGTGGCACTGTCCCTGCTGGGTGGCACTGTCCCTGCTCAGCGGCACTGTCCCTGCTGGGTGGCACTGTCCCTGCTCAGCGGCACTGTCCCTGCTGGGTGGCACTGTCCCTGCTCAGCGGCACTGTCCCTGCTGGGTGGCACTGTCCCTGCTCAGCGGCACTGTCCCTGCTGGGTGGCACTGTCCCTGCTCAGCGGCACTGTCCCTGCTGGGTGGCACTGTCCCTGCTCAGCGGCACTGTCCCTGCTGGGTGGCACTGTCCCTGCTCAGCGGCACTGTCCCTGCTGGGTGGCACTGTCCCTGCTCAGCGGCACTGTCCCTGCTGGGTGGCACTGTCCCTGCTCAGCGGCACTGTCCCTGCTGGGTGGCACTGTCCCTGCTCAGCGGCACTGTCCCTGCTGGGTGGCACTGTCCCTGCTCAGCGGCACTGTCCCTGCTGGGTGGCACTGTCACTGCTCGGTGGCACTGTCCCTTCTTGGTGGCACTGTCCTTGCTTGGTGGCACTGTCCCTGCTCAGTGGCACTGTCCCTGCTCACTGGCACTGTCCCTGCTCAGTGGCACTGTCCCTGCTCTGTGCCACTGTCCCTGCTCAGTGGCACTGTCCCTGCTCAGTGGCACTGTCCCTGCTGGGTGGCACTGTCCCTGTTCACTGGCACTGTCCCTGCTCAGTGGCACTGTCCCTGCTGGGTGGCACTGTCCCTGTTCACTGGCACTGTCCCTGCTGGGTGGCACTGTCCCTGCTGGGTGGCACTGCTGGCACACCCTGCCAGGAGCTCCCCGTGCTGCAGGCTCTGCCTGAGCTGCTCTGACTCCAGCCCTTCCTGGGCCCTGCAGCACCGCACACGGAGCACTCCTAAGGCTGCGTTATGCAGAGTCAGGAAAATCATTATTACCCCAGGCAATTTTGTATAAATTACAAATTTCTTTTACAGTTATCACTTTAAATTAGGACAAAATGCTCTATGATTCCTGAGCTGATCCAAGGCTTCGGCCAGAGAAACCCAGATGTGTGCAAGGAGGGAGCTGCTTTTACTCTGCGCTGTTCTCAAGCACCTTCATGCAATTCTGTGGTATGTCCATGGCATGTAAGTGAAAACAGATTTTTCCAGAGCATAGATAGGCTCTTCTCCAGTGTCTGATGTGGCCAAGGGAGGAAAAAGAGTTGGAAGAGATTTGCCAGGGGTGGTTATTCCAGGTCTTCTCTCGAGGAGTCTCAGTGCCATTGTTACTGTGACTCAACAGGCTTGGGGCAGTTCCACTCACCAGCTCCAGTTTCACTGTTGTCAAGCATCCATCTCTCTGGTCAGCTTGGAACCTGCCTGCCTTCAGGCCCATGAAAAGACTTCAAATCAAGCCTCACCTTTTTTCACTGACTAGCTTTTTAAAACAAATTACAAATTTTAATACAATCAAAAAGAAAGTTTAAGTAACAGAGTATTCGGCTAAAGTCTCCTCCAACAGATTGGAGTGCAAGACTGAAAATGAAATGTTATCTTTTCAGTTATACTCAGAGAATGCAGATTTGAATTGCAAAAAGGGCATGAAAATAGCTTGTGCAATTTGAAACAGACTGAGTCAAACTGACAAAGCAGAAAATAACACGAGCTATAGATGTACTTGTGTGCTGTATCATGTTAATGATTCTGTTTTCTAAACCAGAAACAGCTCAATAATATATGTTGTTTCCAAACAAATGTATGTTTTATTAAAATAAATTAAAATAGAGAAAAATACAGCAGTGTGGGATGGGAAGGAAAACAATTATTCAGGAAGATTAAGCTTGCTATACATCAGAGGGTTTTGGCATGACCCACTGTGAATTTGTGTACTGTTTGTAAAGATTTTATCTGCAGATTTTACATCTGGCCTCAGTCCTTCTGTATGCAAGACCATGAGCTTTATGTGACCAAGGTACAGCAGAGGAGGAAAAGTTGTCCAGGTGTTGCACATAGAGACCTGCTTGAAAGCCTTTCTGCAGCTGCACTGATCTGACCTCGGAGGTGCAAGAGGATAACAGCAGCAGGATAGGAAAAATTGGGGATTTGCTCCATGTTTTGTCTAAGAGCCAAAGCCTTTGTATTTTGAATTAATGTGCTTGGGTGCAGTGGATAATTGACAAAAGTAGGTGAAAGGCTTTGTGGCAGCTGTGAAAGAGGCAAAGCACATCCTCTTGTGCCTGGGGTTCCGTGGAGGTGCCTCCTCTGCAGGAGCCAGGCTGTGTCTGCGCTCCTGCTGGGGCAGTGCCTGCTCCTGCTGCTGTTGGCTCCTGCAGCCAGAGCAGCTCCAGGGTTCACTGTGCCTGTGGCTCCTCCATGAAGGTTTTCCTTATGCAGGCTGATGTCCATATGCTGTGGGCAGGCTGAGGCTGCCTGGCACTGTGATGGGATCGCTCCTTACGTCTGCATTTTGGTGCACATGATATGGCTGTGAGTGCTGCATGCCCAGAGATCCCCTCTGGCTAATCTGTCAGCTTCCCTTGACAGCTCTTAAACAAGGATTTATCAACATGACTCAAAGGTACCTTTCTGGCACTTTTAATACATAGAATTTTCAATAAGGGAACTCTCTAGCTGCTTGCTGATGCAGACCATGCAGCAAAGTGAAGGCAGATGTCCTTAGGAGGGTTTAGATTCAGCATCTCTTCAAAGAACAAAGCTGGGTCTTGAGGAGTACATCCTGAAATGGTTATAGTACCTTGGGCCCCACGTTTCTTTCTGCCTGCAGTGGTGTCTGTGCTGTGTCCTGCCCAGCCCCAGCCTGCAGAGGTGGCACCGTGGGTCCCTGCCACCGTGCTGAGTGTGCCCAGGGGTCCCAGGGCTGCAGGCAGAGGTGCCAGGAGCGTGGCTGGGGCAGGTCTGGGCTGGAGGGTGGCTTTGAGCCTGAGCACAGACATCCCCTGCCCTTTGAGCAGAGATGCTGCCACAGGTGCTCAGCTGCAGGTGCTTGGCACTGGCATGGGGCTGCTGCCTGGCACTGGAGATGCAGGAGGGGTTGGTTGATCTGGGGGCTGCCTCAGGTTCTGGCTGTTGGCACATGAATGGGGCTGTGATTAAAAACCATGATTGAGTTGTTGATTCAGTTTCTCTCAGACTCCAGCTCTGACACTGTATTTTAAGTGTTCAATCTGAGACTGGGCGTTGCTTTTCTAAACGTCTATGCAAAGTTCTTTTTTTTCTGTAAACACACAGTTAAATATATTGGATTTGAACTGGGTCTTCTCGAAGCTGGAGTTCACGTGGGGATAGCTGGAGATGGTGTGCTTGGGCTCCTAGTGTCTGTGTCTCCATGGAAGTGCCAGTGATCAAAATATCTAGTTGTAGATTAATTGCAGTTAGCTTTTGGCAGGGATTCACATTCAGATGGTTCAGTATTTAAACCACTCTCATAGTATCAGATAGAGTTGGCAGAGAAAAGAAGAGGAGGTATCTTCTGAAAAATGCTTATACTTTTCTTTTTAGTACTTAGGGTAAGTGGGCTTCCACTTCTACCTGGTATGGTAATTCCTTTATTTGGTGTCATTCTTGACAGAAATAAACCTTGCAGGAAATTCCCTGACACTTGGCTGTTAGATGTTACACATCTTGTCCCATGTAGGTAGAAAAGATTGTGCTTGAAAATTGAGTCCTGATTGTTTTGCATGTGGTTATGGTGTTGTATCTCTGACTTCAGGAGCTGTGGCCTGTGCTCTGAACTTTATATTTCTGTCCTGGTTCCTAGTCCTTCTCTGTGTGCACAGCTTCCAGAGGTTCTTCATGGTGGTGTAGCTGTGTCAGCACTCACCCTGGCACTGCAGCCTGGCTGTGCTGGGGCATCTCAGATATCCCACATCCATGGGCACAACAGGTTCAAAGGACTCTTGCAAAGATAAGGGCATCAAAGCCTGGGAGGTGCTGGGTGCAGTGCAGATCAGAGCTGAGGGAAGAGCTCACACCAGTTGTGCTGTTCATTGTTTGAAATAAGGAATAAATCTGTTCTTCTGTCGTTAGCAGCCAGCTAAGAGCCATCACTTCAAATGCCTCTAGGTAAATATGTTTAGGTAATATTCAAGTTCTTACATGTGTCTCTAACCTGTTGTTTTGCTGAATTACCCCATCCATTACAAGGTTTGTAGACAGAGACATCCACTTTGCTCTACTGGAGTTACATCTGTGACCTGTGGTAAGTGCTGTGAAAAGTCTGCCCTATAATACAGCATTAAGAAAAGCTGAACCAAGAAAATAATAGGAAATCTGTATCATATATTCTTGTATAAATGTTACTGAAGTAGAGGAATTTTCAAGGTAAAGGATGGCATTTATTTAAATTCAAAGGAAACAGAATTAATTCACTGCATTGCTCCTTATTTTCTAGGAGCAAAGAACAAGAGCAGTGAGGAGCCTTGGGGAAACTTGTTACTGTGCCATGACTTGTTTGTAAACTCAGCTGTGAGTTTTTCACTTGACTGCTGTGGACAGTGTGATGGAGATGGAGTTACTGTGGCTGTGACCCTACATCTGTTGTGTCAAGGGCTGCTGCTGTGGGCAGTTTCAGACTTGCACATACAAACCATGGCACTCTTCAGACCTCGCCCTGCAGTTCCCTTGTGGTAGGAGCCTTGTTGGCTGTAAAGCAAAGGATCATTTGGTTTTGGTATGAAGATGCATGGCAAGGCTGGCAATTAAATTCAGTGCTTGGGGTTAGTGAAAGTAAAATAGTGCTAAGCAGAATAACCAGTGCCATGGTTAGTATGTGCTGCCTGGTAAATTCTGGCAAGAGCTGGGGAGGAGGAGATCTGGAATAAATGTAATAGTAGTTCAAAACCCATTTGGAAGTAGATGACTGTGGAATATGATTTGAATCTGATGTCAGCCAGCTCTGTGTCTGTGTTGTGGCTGAGAGAACACGAGCCCCGAGGCAGTCTCTGGCAGAGGTGGGGTGTCAGGGCAGGGTGTGTTGGGAGGGACACTGCAGACACTCTGTTGCCCCAGGCAGCAGCTATTCCATGAGTCAGCTCTGAAAAACATGCAGGAAGGGAACAGAACATGTTTTTGAGAATAGGAACTTGCTGTAGGACCCAGAAAATCAAGGGTTGTTGTTAATCAAAGACCTGGCACATACATTGCTTTCTCCCCCATCCCTGAGGGATCCCATCTGTGGTGGCCCTGAGTGCCTTTCTCCCTCGGCTGGGTGTGCCAGGGATGGGCATTTCTGGTGGGGAGCAAAGGGGGAGCTTTTTCTTCCTCTGCTTCTTTTTGTTGTTGCTTAGCAGCTGAGCTGCTCTTGTGCAGGGAGCACAGAACGAGAGCTCCGTTTGTCATCTCCAGAAACCTTATTTGTGACACTTGTGTAAAGGATGTGACAGATTGGCTGAGGGACACATCTGGGGACAGAGGGCAGCACACAGAATTTAATTCTGACTGATGGGATGTCACGATGTAAGTGAGGCATGGTCCCACACGAAGCACTAATTGCAGCTGTGTTGTCCATTCCTTTGGATATTTTTGTGTTCTCCCTATTGATTAAAAAGGTGTTTCTATAGTAGCTGAAACATAAGTTTTCTCAGTATCTCTTCTCATGTTTTATTGATTTTTCCTGCTTAATAAAAACCATGTCCTTCCTTGTTTCTGAAGGGGGACAGTTGTTTATAGCCTGCACATTGGTATCAGCAACTTCTGTAACAGCTTGAGCTCCACTGCCATGTAGGCTGCAGCGACACAAACAAGACACATAAATAAGACAAATAAGAGTTTTTCCATCCCAGGTGGGTTTCCCTGAGTCCCCACTGCTACCACCCCGTGGAAAGGACAGAGTGCTCATTCTGGGCCCCTGTATTTATGAGTTTTTCTTACCTGCAGGTGCCTGATGGTCAGTCCTGCCTCAGCCCTTCACTCACTGGGGACATACATTAATGGTAGTAAAACTCTTCATTTGTTCTTACTGTGTCATCTCTGGGGACCTAGGCAGCAGGCTTGATGAGACTGAAACATTTAGGGACTTCTTCCTGATTTTGGAAAAATATTAATTTGAGAGGAAAGCTTGAGGAAAAATGCCTGTAAATTGAAACCTTTCATTTCAATATAGCCACTGAACACCATTTCCAGACAAAGAGCTAAATTTCACCCAAAATTAAAATAGCAGATACTTCAATTTGCCAAAAAACAAACAAAAAAAGTTCGGGTTTTTTTTTTTTTTGCATTAAGTTCTTTGGTCTCTCTGTGTTTTGAAATATCTCATGAACTGGCCCATCCCAGCTCTGCCACTCTGTGTGCTCCAAAGGGGCTAAAGAGAGGCAACATACAGGGAAACTCAGCAAAACTACAAAATCCTTCCTCCTTCAGCTGAGAGCAGACATGCATTTCTTCCAGTGAGCGAATTCATTAATCGTAAGGCTCCAGAAGGCAAAGGCAGAGCAGTGCAGAATGATCCAGGGCTTTGTCTCTTGTTATTTGTGTTTCCATCCACAATTTAAATCAGGTTATTGATGGCAGAAACAATAATTTGTCAGTTTGAATGCTGATTATCTGCTCAGAGCAGGATCTCTGTCTCCATGCCTTTGCAGATTCAGTTTGTGAACCCGATTGTGGCTCCTTGATGTTACCATGTTACAAATACTGAAATATTTGATGATGAGGATGATAATTTCATCCCTTCCAAGCCTTAATGTGCAGTTTGAAAACAAATGCCTCCTTTTAGCTGGATGCCTGGAATCTGGTGACAGCTGTGGGAGTATTTATTTTGTAAAACTTCCACTGCTTCCCTTCCGTGCCACCCCTTGTTCAGTGAAAGGAGCAGATGACACTGGAGGTGATGGAGCAGTTCTCTCCTCTAGCTCCTCTCTGGGGCCACACAGATCTCCTTGTTGAGCACTCTCTGTTTGCTGCTCAAAGCCTTTGTGTTTCCTCTGAGGATGCCGAGCTGAGGTGACTTGTCCTGCCCGTGGCCCTGGGGTGAGCACTGTCCTGCTGCATGTCTGCCTCTGCTGTGGGCCCTGCCCCAGGGCTGCTCAGAGCGGCTGCAGGCTGGAGCAGCAGTGCAGCAGTGCAGCAGTGCAGCAGTGACTGTGCTGGCTGCAGGCTGGAGCAGCAGTGCAGCAGTGCAGCAGTGCAGCAGTCACTATGCTGGCTGCACCCAGAGGCAGCAGTGCAGCAGTGCAGCAGTGCAGCAGTCACTATGCTGGCTGCACCCAGAGGCAGCAGTGCAGCAGTGCAGCAGTGACTCTGCTGGCTGCACCCAGAGGCAGCAGTGCAGCAGTGCAGTCACTGAGGTAGCTGCACCCAGAGGCAGCAGTGCAGCAGTCACTGAGGTAGCTGCACCCAGAGGCAGCAGTGCAGCAGTGCAGCAGTGCAGCAGTGACTGTGCCGGCTGCACCCAGAGGCAGCAGTGCAGCAGTCACTGTGCTGGCTGCACCCAGAGGCAGCAGTGCAGCAGTGCAGCAGTCCCGTGGTCACCCTGCAGCCCAGGACACGGAGTGGTCACTGCTGGCCATGCCCCCTGGACAGAGCCCTGGTGTCCTTCTGTCCGTGCAGAGCCTGCCCTGCTCGGTGACCTCCTTGCTAACCTGCCATAGAACTTTGACTTTCCCGAGGTACCCAAAGTTCTCACAAGGAAAGGGATCTCGGTTTAGGCTTTGTGGGTCTGGTGCAGCTGAGCAGATGTGCTGAGGCCCTGGGGCTGTGTCCCCCACCCAGAGCCCGAGGGGTGCCCGAGGTGCCGAGCCAGCCCCGTGCCACTCACACCAACACCTGCTGGGCGTTCAGGTGTGTTCTCCTCTTGCCTTTTGACATTTGTATTCTCTTGGTCACATCTGAAAACCATAGATCTGCTGGGATAAATAACTGCTTTAGGAAATGGCTACTAATTGTTACAGACATCTGTCCAGTGTTGCCAAGTCTGTTTAGAAAAACCCCATTAAATGTCAAACACCCCTCAGATACAGGCTTGTCAGCTGGAGAGCAAAGCTGAAATCTGTTCCCTTGTCACAGTGCACTGGCTCCAGTGCTTGTGTCCTACAGTGGAGCTGCGAAATTGCTGATGACTAAAGAGTGAGTATTTTAATTGCATTTGGCTATTTAAGCATTACAGATCTCAGCAGCCCTCACTGAATTCTCTGGGTGTTTTTCTCATTTTATCCACCCAGTGTAATTAACATTATTACTGTAAGACGTTCACCTTATTCTTGCTTTGTGAAAAATTGATGCTGGTGTCATTTAGGTGTTTTATCTGGAGGTTAGTCACTGCCTTGCAGAGTAACAATCCCTGTGGGAAGGTTGTGTTTATCACATGTTTCCTGTAGGTTTAATTGCAGCCAGAGATGAAAACAAACACTGGGTGCTCCATAGATTGATTGGAAGAGCACAGCAAAACATGGAGTGGAGCATCAAGAGGACTGTTGTTTCATCCTGTCACTCCAAATTACATGGGACAGCTGTAGCCTGGTTGTTGCAATGCTCTCTTAGCAGTGGCAGAGCTAGGAAAGCACAGGTTTTGTGTTCCAGGAGCAGCACTGGGGTATCGATCACCCTGGCACAGAGCTGCAGTCAGCCCTGGCCATGGAGGGGTGCAGGGGTCTTGTCCCTGTCCCTGTCCATGTCCCTGTCCCTATCCCTGTCCATGTCCCTGTCCCTGTCCCTGTCCCTGTCCCTGTCCCTGCAGCACCTGCAGCTCACACAGCTCTGGCCTCCCTGCTCACTGCACTGGGAACCAGCTCTTCCTCCTCTAGTCCAGAACATTTCTTCCTCTGTCGAGTTAAACAAAGCCTGGCTGCCTTGTAGGCACAGCGACTGCTTAAAAAGTTGTAATAAGTATTTTCTTGACATTCATTTATTAGAAGACTGTTAAGATTGACATAACAAGAGCTAAACAGTAATCTGCCTTTCACCTTTATTTTCATCAGTTCTCTGGCTTAAAGTTGAAAAGAGTTGGGAAAACGTGTCAGCACTGTGTGTTGAGTCAAATATATATAGATATCTTGGGGTGAAAGAGAACTAGACACAGTATCATCAGGGCCTGGTTTCTCTATACCAGCTGCTTTTATTTGCTCACAGTGGGGTGAAATAACTGGAGCCATGGTGCAGGGACTGGGCTGTCCCCTGGCTCCCTCCTGGCCCTGCTGCTGCAGGAACACGATGGCACTGGGGCCACCTGCCCATTTATTTGTGGGTGCCTGTGTGTGTCAGTCACTGCCACAGCACCCAAGAACCACGGGTGGGTGACTCCTGTCTTCCCCCGTGTCTGGTGGATTTCTCCAAGGCCATCAGTACCAAAGCTAACTACTTTAAAGGCTGACAAATCCTTCTGGATCTCCAAGGTCACTGAACCTGAGTATCTGTGTGAATCTTCTTGCAAGGGCTGCAGCTCAGAGCAGGGTTGCTTAGAGCAGGAATGCTAATGCCTGGTATGAGGAGAGGAACCACATTCTTATGCTGCTGTGGGTTCACTGCAGAGCATGAAATGCGTTCTTGGGGCTTTTTCTTGCTCCTTTTGTGGTGCTGCTGACCGAGTGCTGGGATGCCTTCACTAAAGCCCTGCTTCCAACTTTCCTCCTTGGCTTTGCAAAGAGAATTAAACAGGAGTAGGACTCCCTCTAATGCTGAGATGTGGAGTTAGAGCTCTCACCACTGTAACTCATAATGTAGTTACACAGCTCCTTAATTAAAACAATGTAATTAAATTAATATACTTTTTTTTTACCACTGCTTCTTTGCACAGGAAATGAAGGTGGGAATGTTTAATGATGCAGAGTCAGATTTGGAGTTTGTGATTGGGAGCCAGAGGAACAGCACAGAAGATTCCACAGAGTAGCCACGTGCAGGTTCTGTGCCTGGAAATGGACCTGCTTCCCTTGCAGGGCTGGGCTCAGTGCTGCTGCTGTGGGAGGGAGCATTTCCATGTCTGAGAGCCACAGAGCTGTGTACCCACATCTGCACCCTGGGAATGGCATTCCAGCCTCCCGAGGATCCATCCCAGGGGGTCCCAGCCTGGCTCGTGGCTTTTTGTGCCATGTCTGCAGGCTGCTCTCTGGGAATTTTCACCTCGGAGTTCCTGTGGGAGCTGGCAAAGCTCGAGGTGATGCCCTTGCTGATGATAGGGGCCACATTGATAATTCATCCATCTTCAATTTCTCTGCCAAGGATTATTTTATTTACAGGTTAGCAGAGTCTCCCTGAAAGCCTCGAATTTATTCACCAGCATCTTCCCTCTCACTGCCTGTAGAGCTGCAAAAGCACCATCATGCTAAAACAGACAGAAATTATCCATGTTATGAACTCTGGGCTTTGTGAGCTTACTTTCCTTTGGTTCGAGAATAAGTACAAATACAGTTACTGAGGAATTTTCTGATTTCAAAGGAATTCAAGAGTAGGAATAGCTGGAAAAGAGCAGTGGTGATTTCGCAGAAACTCTCCACTGAGGTTTCGGCAGTACAGGTGTGTCACTGGGAAAAAATTACAAAAGAGCCTCCTCTAGTGGCAAATGCTTTACTGAGATTTTTTCGGGTGCTTGAATCGTGGGAGTGTTTTACCTAATGAGGAAGGTAGGCCAAAATAATGTCTGCAAAATAAGCGGTGAGAGTACTTTTCTGTGCTAGAGGTTTGTGCTTCTACTTCTGGTAACATACTAAGCATCTTCTACCAAGAAGCATTTCCTGTGTGCTGAGTTCCCCGTGAGCAGCATGGGTCAGGATGTGAGCGTGGGGCTGGGGTGAAGCCCTGCTGGGTGCTGTGGCACACAGGAACACATTTACTCTGCTCCTGATTTTCACCCATGCTTCTCCAGGAAGGTTTGGTGCAGCATGGTGTCAGTGGAATGGAACTCTGGGACAAAAACAATCAATTTTGTGCTTAGATGAAACTTCTTCAAGGCATTAACACCTGTGCCTGTGCAGAGTCTGGGTAGTGGGGCAAGGATGAAATCCATTTCCTTTATTTCTCTACAAATACAGTACCAGTTCTGTGTCTCCACATGATGAACTCCCAGGTATAAATGTGGTCTGAATCCACTTGCAAAGTGTTTTGCTTTTACTGGAACTCGAGGCTGAATTTGCAAATAGTGCGAGGTCTTCTCCGTCAAACTCACCTTCAGGGATGTCTGCTCCTCCTTTTCTGTCCAGGGCTTAGGTCAATATTTTCAATAGTTTATTTTCATGCGTTATCACAGGAAAATAAAATAGCAATGATTCACAGTGTTATAAAATACCAGGAGAAATTAAGAATAAAATCTGAAAGATTAAACCCAACCCCAAATTTGTGTCACATTAAATTCCTTTCAGCCCATTACTTTCCTTCGGTAAATACAGAAATCATTATTTTATTAGAGCTAATTTATTTAATTATCATAAATGAAATTACTTTTAGGAGCGCTGATGTGTGTATTGATTTTGGCTGCAAATGCTTGCAGACTGCAGGGAGAAGAGCTTTCCTTGGGAGCAGTGTTTGCACAGAGTGTTTGCCGTGGCTGGGGTGCAGCAGCAGAGGGGTGGGCACGGCAGAGCTGCCCGGAGGCACTGGCACAGGCACTGGCAGAGGCACTGGCAGAGGCACTGGCAGAGGCACTGGCAGGAGGCACTGGCAGAGGCACTGGCAGGAGGTACCTGGCAGGAGGCACTGGCAGAGGCACTGGCAGGAGGCACTGGCAGAGGCACTGGCACAGGCACTGGCAGAGGCACTGGAAGGAGGCACTGGCAGGAGGCACTGGCAGGAGGCACTGGCAGAGGCACTGGCACAGGCACTGGCAGAGGCACTGGAAGGAGGCACTGGCAGGAGGCACTGGCAG
>VZTN01006522.1:37113-121815 GCA_013400515.1 Erpornis zantholeuca
GGCACCCGCGGCCGGCCAGCGACCCCCGCGAGCCTGACCCGCCCCCGGGGCCGCGGCGGTGGCGGCCATGGCTGCAGCCATCGCCAGCTCCCTGATCCGCCAGAAGAGACAAGCCAGGGAGCGGGAGAAGTCCAATGCCTGTAAGTGTGTCAACAGCCCCAGCAAGAGCAAGGGAAGCTGCGACAAGAACAAGTTGAATGTGTTTTCCAGGGTCAAACTCTTTGGCTCCAAGAAAAGGCGAAGAAGGCGACCAGGTTGGCAAGGGTTCTATCTTTGGGGGGTTGGTTTGTTTGATGTAATGGAAACTGGGATGCGTGTCAGGTGCGGGGAAAGGGGGAACGGTGTCTCAGGGCTCTACGGTGGGCGTGCGGGTATTGCCACTTCTGGCTTCTGTGGCCTGGCTGAAATGGGTGCCCATGGCAGTCCTTTCCCTGTCACGTTCATCTGGTTTGTTTGGGTAGCACACGCGGCTGCTGCCTCACCTGCACACCTGTGTGTGCCCGTGTACCTGTCAGAGCTTTGTCTGTCCCTCTGTTACTCGTGTACAAACACATCGGGGTGTTTGTGGGGGAGACACTAGCGGGGAAGTTGCTACACATGCATCTCTTTCAGTTGTATATTAAATAACTTAGTGGTCTGGAGATCTGGTTTTGTTGTCCTGCTTCCCAGAATGCTCAGGCCATGTTTTATCTGCCAATTGCAGATGAGGCTTTTTGCTTTTGCTGGCACCTTCCAGAGTTCTGCTTCGGCGCCCTGTTCCTTTCTAGGAATCTCATACCTGCAGCTGCCCTGCGGGCACGATGTTGTCTGGGTCACAGGTGCAAAGATCAGGCATGCAGACTCAGTCCCTGATCTGAATGGATTGTTTTGTACGTGGGGAGGAGCAAAACCCTCTGGCAGTGTTGCCGTGGCTTTGCTGTGCTGGAGCGTTGGCGCTTTTGCCACTCCAGCTGCCCGCCTTGCTCCACAGCCAGGGGAGAGCTGCCTTGCTCGCAGTTTGCCACCAGCTCTGGGGTGCCTTGGGGCTAAAGAGCCAAAGTGAGCGTTGGAATAATTTCTTGTCAGAAAAGTTGGTAGATAAGAGTTGTGGATCCATCCTACTCTTATCAAAGTTGCTAATAAGACTTAATACCCTTCTGCAAACTGTTGTAAGCTTTTGCCTTTGGCCCCTGCTGAAATGCAGTACAGTAGCAGAGCTCCCTAATGCCTTTGATTACAAACACAAGAAGTCTTACCCAGGCAGAGTGCTGGAATGACACACCATATCTTCACAGTGTGGTCAGCGCTGAAGAAAGTGAGGTGGTGTGGAGCGAGCTGCAGGGATGCACCAGCTCCTGACAAATGTAATTGTGTGAAATGACTACAGTGCAGATGTCATTGGGATTCAGTGGACGTAGACCTTCTTTGCAATTACTCCTGATGCTTTAACCAGATATCTTAAATGGCACACTTGACAGCATATCCTGCTGCTGTATACTTTTTGGTCTAGAATGATATGAAACCATGTGAGATATCTCCTCTCCTAGCTGTGAATCTGAGGATGGTTATGAAAAAAAGAAATCTATCCAAACTATGTGTTGTTTTGATCTTTCTTCCTCTAGCTGATGAGGTAATTACCTCAGCCCTTATGGTAATATTTATTTTGCAGTTCCACACATTGCTGGATTTCAGGGTTTCCCTCTCCATTTTCCATATGTTCATTGAGTAGTTTATCTCTTCAGATGCTCTGCACTCTTTGGAGCAGTGAGGAATGGGGGTTTGTTTACTTAGAGCTGCAGCAGTTCCTGTGCTAAACGTTTGCTGCTGTATATTTAGGCTCTCAGCTGTCACTGTGGCCCTTATTAATGCTATCGTAGTAGTCTTCTTTTTCCTCTCCATCTAAGAACTCACACCTTTTTAAAAGACTGAATGTACTCTTTGCCAGCTCATTTTTAATCTTAAATGAGATAGGGCTGGGCTCCCGAGGCCAAGCAGGGCTGTTGGAATCCGTATTCACTGGAAGTAGCTTTTACTGTGCTACTTACATTGTAATCGAAAGTGGCATTTAATCATTTTGGCAATTGATTTCACAGACATAAATTTGATCTCAGCCTAAATGAAAAGTGTTGCAAAGCTGGTAGCCCTGCTTTTGTTTTGGGTCTTTCTCTTATCTCAGCCTTGAGAAGAAACCTGAAGCTTTGTTTTTCACGTCCTGCTTGCTCGGAACGGCACATCAGGATTTCCCACATTAATCTCACTATTGTTTTTTTGCAGAGCCTCAGCTTAAAGGTATAGTAACAAAGCTATACAGCAGGCAAGGATACCACTTGCAGTTGCAAGCAGATGGAACAATTGATGGAACAAAAGAGGAAGACAGTAGTTATAGTAAGTGACACGAGAATAAATGGTGTGTTTGTGAGTTGTGGTGTCTCGTCCTTCCCGTCCTGGCCCCTCAGAGCTGCTGTCCTGGGCTGCCTGAGACAGTGGCAGCTCAGGAGTGCTTCAGACCTGCTGGGTCTGAGAGAAGTACAGATAAAAATCACTTACAGAAATCATGAACTAGAGGAGGTAATGATGACACATGTGACAAACAAAGCAAATGTTATCTCCATGGTAATCCAGAGAAGTTCATTGCTGTCCTTTGGATTTTATTAGATTTTTTTTTCGGCAGGGAAAATTTGCTCGCCTACTCAGAGCCTGAAATAGAATAACGCTATCTCTACTCTCAAATGGGCTCATTCAAACAGCACCGTGTTATTTCACTAACTGGGACTTCAGCATCGTTTTAAAGTTCACATTTCCCTATTATTATTATTTTTTACCCCTTCTAAACTTAATTGTGCCATCAGCTTTCAACCAGATTTCCCTCAGAATTCTGGAAAAAAGCTCTGAGCATTTTTAGTTGTTTTTGATTGTTTTTTGTGTTTTTTTCAACTTTGAGAATTAATGTCAAACAGGAAAAGATGACTAGAGCATTGATTTGGTGTGTGAAAAATACTTGAGGGTCTCACATAGCTATACTAGCTAGCTGAGACTGTTTCTGTAAAGAGCGCAAGGAGTTTTGAGAAGATATTTCAGGCCACTTAAAAAAACCGTAAAATCTACAGGCTCTTCTTTTTAATTATTAAAAAGCACTGATTTAAGTCCAGCTATTTTCATTTGAAAAGCATTTGCAGGTGAAACATCACATTGTTTTCCAGGGCACTCAGGTATGGCAGAGGCAGCCTCAGGGGCAGTAGGAAGTGCTGTCCCTGACCTGCCCAGTGATCGTTGCCACCCTTTTCCCACCCTCTCTTTAATGCCATTTGCAGCCCTCTGCTCCCTGAGTGAGGAGAGGGAGTTGGGTCCTCTCTGGGAGGAGCCCCTGCCCAGAGGGGACAGTGAGGACCTGTGGGGACACCTGAGGTCTGGCTCCAGGTGCCACTGTCACCTGCAGAGAAGGTGGCACAAAGACCATCTGTGCCATGCTGGTGCCTGCTGCCATCCACCAGAGTTCTCCTGAGCAGCCACAAAACTCACCCTAGAAATGGGCCTTAAACAGTGCTTTTCCTTCACATGAATGACCTCAGTACAGCTTATTCAGGATTTTGAGATAATTCTTTTTATTATCTCCAAAAAAGCATGAGGAAGTAGGCAAACCTTCCTCTTTCAATCAAAGTGTGATATTGCTATAAACTTTTAATTTGCCAGAGCAAGTATCTGAAATTGCAAATATTGAAATTTTTTTTATTGTTCTATCCAAATACTTTGCTTGGAATCTCTCTAATAGAGATTCTGAGACTTCAGAAAAGATAAAATTTATGGAAATACAGATGTATCTGTTTCTAAAGATATCTTTGTTTTCACTGTGTCCTTAAATTGGCCATAACCTGATAGATTATTAAGCAAATCATAAGAACTCCTTGTGTCTGGACACCAGCCTTCCAAAATATTGACTACTTAAATATAATGGAAATGTCCCAGAAATCATTGCAGCTGGGCTGCAGCATCTAAATGTTCAGAACTGAGGAGGGTTTTATGGTAAAAAACCACAAATGATGTTGTTTGCATTCCTCTTTTATGTACAGTAGGTGTATGGCTCTGAAGAAAATCCTTTCTTCCAGTACCTGCAGAGACCTCTCTCATTTAGCCCATACCTGTGCTCTGTGGGGACACCCCAGGACTTCCCCTCCTAAAGCGATTTTTCTGGGGAGAGCTTGCAGCCCCCAAGAGCCAACTGTGGTTTGTGGTCCCAGCCACAGCCTGGGGCCAGGATCCAGCTCCTCCATCGCTGGAATTCCCCTTTGGCTCCTAACAATCATTTTGAGCTCTGCAGTCCCACTGCTGCATGCAGAGCTCACAAAAACAAGGTGGCATCCACAACTGCAGGGTGTTTAAAGGAAAGCTGAAAATTTGGAGCAACATTTAGGCAGAAAGTGAAGCATGGATTTAAGGAGCTACAGCAGTCACCAGGTCTCACGTTTAGCCAAGAGTCCGTGTGATTTGAGGAAGTTCTTCTTGGAAAGGATCTCCTGGCTGAGAGACAGATTTTTGCTCATTAAAAATAGGGCAAGGGTTTAAATCAAGGCAGAATTTATTCTCCAGTTCTGGCAAGACAAAAAGACTTCAAGACTGGTAAAGTAAGGAAATGTAGGAAACAATGCCCTGCAGAAAGTGTAGGAAGGTCCAGGTGGCCAAGCCAAGACTGGCAGACCTCACAGCAATGTTTATGTTCATAAATCCAGCTGTGGCCTGCTGCCTCTTCCTGCACAGCTTTATTTCTCTGTCAGCTCCTACTGCACAAGGACCATGGCAAAGATCATCTCTCCCTTAGGCATTGCTTAGTTGTTCATTAGCATGGGCATTATATCCTTATTTTAAACAATACAGATGTAACAGGGAAGGAGTAGGGTGCAAATGGCATTGGGTTATTTTATGCTGACACCAGCTGATCACAGTAGCAAACAATTTATTTTGCTGTAGCTTTATTGTTATTTTGTCATATCTGTCCCCATGAGGGTCATCCCCTAGCAATGTGGTAACCCCTCCATCCTGTTGTCCCTGTGGGGACTTGCAGAGATGCTCTCCGTGGCTCTGCTCTGGGTCCTGTCAGGGATCACAGTCGTGGACAGGTCACTCACTGTTCCAGGAGCCAGACCTGCCCTTGTTGCTACTCAGGGACAGTGGGGGTAACAGCTGCTGCTGGAAGGGACAGTCCCTTTTTGGGTGCATTTCCCTGTCCTTAGAGCCAGCAGCTGGGGCAGGGTGTCTGTTGTGCTGGCACGGGACAGAGTGAGCACCCCTCTGACAGCCAGCCCCTCTCTGCTTTGCCACAGCCAGCATTTTCCCCCACAGCCCTTTCCCAAGTTCCAGCAGTCTGTGCCACAGCACAGCCACTTGCCACTGAGGTTTAAACCTGCTCCCGAGTCTGCCTCACCCTCATCTTGCCTCCGAGTAGAGCCTGGACGTTTATGGCAGGGAACCGAGGGCAGCAGCCGAGCACCCACCGCAGCAGTGCCCAGCCCGCTCCGGGCAGGAGGCTCAGCCCCAGCCCTGCTCCCCTGCCCAGCAGAGAACAGCCAGGAACTCCTCACTAGAGCCCATCTTAGTGGCTCCTGGTACTGTGTCCCTGCTGTCCCATCTCAGTGCCCCGTGGCACCGTGTCCCTGCTGTCCCATCTCAGTGGCCCATGGCACCGTGTCCCTGCTGTCCCATCTCAGTGGCCAGTGGCACTGTGTCCCTGCTGTCCCATCTCAGTGGCCCCTGGCACTGTGTCCCTGCTGTCCCATCTCAGTGCCCCATGGCACAGTGTCCCTGCTGTCCCATCTCAGTGCCCCATGGCACAGTGTCCCTGCTGTCCCATCTCAGTGGCCCCTGGCACTGTGTCCCTGCTGTCCCAGGCACTGCCCTCTCAGCTGGTTACTCACAGGTCCCTAGCACTATTTCCAGTGGAACCCATAGTCAGACTCTTGTGCTGGAAGTACCCAAACACCTACCCTGTGTGTAAATGTGCCATTAAGAAATATTCTTTCAAAAGAGACCTGCAGGTTCTGCCTGAGCTTTCAGTTGTCCTTGCCAGCCTACACACAGATCAGATGCTGCTTTTTGGGGTTAAATTGCAAAGAAGCCTTGCCCAAGGGGGTATTTACTGAGACAGGGAATATTTTCTCCCCCAAATAAACTCAAGCATTTGATAGAATGAATGAAAAATCCATATCCCACACTGAAAATGTAAGTTTCTCTTGCCAAAACCTGCACAGAATGAGGGAATTTTGTTTTAGCACAGAGAAGGTAATGGGTGTTGATTCTGTGCTGGAGGCAAGCGTGGGGAGGGTCTGTGTGTGTGTGTGTTTGTGTCTGCATGTACACTCATGGGTGCAGAAGGGAGAGAAAAACACAGACTTTGTGGTGTCCTACATTTATTGGTTAGTTCTGGATATTTCCACCTTTTCTGCTATGTTTGACCATTGCAGGAAGTGCAGTGCCCAGAGGTGTCCTGAGCTTGGGGCACTCCGTGTGCTCTTGGCAGTCCCATACCCAGAATTTAGGGTCTGTGTTAAATGCTGTCAAGCTGGATTTTTTTTTTCTTACTAAAGCATGACCATTTGGGGGTTTTCAGGCTGATAAAGGAATTTATAATGGCTCATAATTAGTAGCTTGTAATTTTGAAAATAATAAAAATACTTCAAATTCATAATTTTTAAATTGGCTTTAGACAGTGACCATAAATATCAAACTTCAGCCTGAAGCAGAGCAGAGTTTTCCAGCCAAGTAATAAGTCACTGGAAATGAGAGGTAGTTTGGCATTATTTTATCCTATCTCTGCATTTCTACTACAGACTGGAAGGAGATGCTTTGGGTTATGATAATTTTCTAAACTCCCCTTTATTTTTAATCCTACATACTGAACACAAAGTACTGTATTCAACTCATTATTTCTTGTGTTCAATTTTAACATGAATCTAAGCTATGGCAGAGCTTTGCTTTTTTTTCTTTTTTCTTTTTTTTTTTTTTTTAATTTGCCTCTTTGCAAACCGGAATCTTCTTTTTCTGAAGAGATGTTTCTGTGCTTATAAATACTGCCACTATTAGCATGTGTACAAGCAGAAACGCACACAGAATGTTCAAAGCAGCTCAATTTTGAAAGCACAGATTCAGGGGTTGATCTAAAGAATATGCTGCCATTTCATTTCGTTATGAAGTTATTTAACTCTGTTTTTTCAAACCCATTCTCCTCTAAAAAAGAGGAGAAATTAAACCCCAATGAGTTATGAGTGGAAACATTTTGAGATGCTAATGATGGTTTTTAACTTTTCTGAATTTCATTTTCTTCCTTTCTTTTGGTCAAAATGTTTACTGACTTTGAAAAAAAGTTTTGATTGTCTTGAAATTTTGTTTGCTTCTGCATTCCTTTTTTATTTCCTTTTTGCACTTAAAAAAAAAAACCCTAACAAAAACCAAATTGTGTTTAATTCTACTTGGCAGAGCCTGGATTCTGCTCACAGGGCAGGTAAGTCCTTGTAGCTGTCAGCAATTCACCATCTTCAGAAGAGGGAGATGCACTGAGACCCTCAGAGAATCTCAGCTGTTGGTGGAAATTGCTGTGAAAGGATGTGATGGTACAAGTACTGCTCTGCAGCACCCACAGAAATTTATATATGCATCAATAGACATTTTTTATTTGGTTCTGGTAATTATGGTTTAATTTTCTATCTAATCTGTGTCCTCTAAAGGATTAATTGTGCTCTCCATCTCCCTTCTCTCCTAGCTTTGTTTAACCTCATACCTGTGGGTTTACGAGTGGTGGCGATTCAGGGGGTTCAGACAAAATTATACCTGGCAATGAACAGTGAAGGATACCTATATACATCAGTAAGTAAACATTTCTGATTCTGTTCTCAGTGGAATTGTGGTAAGAACATAGTAAATGAATAATTTACCGTTGCAATGGATCTGCTTATAACCTAAAACTGTGAGGTTTGACAGCAAAGTCGGTGAAGTGGTGATAGTTTGCTTGAACTTTATTAATCTTTTCCATTAGGAACACATATGGATGTATGGAATCAAACTTTGGTGCCTTTGAATAATCCTGAAGTGTGAAATGTGAAAATCCCCACAGCCAAAACCCCAAACAGAAAGGATCCTCGCTCTCGGTCCCTGTGGGCTGACTGGGCTGATCAGAGTGGGTCCTGAGGGGAGGCACAACTTTGTGAATCACAAATGGTTTCTGTCTTCCTGTATAATCTCTATTACTGGAATTAAAGGAATTATAGAAAATAATCTCTTTTTTTGTTTGGCCAGGATTTTCAAATAGAAATTTTGTGGCTTCAAGTAGGTGAGTGAGTAAAGAACAGTTTTATTAGTAGTTTGGATAAACAATGTCAGTTAATAGTTTTCAGTGACATTTCTCACAAGAGCAAACAGTAGTTTAATAAAAAAAGAATAAAAGTAAATCTTTAAAAATAGACCATTTTTCAATTAAAAACATTTAGTTGAACTATGTTCAGGAATTTATACGGTTTTAGTAGATTTTTCCCAAGGAGGAAAATGTATTCTATTACCTACTACCAATGATTCTCTTCTATAACGATTCCCTTCATTCTGATAAAAATTAAGCAAACTTACTCAAATCTCTCATTTCTTTTGCAATCCTGACAGCTGGGAGAAGGGGCAGCTTTGCATATTTTTTCCTCTTGTATCTGCCAGAGCAAGACCAGCCCAGCCCTGGCAGTGCTGCAGGACAAAGGAAGGTTTCAGTGGCATTGAGTGGCACCTGCCTGCCCTGCTCGGTGGGGTTTGCTGTTGGCTCAGCAGGGCTGATGGCCACCTCTGCTGGGCTGTGGCCAGGACAGGACAGGCCAGGCTCTGATCTGTGTGCTCAGGCCAGGACAGGCTCTGATCTGTGTGCTCAGGACAGGCCAGGCTCTGATCTGTGTGCTCAGGACAGCCCAGGCTCTGATCTGTGTGCTCACTGTGCTGTGACCACAGCCAGAACCTACTTTTCTAAAGGAAGTTGTCACCCAAGTTCTCAATAATCTTGTGTTTTTCCCCTGCTGCCTTCTGGTTTGGTTGTTTTGTTCTTTGCAATAACCACAAGAAACTCTCAGAGGGAAAAACCAACTCATGTCCCTCTCAGTGAGCCCAGGGAATGGGCAAGGGCTGGTGAGGAGCATCTGCCCCTGCTTCTCCTGCTGTGCAAAAGGGTTGCCAGAAATCCAGTTCCAGCACGATTTTTTAAGTGTTTCTTGTGCTGATAATGGTCCTTTCAGCAAGGGATGCAGTCTGACAGTCTGATGCATGGGAAATGAACTCTGTATTTTGGGCTGTGTTCTTGGTTGATATAAATGAGTCCCAGGAGAGCTCAGCTGATTTATACCAGCTGAACACTCACCTGTTCAAGGAAAGCCACCAGGGAGTCTGGGGAACAGATCAGCTCAAGTAAGTGACATCCATCTACACATCCTGAGGGTTTCAAAGCCCATACAGGGCCGTGGTCCTGAATGGGATTTGTCAGGAGCAGACAGATGGCAACGTGGGATTGATCAAGTGCAAAAGCCCCACAAAACACTGCCAATTTCCTGAAGCAAGAGAACAGGGGAAAGGCACTTACATTGTAGGTAACTATAGCAGAGAGCTGCATCTCCAGAGAGAGATGAACTTAGCCTTGATGATGCAATTTAATGAGGAGAATGTTGTGGTCTGTGTCACGATCCCTTGACTTTTGTTCTGTTGTGATTCTTGTGTCTGTGCAGAGGGGGACCCAGGGATCCAACAGAGTTAGCCTGCAGCGTGGTTTGCTTCAACCCAGTGACTGTACTTGGGATCAGTGATGTATAACAAAGCTGCAGAGAACAGTATCTGTTGTTGGCTGCCAGAGTTCATAGATAGTTTGTGGCATCTGTCAGTTAGAGCAAAAGTAAGATCTTTAATATAATGATAAAAGCCCCTCGGGGACAAGGCAGCAATTTAGCTAAGAAAAAGAAAGATAAGCTATTAAACTAGATATGTAACTGTCTACAATACAGATGTGTATAGGAGCACAACCAAAGTCCTGGTCTGCAGGGAAGGGAAGAGACCATATCACATCTCCATATCAAAGAACACCACATCCAAAATGGTTCCTTTCCTGCAGCCAGTTTCCTCCCAAAGTCCATGGGTGTTGTGTGACTGCACCTCCCAAGCTGAACCCAAATAAAATTTTGAGGGACCTCGTTGGGAGCTATTTGAAGCCACAGCCCTTGGTGCTTGAGCATCCTTTCCAAATGAAACACAGGGCTTGATTCATCCCTCTCACACCAGCATCATGCTGCTGCAAGATGACTTAAATGGTGTTATGGCACTGCTGTCTTACGTAACCACACCATGAATCATTTTGTATTTTAGGGTGGCTTTTATTTTATCTTGTTTTTCTTTCTATGGACAACCACATCTTTCAGATGACCACCATGTATGCCACACCTGAGTTCCTCAGGTTTCGTGTCCTATGAATTCCATCTGTTGTTCTGTTGTCTTGCAAGAAGAGCGAAAGCCATTTTAAGGATGTGTTTGTCAGACACGCAGTCCTGGAGCTGTTGCTTTCTCATTAAAGTGATGGTGATGTGACAGAGGAGGCTCTCGGCGATTCAGAGCAGCAGCTGAGGGAAGTTCCTTAAGGGGAAGGCCTATGGAGGGGAAGGGAATTGGGTGTTGTGCTTGGGTTCTGCATGGGCTGGAACAACCCAAAATACAGCAGGTTTGAAAAACAGCCTGGGAACCTCCAGCTGTATTTTCCATGAACCATCATTTTAGAGTTCTTCAAATCATGTCATGATTGTCAGTGAAATGCATATTTTTCCTGTAGAACACTTAAACGCAGGTGATTGTGTGTTTTTCATCCTGGAAATGTTGTCAGAAACAGTAAAATTGAATATGTGCTGCTCATTGTGTAGTTCTGGCCACTCTCAGGAGCAATGCAGCTCAGCTTGGACAGAGGGTTTGTTTCCCATTTGTCTCCTTCTGGGTTCCTGGGTTTTACCAGAGCATTAATTTCCCAGTGTCCTGGGCAGCTCCTGGCAGCTTCTCCCAGGCTGAGGGAGCCCTTACCTAAGAGTGCTCCCTTGTCCTGACCACGTGTGACAGGCTCAGGTCTGTCCATCCCCCATACATCCCCCAGGGCACTCAGCCTTCTGCAGGATGGCTGTTAGGAAGAGATGTTTGTGCTGGCTTTGTTAACTACTCTAGCATGTCCAGTATTTTTGATTTAATATTGCTGCTGTACGTGGCTTAATTTTGCCATTTCTTGTCTGACATCCTTGGTGCAGAGTTAGCAGGGCTTTAAGGAGCTCTTCGGTGTAATACCTGTGCAGAGTTGTACTTATAACTTACCCTAAGAGAGCATTCAGCTAACATTGTCCTCTCTATGTAAAATAAACTGTCAAATATAAGTTTGGTACCTGCACTGAAAGTAAATATTGTGTGAAGCATGCACGTTGATTGTAGCCAAGAGAACTGAAATGTGATGAAATTCTCAGAGTGATTAAAAAATTAGTTTTGGTGAGTCGGAGAGAAAAGAAGTTTGTGCATATTTTAATACTGAGCAGTGCAGTGGGGACCTGCTGTAGCTAATGGGAATGGCTGGGGCATTTATAATGAATTACTGGCAAAGAGCATTTTTCCACCTCAGGGAAATGGCACAAACCAAGAGATAGGGGAAATAATCAGAAGCTTCACTTGGTTAAATTTGCACGTCAGTATAAATCATTTTTTACCATGAATGCAGACTATACCTTAATAGAGTGGATTCCCTTCAGTGGCAGGGTCTGAGGTGCAGGTCCCTGTTCTTCTTTGCAACCACCACACCTTGCTCTGTGCTGAGTAGGTGTTCAGCATCCCCACCGTGAGGAGGATGCTCTGACCCTGCTGCCAGCCCTGGTGCTGCTGCTGGCCCTCAGCGAAGGTGGGAGTGGGGCAGGCAGGTGTGGGGTCAGCACGGGGACAGCAGCGTGCCCTAAGGAGGCTCCTGGCACCGCAGGAGCAGCCTGCACTGATAAATGTTCTGTGACACTTGGGCCACTGCCACTGCTGTAAGTGATGCCTGCAGCTCAGCTCGGTGCTGCACGCTCTGGCTCAGCCCTGCAGCAGTGCTGCAGCACGGGGGTGGCTGCTGGCTGCTGCTGGCACAGGGAGCCGTGCTGGGTCTCAGTGTGGCATCACAGGCTCCTGATACTCCTGCACAGACTTACTGGCTCAGCCTCCAGCCAGGGTGTCTGCCTGGGACGTTTGGGGTTAGCCGTGAGCTGAGCTGTGTCTGGCAGTGTGGCTGCAGAGCTTGCTGCTCAGACTGGTCCCACACCTGCTGAAGGGACCTGCAGCCTTTGGCTGAGCTCCCTGTGCCTGCCTGGCCCTGCTCTGTGCTGGGAGACGCTCCTGGGTCGGGTCCCTGAGCACACAGGGGTTCCCTGCAGCAGGAAGGGATGTGTGCTGCTCTGAGTGGTGCTGCTGCTGCGTGGCAGGGTGGAGGGATGGTGCTGTTCACTTCAGCACATCTCTGGTGGGACCAGTGTGATTCCAGATTTCTGGGGACAGGCTGCCTGCTGTCTTCAGCAGGGAAATGCAGACAGCAGAATCCTCCCATGGGAGAATTATTAGGAGATTCAGCAAGCTGAAGGTCTTGGAACTATTACGCTGCTTTTCTCTACAAGTCATCCCCCAGGCACCCGAAATCCACAGAGATGCTGCTGTGCATCCATCCCTCACTGAGCACACTCAGCACCTCCTCGGCTGAGGCTCCCTAGGAGAGCCCAGGCATGGCAGAGTGATGCTCCAGGGCTGTGCACTGCACACATCCTGACACACTCCAGTTGCACACCTAGCATCTCTTCCTAACAGAGATGCTGTTAAAAATCAACAGTGAAGTTGCTGTTTGTGCAAGAGTTTAAATGTCCTGTGAGATAAATAATACACACGCAAAGTAGATAAAAGACTAAAAGTGTGTCCTCTTCCTTTGCTGGTCATTTGCTAATCAGTGCCAAAGTCTTTGGGTGAAAAGGCAGAAAGCTTTTATAAGCTCAGACTTCAGATGTTGCTCAGAGCAGAAGTTTGGGATTCAGCAAGCTCAGAAATGTGGCTGAAATGGCAGCATAGCTCTTGACACCCAGTTTTTCAGTCCATTGCACTGCTCACTGGGGTCACAGTGACACAAACTGCTATGATGACAGAAAAAAGCCTTGGGAGGATTTGGAGTTGGACTCAAGGCTGAGAGCTTTGCACCTTGGATCTCACCGATTACTTTGAACAACAGGTTTTGGCCCCGGACCAGCAAACGAGGAATACTGAATTCCAGGGCTTCCAGGCTACTCACAGCTCCTCACTGTCACATTGCAAAGCTGGCAGGGGCGAGTGGTGAGCAGATAAGGACTGGAGCAGACAGTGTGAGCTGCAGAGTGCGAGAAGAGCATTGCCAGGTTCTGGGCGTGCCCCACGGGGTTTGTGTGCTCGTATCACCAGTGATAGGTTACCTTGCTATGATCCAGCAGAGCCAAGGAGCAATGTGCTGCTTTTCTCTCCTAAATCTGGCATAGGTGCTACACCTTGGGACCATCAGCGTAGGTGCCTGTGGGGTGTAGAGGTCCATGCACACCAGGCATGCCTGCCTGCATCTTGTACAGCAGGGCTCAGTTCACTATCAAAATATGTATGTAGTATTTGTGTGCATTTTTGAGGTGTTGATTATTTTTCCTGATACGTGTCTTCAAGTTCAGAAGCACGATCACGTTCCACACTGACTCTGTTTCTTTAGAATGTGACTTAATTAGGAGAAAACACCATTATGAAACTGGCATCTTTCCTGCACCTGCCTTTCCTTCTGAGAGCTCTCTGCCTCCTCTGGGAAGCCCAGGAGGGCTTCCCCTCCCTCTCGTGCTGCAGGTTGAGCTAATGAGCAGCTCCTGTCACAGTGACTCAGCAGAGCCCCTGCCTCGAGCTGCCAGCAAGATGGCTCAGCCCCACGGGCTCCCAGCCTGTCTGAGGGTGCACATCTGAGCCACGGTGCTGGAGCAGTCACAGACAGTCTCCCAGGGCTCCCCAAACCAACAGGAGTGGGCCGACACTGGAAAAGAGCTCAGAACTAGAGCAGGAGCTAAGCCAGGCTGACACTGAAATGCAAGGGCTCATCACGTTTATTAAATTTACAGCAAGTGTTTTCCACGCAGCTCGGTGTTCAGCTGGGGACTCGCTGCTGTGGGCGCCCAAGGTTCCCATCATTTGTGTGGGTTCCAATAGCATTTAGGTAAATTCTTGAAAGAAAAACGCTGCAAAGCACAACAGCATTCTGTTTGGGTTAGAAGCACCTGGAAACTGCCACTCACCAGAGGCCAGGGAAGTGTGGATAGGAAAATAAGACTTCCTTTTCCCTATAGTCTCCCATAGGCACCTGCAGTTAGTCAAGAAGAAGAGAAAGATGTGCCCTGACTGGTCAGTGCTGCTGCTGCATCCTGTTGATGTTTATTTGTGGGTCACCTTTCAGGAAGCTGTTGCTGCTCCGATGAGAAATCCCCCAAAGTGTTAAACCTGGTTACAGATTCCTGGGAAAAAGTGGTGGTGATGAGAGTATGGAACAGGGTGGAGAATGGGCCTCGGGAAGAGCTGAGTGAGGAGGTGGGAGTGTGCCTGCTCCTGTGTGTGCCTGTGCTGCAGGACTCAGCTCCGAGCTCTGCCTGGTGCAGCAGTGCCAGGACAAACAAAATTCAGCAGTTCTTGTGCTAAAAGTGAGCAAAGGGCAGCCCAGTCCCCCAGAACTGCTACCCATCAATCCAGACTGTCACCATCAGCTGTCTGCCATGTGGGGGTACTGGGAGTGAATTTATTGAACGCTTCTTTGTGTCTTTTTATCTTTGTGTAGCCCTGCAGTTACAAGAGCACTAAGAGGAGCTGAATTCAGTTCTGTTCTGCTTGGCAGCCTCCAGAGAAATGTTTACTGCTCCTGGCCATTCCCATCCTTGCAAGCCTACTAAAAGCATCTTTTCCATGCAGAACTTTTCTTGCAAGGGATGAGATGCACAAACTGAGAATCCAGCTTGACTATAAAAGTTCACATTGTCAGTCAAAAGGCTTCTTTTGAAAAGGGTACTGAGAAAAACTGATGGGGAGCCCGTGGGGAAGAACAAGGAGTCATTATGCCCAAGATTCAGAGTTTCATGGTTGCTTTTGGGAACTGCAGCACAACTGGAGGAGGTTTCCTAAGGAAACTCTGTTATTTCAGTCACAGTCTGAATGCCATCCTCTTGGCATGACTCCTGAGTGCTGGAAGCTGAGACCCCTGTATGAATCCTAGAAAGCAGGATAAACCTTCTGTGTGGCACAGAAGCTACTCAGGAACAAAGGAAATGGAAAAGTTGTATTTAGATAATGCCCTTGAAGCCTCAGTGTCAGGAACAAACTTTTCCATAGGTAAGGTAGTTCTTGGAGTTAGACCTGCTGAGTTCCTGGATGGAAAATATGAAAAGGGACTGGTAAACGAAAAAGTCTGTTGAATAAAAATTGTATCAAGAAACTCACATTTCCATACTGAACTGCTTTCATTAGGCAATCTAGGATGAACAAAGGAATCCAAAATTTAGAATGGATTAGGGAGTCTTTGGATATAATGCCTATATAATTCCTTTTACCAGCAAATGGGATGGTCTAAATAATTCAACTGATAAGACCTTTCATACTGTATGTTGTGCTGATGCTACAGGTGCCATCACATTGTTCTTCATTTTTGTAATTTTAGCCAAACAGCTCTGAATATTGAGCAGCAGAGTTCTTCTAAAATGAAATCCACTGGGGAGCTAAGTAAAGCAGGCATGATAATTGGTGAAGTACAGTTCTGTTTATTTAAAGCCTCAGGAGGTATCTAAAAATCAGAGAGCTCATTTCAGAATCATAGCACAAGACACTGTCTGCTTTAGCAAGGAGTCTTCTCCTTTCCTTACTATGATTACTTTGAATGCACATAAATAAGAGATCAATTTAGATCCTCCATCCTCATCCCCAGAGCATTTTCAGATGTTAAAAAATCCTGTTACAAGATAGCAGTGTTCCTCTTGAACCCAGCCCTTGGTGGGACATTGCATTTGAGCTGACTGTGAGTGGGCAAACCTCAAAAGATTTGTGAGCACATTTCCTCGAATGACAGCTCCAGAACTCAATGTTTGAACAAAATGGGTTTAGGGAACTGCAGAGAGTGGGCTGTTCCTCACCCTGCCAGTACTCGTGTCCTCCAACGAAACTGGAAGACAGTATTTTTAAAACGAGGATATCTGGTGGAGCTGGTACATAAATTAGAAGCAGAGTTTGGGAAATATGAAGGTTTCAGCTCAGGTTTCAGGCAAAAGTTCACATCAATTCTCGTTGGGCTCTCGTTATTTCACACCAGTGTGCTCAGACCTAGCGCAGCATCTGCTGCCAGCTGAGCCGTGCTGCCACTGACAGAAGGCACCATCAGCTCAGAGTAAATAAGTGAATGATCTGAAACAGAACAAAAACCATAAGAAATTCTAATAAGTGAAATAGACACAGTTTGAAGTGCAGATCTGTTCCCTTTGCCTGATAAACTAAGAGTTTAATGGGCTTGATATTGCAGATCCTTTCTCATGTAAGTAATTCTTACTCAAGCAGTTTCTTTGACTGCCAGCCAGAGGGAGAATTAATTTATCTGAGTAAAATTTTCAGGATCTGGACAAGACAGTCATTGATTTACAATATGAAATTTCTGTGTCATTAAAAAATGAACAGAACATTTGGGAGGCCTGTGAAACTGAATGACTGAAAACGTGCCTGCCTGCCTGGAGACAGATTCCAAGGCCTGCAACAGTCATGAGGAGTAGGGAGAGCAGCAGACCTGGCTGCCCAGAGGGTTTGTTTGGTGCCATGGGCAGGACTTGAGCCCTTGGCTTGGAGCCTTCTCTGGAGCCAAATGCCCTGGGCTTCATTCTGAGCCAGCAGGAGCTGCACTAATGCTTTCCTACGAAACAGCCTGGCACGTGTAGAGCCAGGTGTTGTTTTGGTCACAAACAATCCCTCTCTTCAAACAACTCATACTGCTGGACATTGCCTGTCAGGAGCTGGAGGTGTTTGGCATCCCTCTCTGGCAGTGTCTGGTTCTGGGGAGCGCTGGCAAGGCTCCTGTGGTGCCACCAACCAGCAGGGATCCTGCCTGGTGCCACCAGCCCTGGGAGCCACAGAGCTGCAGCCAGCAGCACCCACCTGCTCTGGAAAACCTGGACTTTAATTTATGCTTTAGCTGCCTCTGCGTGAAACAAAGATTTAATGTGTGTTCTAGACAGAGAGACTTGGAACCTGCACCATGGGCAGCAGAGTTCAGCACAGACATCCTTGGGCTTTTTCTTGGTGAAATTATTGCAGCTGTGATAGGAAAGACCTGAAAGAGCTTTATGCAAATTGTTGATTTCTGCCACATTAGCTAATTGTTTTCCAAATTTGCATTTCTAATCTGTGAGATGCCAGAAAACACCTGTACTCTCTAAGTGATGTGCTAGCAGTTTATATTTCCTTTAATTATACTTGGAGGCCCAGTACCAGAAGGGCAAGCATTTCTTATGGATAACTTGTAGCTCTTACAACCAAACAAAGTCTTCTCTTAACATTTCCGTCCAGCAGCCATGGCAGGGAGAGAACATTCCTTACCCATGAGCCAGTGGCCATTGCACTGATGATTTATTTCCTGAGCAGCTCTGATCTGAAGCACTACAAGGTCCTGTTCGTGCACCAGCTCTATCACCACATCCAGGCAGGGCTGTCTTTGGAGGCCTCACCGTGATTTCCCCATGAGGAATCCCTGAAGATCTTGGATTTCCAGCTGAGAAGGAGGCAGTCTGATCTGCAAGTGGCTCGGGAATGTCTGTACTAAGGAAATCAATCTCCTTTTGTGCTGTTAGGAGAGAAGATGAGTACAGTCATCCTGGCTTGGCCATGAATCATCTGATGAAGCTTCATTTGCTACCCAAAGCAAACCCTCTGCACTTGCAGCCCTTTATTTTATTATCTGAGGACTGACAGTAAAAGAAGCCGAGTTCTTTTCCCCCTATCATTTAATCCCAGGCTTTCTGTTGTTGAGCTGTTTTGTTTCCCTCTGGCTCTGACAGTCTTCTGAACAACAGTTGCTTCTCTTACGAAACAATTGGAGTTAATGTGGGTAATTGTGATAGTTATGGCTTTCCTTTTTGATACAGCAATTATTCAATCTGTAGGTTTTTTACCAAGTCAAGCAATGTTGGTAAAATTGGTTGTCATTAGGCTGATGCCTCTGGAGCCAGTTGGCTACTTGTAAGGCCAGATGCAAACATCTCTGCTCCTGTTCAGAGCAAATGCTGAGTGACAGATGGTGGAACTGGAAATTCCCTGTGCCCTGCACATTGTCCCTCCCACACTACCTCATCCCTGTGGTACCTGCAGCAGGGTCATGCACATCAGGAAGAGTTTCATCCTTGGACTGATCTTTTGGCATCTTTAAAGCTCTGCTGGTGGAGAGTTGTGAGGTTTTGCAGGTCATGGAGCTCTTAAAGCAAAATCTAAGCACTTCAGGCTGGAGGTAGAAGTTTCTGTGCCTGTAGGACAGCAGTAAATACAGGGAATATGTAAATAGCCCACATTACTCCTATCAATAGAGAGTTTTGTGAGTGTATATTGATTACTTCAAAAATGGATAAATATATTTTCCTTTCACCTTCTGGAAAAGTAGGCTCACAAGGCTACAGAAAATTTAATTTCTCTCTAATCTTAAAGGTCCTGAAAGCCTGGTAAAATCTTATTTCCTTGACAGAAGTCTTCTAAAATAATATTTTTGTATCACTATCAACCTGATGCTACAATCATTTAGTTTCTTAATGTCATGATTAGGAATATACATGTTATAAAGCAGATATGGCTAAAGATCCATATATAGAGAATAGACAGAGAGAAACAACATGCAAACCTTTAGGTAGTTATGAGCTATATGCAGTTACATACTGGAACCTGGGAAAAACTTCACTGGAGATTTGGAGCGGGGATCAGGGAAACTTCCAACAAACAAACAATGGAAATAGACACCTGCCAAAACTCAGAGCTTTAGAGCTCCAGATTTAAAACTTTTGGCTTGGGCTCAATCTGGATTTAAGACAGCAAGTTTGATTTTTTTCTTTCCCTTTTTCAAGTGGAAATCACCACAAGGGTAGCTCTGTATTTTAACTTTGTATCGTGAATTTAAATTTCAATTCATGATTTATTTGTTCTTACTGACTCTCTCAACCCTTCCTCAGCACTTTCTGCTGGTGTGGAGATATTCATCTGTTGCTCACATTGCCGTGTAAGATTTAAAAGGAGGCAGTCGTGCCCCTAAGGCTAATTGCATCTCCTCTGAAAGACTGGCTGTGAATAATGCTTTGCCATGGCTGGTTAGAAGTGAAGTGTTCTGCTTGAAAAGCTCTGGGCAGACCAGCAGTCACCAGAAAATGCCTGAACCTCTCTGAAAGCCTCTTCCAGTCCCTCACATATGAGAAGTTGCCATGCCTGGTCAGGAGATACTCTAATGAGGCAGCTGGGCTTGTGGTCAGGCTGTGTTTGCTAATTGGGGTGGCAAGAGTAAAGAATTGTGTTTCTGCTTAGAAACCCTTTTTTTGGTGGTTTACATTCACACCCACATTCAGAATCCATCAGCCTCATTCCAAAGCCATTTCCTGGGCTGCCAAGTCCCATCAATGGTTGGTTTTTATGTTCTGGCAGTACAAGATGAGGGTTGCAGCTGGAATAGTGCTGGTCAGACACTCAGCAGTGCCTGCAGCCCTGCTCCCAGCAGGACTGGGATCCCTCTGTCCTTAGCGTGCTCCAGGTATCCCATCTGGCAAACATCTTGATGTGCAAAGGTGTGAACAGTTCAAAGTACACTCATCTAAGCCTGGAAAAAAAGAAAATAACTTCTTCAGGGCCCCATCATCAATGCACAGTTAGAGCTGTTAGCACCAGGGTGTGGAGCAAGGAACCTTTCCCAAGATCTGGAGGTCGGTGGCACAGTGCAGAGAGGATGGGCAGTACCTGAAAACCTGCAGGTCTTTTTGTGCCTTATTACAGTTGTGCTGGCTTGGTTTTAGGTTATTAAAGCTCCTCTAAAAGTTCAATGCCTCTCCTCCAAGTTCTGTATAAAATTGTAGATTTGACTGGCAGCAAGCCCTGAATATTTACATTTCAGAAATCACTGCTTTTGTTGTATCCGTAGGAGTGGTTATAGCACCTCGAGGATGTCTGGTGGGATGCAAAGTTACATTCACCTGTTCATGCACTTTTCGTCTCTTAAGTAAAAAGATTTTTCTGTGAAGTGCTTTGTGAGAAAAATTTTTGAGACACAATTTGGAGAGTACAGCATTTCATCTGTAATGAATCCTCTTACAAACAGGTGATATATTACTTTTTTTTTTTTTTTTTTACTGCAGCACAACAGTGAAGTGTATTCTGTAGAGCTTTGGAGAGTGCTTGTATTTAGTAACTGGCACAGAAGGAAAATGTAGATGATATAGAAAACCTGGTGATTCAAAAGGCTGTGGTTTTATACAAGCACAAATAACAGCCAGGTGAATAACTTTCAGATTCTCATTTCATATCTTATTTTCTGTATTTCCTATTTGTTTTTCAATGAAAGTGAATATGGCTACTGCAACATAACCTCAAGCTGTTGAAAAGCAAATGAGGTGCTTTAATTTTATTTATTTAAAATTTTGTTTAAATTTATTTCTTCACAAAATGTACCCAAGGGAAGTCCATCAGCGCCGTGGCTGCTGAGGCTGTTGGTTCTGCAGGGTGTGGGATCTGTGGGAGAGCAGCAGGAGCAGTGTCTGTAGTGCAGCACAGCCTTGAGAGGTCTCACTGCAATGCTGAGTTTGTGCAGAGGCCAGGAGCTCAGCAGGTCGGTGTTGGTGGCTGTTACCTGTGCTACTACAGGATTTAATCAACATCTGCCTCCAGGGAGCTGAGCTCTCTGGGAGCTCTTCACTCCCTGGGCTGTGTGCCATGTCAGAGCTCTCCTTACCTCTCCTTACCATGTCAGAGCTCTCCTTACCTCTCCTTACCATGTCAGAGCTCTCCTTACCTGCACGGGTGCTTGTACTGGGTAAAGGTGGCAGAAAATCAGAGTTAGGGCAATGTCTGTAATCAGAAACTGTTAGAAATACTCACCATTACTACCAAGATTAAATTCTACTCCTAAGCAAAGATCTGTTGTAAGACAGGCAAGAATTTTAATGATAAAAGCATTCCCCAGTCACTTTGTGTGCTTAATCTGCCCAGCTGTGGCCCTGGTCCTACAAGCAGGAACAGAACAGCATCAGCCTGCAGCATTTCTGCTTCCAGGTCCAGAACTGGGGAGGCACATATTGATGTGTGCATTTTCACTCTTTTCCTTTAAACCTGGTAGATCAGCCAAAGTACCATCGTTCTTTGCAGAAGGAAAGACATTCTCATTAATTTTCATCCTCCACATGTAGCCTATTGCATTATACTGAAAAATCTCATCTGAGAAATCCTTTCATAATGCAATTTGTTGCAGAATAAAAAATGGAAGCATTTACCCCATGAATATTTTATCTTTCAAGGGCTTGGATGATACCATTAGTCTGTTGGTTGCAACAAGTGTTCCTTTGCTCACCCAGGTGCTCTGATGTACCTGATGTAATTCATCAAGTGCACAGACAGCATTAGTTTGGTGCTGGCTGTGGGTGCTGGGAACACATGTCTGCTCTCAAAGTCCTCCCGAGGAGATTCGGGATCCCTTGCTGGTGAGCTCAACACCTTCCTCATTTGGGTAATGCCTGCAGGTTCACATGCTCAGCTGACAGTCTGGAGGGTTTTTTTAAGTAAAACTTACTATCAAAATCGTAGTTTCCATCTGCATGGTGAGGATGTCTGTTAAGGACATACTCCCCCTTCAGCCCTTCATGCTCTACCTCTGCCCCACTGCTGTTTCCCAGTGCTATCTGAGCCCAGGAGTGTTTCAGCAGCTCAGTGAGCCTCAGCCACCCCAGAGCATCATGGCAATGTGCTGCTGCTCCTGGGGACACGGGCAGAGTCCTGCTGAGCTGGCGAGCAGCTGTGCCCCTGGGCAGGTGACATGTCTAGGCCACCACCGAGCAGCAGAAACACAGACTGAGGGTGACCAAGGGGCACAGCTTGGGCTCCCATTAGCTGGGGTAAGTTTTCATTGCTCCTGGCTGCGGCAACCTCAGTAAGGAATTTGTAAGTATTTGCTTAAGAGCAGGAGTGCATATTCCCCAGATTTTTGCATGATGGAAGGATGGTGCAGAGAGTGTCCCAGACCCCTGTTCATGCCACTGCTGCTGCACAGGGCTCCCTCTGTGGCCTGAGCTCGGTCCCTGGGTGAGCACAGCTCTCCTGGCTGTCGCTGGGAGCTGTTTGGGTGCCCTGTCCCAGCCCAGGGAGCCTCCTCAGCTGGGAGCACCCAGCACCTCGAAACCCCCACTCCTACCCTGAGGTGCTTTTTAAGCTAATGCTCCTCTGGGATGGGCATCAGTTCTCCACACAGCTTTTATTTGGGTAAAAGACTGAAAAAAATCCATCTGCTGTCCGTTGCTGTCGTTGACCAGTGAGCAACAAAAGATGTCTGTCTGCTGACAGTGCCCTTCCCTGAGATGATGAAAGACAATCTCATTTAAGGTAGGGCAGGGTTTATTTACAGAAATCATTACTGATGAAAAAGAAAAGATAAGTTGAGACAGAATTCTGACCTGCAGAGCCTTATCTTATCTTATCTTTTAGTCTCTTTTTTTCCTTGATATTTTCTGCTCCAAGAGTAAAAACTTTAATATAAGCCCTACATTTTTGCATGCATGCATATTCAGGGTTGTAAATGAAAGGAGGTTGACAGTTTTGCATTTAGTAACATCACACCCACACACCTCTTTTCTTTCTGATGCTGACACTTCAGCCTTTGAAACAGCTCCCAGGAGCAGTGCTCCGCTGCAGACAGGCGAGATCTGAGGAGGGAGCCTGGATCTGCTACTGTTTGCACATGGCACCTGCAAGGGGCTTTGAAGAAGGGCCCTTTCCGAAATGAGGAGCTCAGGAATTGTTTCTCGTTAGCTCAGGAGGAAGCCTTAGGCCAGTTTAGAGGAGAGGCTGGATGAGTGGAGCTGTTGAAGGGCTGGTTAAGGCCGGGGAGAGCAGGTGACACTGCAGTGACACTGAAGGTGAGCTGGGCTCTGCTCCTGCCCACAGGGCACTGGCCTGGCTCCAGAGGGGCTCCAGGCAGGGCTCACATCACAGGGGCTGCTCGAGGCTTTTGCCTGCCAGTGCCCATGGACACCAGGTGGATTTCTGGGTGCAGCCTGCCCTGTACCACCCTGCAGCCTCAGCAGAGGGGCTGGGGCTGGCCTGACCTCTGCTTCCACCCAAACCCTTCTCTGGCAGGGTCCTCTCCTTGCAGGGGGAGCAGAGGGGGAGTTGCTGCTCCTCTGCCAGGGGGGCACCAGAGACTGTGCTGGTGTTCCCCAGCCTCACCAGCTCCCTCACTGCCTCTGCTTCACAAACAGCTTGTTGGGTTTTACTGCAACCGACTTCTCCTTCCCTTCCTTCTTGCCACTTCCCCTCTTTTAACATCACTTTTCTCAATATTTTATTTATTACGTTTCTCCCCCCCCTCCCCCTCTAGAATTTATTGCATCCCTCTCGTTTCCAGTAGAGAGGACAGATTTACTTCCCACCAGCCCCTCCCTCCTGCTCCCAGCATCCCTACAAGCCTGCTTCCAAGCCAGCTGGAGCCAATGGCAAGTGTGTGACTATAAAAATAACAAAAAAATTCCTCATCTTGGAACAAAAGGAGTGGGTTTAAAACCTGTTTCTTCTCCCACTTGCTTCAGAGGACACCCTGGCTTGGAAGGGCTTTTCTTTTCCAAACACTCTGCTTGAAATAGGCATTCGTTATAAAAAAAGCAATTTTCAATTTGCAGTGGGGGTGGTGGGCATGCATATTCAACTCAGCTCATATACATTTTGGGTAATTTAGAATTTCCATAAGTAGGAAGTCTATGTAGTGTAAACCCTAGTGATCCTTAGCCATTCACAGCAGAGCACATGGTTACATGAGCTCTGTTTAAATTAGCATCAGAGCGTGTTTGCCTCTGGGAAATAACAGTCCTGTTCTCCCAGGTAAAAGGATGTGCTTGAATTGCCTTTGCAAAGCCTTTGGATGAACTGCTTAGGAATGTGATCATCTCTGCCAAAAATAAGCTGTGTCATTTAAGCACTGTCGTTTTTATTTGAAAGCCAGCTTGTTAAAATGTGAAAGTGGGCAAAAAGTGTGCTGCTTGCTAGCAAGGGTGTGCAGGGTCTGAGTCTGACGGGGGCTTGGGCACTTGGGTTTTGTCATTCTCTTCAAGGGGCCCGAAAAAGGAGTCATGGAAAAATCCACTGATAAAAATAAGGCTGGAAACCAAGCAGAGAATAACTAAAGGGGAAAGTCAGAGAGAGAGGATTAATTAAAAAAGAACAGAAGTAGGGAAAGAAAGCAAGCAGAATAATGTAAAATATGGTATAGCAAGTGTATTACAGAGCAGACAGCCATCCATCACATCTGAGTGCATTATTCTTAACTTTAAGTACACTGCAGGCAAACTATTCATTTAAATTTTTTTCATGTAGAAAATTACTCAGAAAGAGGAGTAAGGGAAAGAATTAATTAGTGGAGGGGAAGGTATCTGTGCTGGAGGTTGAAGCCTCTGACACAGAGTTGTGCATGGCTGAGCCAGGTGAATGCAGACATTATTAATGAGGATTCAGTTGGGCTGCATTTTCTGTCTTCTTTCTTCATAATCTTAAAACATGCAATAATTTCCTGCAGAGGAAATAAATTCTCTCCAAAACTGTTATTTCCTCCCTGTGCACATGTGTATCTTTTTCCTTCTGGTCTGGAATACAGTTTTGCACAGGAAATTTTCAACCTTTTTTTTTTTTTTTGCCAATCTGTGGCAGCAAGACCATTGCAAAGTTTTCTCCCACCAAAAAAACCCTTGCAAATCTTTTATCTGACTTTCCAGTGACGAATTCATTTGTTCACCTGCAAATGAGTTGTTCATTCTGAGTGAGAGTTCTCCTTTCCAACGCAGCACCACTGGGACTCGAGTTTAGTGGCAGAATTGCTGAAAAGAGATATTTGCAAAGTTCTCTGCAGCTGCAGGGCAGAGCCAGAGAGGGAGGGTCTGACCCCTCAGCAGGGCTTGCTGCTCTCGTCCTCTGCTGTCTCTGGGAGCTGCTGAGGCAGATGATTCTCACTGTAGTTCATCCTGCTTGATTTATTTTTCCTACCAAGCTGAACAAAGATTTTCCCTAAAGTTTCTAACTTCGCTTCAGCTGTAGAAGTAATAGCAGATATTTTGGGGGTGTTTTGTGGGGAAGTGCACACCTTTTCAGATTTGTTTCAGCTTGAAGATGATTTGAAGGTACATGTTAAAGTTGTCCTGAAATTTTTTGACACCAAGAAGAAAAGCATCAGCATGAGTGAAAAACATTTGAGACTGTCAAAGTGGTGTGAAATATGGGAGTAGAGGGTTAGCACAGAGGCTGTTTGCTCCAACTTAAATTAAGTACTCAGTCAGACCTTCCCCATGAACCAAGTCACACTTGATGGTGACAACCCATTTATAACACTTTTACCAAGGGCTAGTTCATGACAGCTAGGAGGATTTGGGCTTTTTTGGGGATGTTTGTCTCAACATTTGCGGCTAGTGATAAAAAAGTTTTAAAACCTTTGGGAAAGTTACTGTTATTTTTTATCTGTTGGGAAGGAGGAGCAGCCACAGAGCCAGGTCAGCTCCTGGTGCCCCAGACCACCCAAGATCAGCTTCTCCTTGGCTGGGCCTTGCCGTGGAGGCAGGCACCGTGAGCTCTGCACACCCACACCTCCTGGGCTCAGCGAGGAAGGGAGCACGGAAGGACACAGACGTGGAGGAGCTGCAGGGCTCGTGTGTGTGGGAGCAGCTGAGCCCAGAGCCTGTGCCCAGCCCTCAGAGCCACCTCTTGTGTGCATCCCTGGGGCAGCACAGCCACCCCTCCCCACCTGTGCCTGGGGACATCTCCCTGCTCCTCGCCGTGAGCACAGTGATGTTCCAGCAGCCTGCAGGAGGAATGGCATTTTGGGAGCCCAGAGTGCTCCTGTGTGATCTTTGGTCTGACCTATTGAGCTGCACAAGTCTGGCCCTAAAAGCAAGGACGACAGAGATGCTCGCTCCAATGTAAAGTTTTGAGTGCATTTTGTTCCGATTGTTTTTATGAGACTTTAAAGTACTTTTCATCTCTGTCCTAGAATTACTTTTCCATATCAGCAGATGAGTTTACCTGAAACTGCTTTTTGTACCCAGAGTTGATTTCCTGAGTCACCATTGCCCAGGATGTGAGTTGTCCAAACTCTGTCCTTATCTCCCTTTCAGGAAATGGTGTGGAACTTTCAGCATCTTATCAGAGACTTGATTTAGTGAAAGCAGCAGTTGCTTTTGTGCCTTCTCAGAATTGGGGTCCAAGTACTGGGGTTAAGTGAAAACATTGCATTAGCATTTCTCAGCTGGATGTGAGTGCCCAGAGATGCTCAGCCTTCATCACATTCCTACATTCCTGCTCAGTGCCCACATTTGGGATTGGCATCCTGGCACTGGTGGATGTTACACCAGCTAAATCATCATTTAATAATGCTGATTTGCTTGTTTAAATGAGGCAACTTTTTCTTCTCTGAAAAATTTCATCCGACTCTTGCTCGTTGCTGTCTGAGTTCTGCTGTTCGTGTTCAGCCCATCTGCTCTATAGGAACCATCACTGGAGCTGGATTCCCATTCCCATTCAAATCTTTTCCTGAGCTTGGTGTTCTCACAGCCATTCCAAGAAGGAGCAAAACGCATTTCTCTTGCAGGGTAGAATGTAAGGAGGTCGTTGTTGCTTGAACCAGACCAAGCAGCATCTTCATGGTTTGGTGGTTCCTGAGGCATTGACTCAGATTTATTTGAGGTTTCACTTGCCATTGATGCCATGATTACTTTCTGTCTGTTCTTTCACACCCCTCTCACACACTCTTTTATAGTTTGATGTGTTCTCAGTGCTTTTAGCCCCACACTTGTACCTCCCCAAGGCTGAGAACTCAGCTCAGCCCCACGGCACCGTTAAACCAGGAGAGCAAACATCCTGGGAGCCCCAGACACCAAGGGCCTCTCCAGAACACATTTGGGAACCTCAGCCAGGCCCAGCCAGGGGGAAGGTTCCTCACAACGAGGGCTTCACTCCAGCCTCTCACTGGGGCATCTTTGATAGATGTGCTAATTAGCAAAGCCTATAATTGTATTTCGGGGTGTGGGGGCAGTGTGTGCATTCTGGATGCTGCACCTAAAGATCCTGAAATAAATCCCAAGGTAAAAACCCCTTTTTCCCATGGAACCGTGTTTTAGTTTTAAGGCCAAGAAAAGGCAACACCATGAGAACTGATTTTTGCTCTAGATACTGCTTCCTGGCTGTAAGGGTAACCTTACCCACGTTTTGAAGGTGGAAGAAGGCAATGCAGCTGGAGGCAGGTCCTTCCATCACAACCAGACAACCTGGGGACAGTCAGGGCTGCCCACCAGGGAATGCTTCAATGTGGTGTCAGAGCCTGCAAACAAGGAAATTTTAGGCCCCGCTTAGGGTGACCCTCATGGAAGGCAGATGCTTTGAAGTCTGTGTCATGGACATCTCTGGCTCACGGGGAGCAGGGGAAGCAGCGTGTGGAGCGAGGGCCAACTTCCCTCCCTTTCCCAGAGTTTCACAGGAAGGATATTAAAGTGCTGATGGCTGATTCATTGTCCTTGTTCTCAGGAAGCCACCTGGATGGTAGCACTTCTCCTCCAGTCTCATCTCAGCCATTCCACACAATAAATTACTGTCAGTCTGTGGTACATCTGCACTGGGAGCTTTCAGACCTCTGAATATTGATAACACGTGGCTGATCTTGCAGTGTAATAAATGATCAGTTAATGCGAGGCCAGAACAAAATTGTCTTTCCAAATCTCAGTTCTGACCAAATTATCTTAGTCCTAAGTACCCAGGGAGTACATTAAGCACCAAATTGGGTACAGCCTTGTGCTGGAGCTGCAAAGGCTGAATGCTTTGTGCAGGGAAGGCAGAGGGAGGGAGTGTGAGCCCTGTGGTGCAGCCTGGGCAGGATGCACGGAGAGAGGAGGCCAGGGTGATGCTGCAGGGGTGACTGCATGGGGCACAGGGAGGCATCCCAAGGGTGCTGGGACCCCCCATGCTCTGCTTTTGCCAAGCAACCTTGGAAACTGTGTGGTCCACTTAGCACTAAGTCATTCTTTATTAAAAACAACATATGCTTATCGAGCACTTCTTTTTCTGTCTCACTGCTTTTGAATATGTTGTTGTGGTTACAGTAACCAGTCATGCACTTTTCTGAGCCATTAACTGGTAAAAGCATTTTCTTTTTACATCAAGAAGTGATAAGGGCTAAGTTATGGCCTCCTTGAAAGTGCTTTCCTGTGGGGAATGGTCTCCTGCTATCAGACAATACATTTGCTCTTCGAGGTCAGTCTCTTCATAAATAACTCTGTGAATGTGTCCTTGTTTACCCTGGTGATAACAGGAGTGGCTCCAGTTCTGTGCACTGAGCCCCTGGACACATCTTGAACCTTCTGGTGAGGGACTGGGGGTGGGACCAGGAGAAGGCAAGCCCAGGACAGAGACAGAGCTCGTCTGGGAAACTGCTCTGGGGGTTAAAATTCTGCTCTTTCTTGCCAAGATTAATTTTTGAAAGAAAAAATTTGATAAAGCCCTGGAGATCTTCCTTACAATTGGGTTACAATAGTCACTGCAAATCTCTCACTTGACTGTAAAAAAGCACTCTGCTCTTAATTGGGAAATGTGCTCTGAGTGCACAAGGGGCAACATTTCAAACTTGCTGGGATCTGAAAAGCATCAGGAGAAATCATTAAATAAACCAGATGTTTTCTGTCTGACAGTCAACCCAAGGCTAGTGGTCAGACCCTTTAATGGAAGGCAGTGAGACACTGAGCAGTCCATTTCCTCCTGCTCCTGGCTTTGCTCACAGCCTCCCTGGCAGCGTGTGGCACCCTGGGCACGGCTGGGGAGCTCCCTGAGTCTGCCCCGTGCCTCCAGCCCAGTGCATCCCACACTGTGTTCCAAGGCTCTTCTCCCCCAGTACAGTTCTTCTGACCCACAAGGATGTTTCCTCCACAAAGTCCTTGAGATATTTGATGATGGCTGCTGTTGTCCTCAGTGCAGCAGAGCAGAGTCCCTCGCTTCAGAGAGGAAACCTCTTCCTCCAGCTTCAGAGAGAGGAAACCTCTTCCTCCAGCTGTCAGCTTCCCCTGCCCAGCTCCTGCTGCTGCGGTGGAGGGAAGGCTGGAGCAGAGCTGGGTCCATCCCACACAGGGCAGGGGATGCAGAGGTCCCTGCCAGGGGCAGGAGGCAGCCCTGGGAGCAGCCCCCATGGAGGGAAGGCTGGAGCAGAGCTGGGTCCATCCCACACAGGGCAGGGGATGCAGAGGTCCCTGCCAGGGGCAGGAGGCAGCCCTGGGAGCAGCCCCAACAGGGGAGTGGGCTGACAAGAGGGGGACAGGTTTTTTGGGCTGAGGGGGGTCACTGCAATCAATCCTGGCAGTATTGGGGCTGAAGATGAATCAGGAAGAGGAATATAGGGATTCATCAGGTTCTCCACAGGTGCCAGTGCATGCTAAGTCACAAGGCAGTGAAACAAAAAGGAAAATGCTGTGCAGATTCTTGGTAACCATGCCTCTTCCTGAGTCCTTACAGCTTTGAGGGTCACTAAAAATGCTGATACTTTGCCTTCCCAGTCATAAAAATAAAAACTCTTTTTTCCTACAAAAGGCCAGGCAGTAAAGCAGATGGAATCAAGAAGTATTACAGCTCAGTGTTAGCCAGAAAGAACAGCTGAGACTAATCAGCTTTCATTTAAAAGTATAGCATTCCCGCTAAGCTCTTGTTGCTGCTGCCTTTATATTCTTATTCCTATTAATCACTGCTATTATGAATTTGAATGGATGACAGCTCTAAGAAGATCTTCGGGGAGCCAGGATCGGGGATGCTCTGGATGAGGTGCTGTATAAAGACATCTGCAAAACAGGGCTGTTCATCCATAAGGATAAACAAAGGCTGCAGGAAAACAGGTTTCAGGAGAGGAAGCTGGGAGATGGATGGCTGTACGCAGAAGAAAAGCTAGAAGTTTTGATTTCTAAAATTTCTGAGGAAAGATTAGGAAAATATTATTATGGCTAAGAAAAAAACATTTTAAAATTGCAATTTCAGTCCTTTTGTTGTATAATAGCCTAACCATAGCATTTTAAGAATATCAGGAGATGATTTCTAATGTTTTGTGTTGTGAAAAGATACAAGATTTTGATGTTTTTCTTACTGATTTTAAATAAGAACAGGTTTGTATTCCTGGTGTTTCCCATGGGACTAAATTTGGGTTTTTTTGGCTGTAATGATCCCTTATTGTTTAATAGTGATGCTGTAAAAGGAAGTGAATGAGTTTTGGGGAGCTGGGCAGAGCTTTTGTACCACATGTAGGACAAGAGGTTTGGGCAGGTGATGTTCCCCAGATGTGTTTGTAGCCTTTGGTTGGCCCTGCTGGATGGATTTCCTGGGAAATAATAACTGTGCCTTTGTTCAGAGCAGGCACTGGAGATAAAGATGTGTCATTACATAACATTCATCTGATTGAGAGATGATATCTTGCTCCAAAAAAGGTAATTCGTGAGTTGTGGCCAGTGGAGGCCTGTGTGAAAGCTTGGGAAGGTACTAGAACAAGACCTTGTCCTGCACACCAAAGGACTGCACATTGTAAATTTAATTAAGATAATCTACGCTATTTTAAAAGGAGTTGATGAAATTCCTGACAGAGATAGAAATATGTATTTTGTGCAGTTGCTCTGTTGATCCCTTGTTCAGGCTGTGTAGGAAGTTGTACTGGATACTCCTCTTTCAGAGCCCATGGAAAGATCTTGCCATGTGAGGAGATGCCTGAAAATTCAGAGAGGATCTTTTTTTTTTGAGCAGTCATATTCCCTTCAAAAGGACATTCTTGAAATCCATTGTAAATTCTTGCTTTTGGTCAGCAGTCACAGAATATTTCTGGCTTTCCCTGGTCTTACTCAAACCTGGAACAGAGAAATATTTAACTATGTTTGTGAAAGTGATCACTGGAAAATCTGGAAAAAACAAGATAGATTGTTGGATTCTTCTTGGAAGAAGCCAGTTAATAGTAAAAAATACAAAGCACAAATAAAAGTTCTTAAGTTTTGAAAGAGGAGGCCTTAAAAAAGCAGTGTCATTTGTCCCCAGTCTTTCCTGTGCTGAAGAAGAGATGAAAAAGAAAAGTTTTCCTTTTATTTTCCAGATATAATAATACAATAAAAATAGGTCATGCCATTTAGTCTGAAACAGGCCACGGTTTCAAAAAAAATCAGTGCTTCTAATTTGTGTGTTTCTTGTGGGTTTTATCACTCAACACCCACATTACCTAATTATATACACCTCAAATCAAAACTGAAGAATAGCTTGCTTATTAAAATCTGTCACTGCTGTTAGAAAACATGTCACTGCCACACACTTTGTTTCTGCTTGCTTTGTCACCACCTCAAACCCTGCTCTTGCCCCCAGTTATGTTCCTGTGTGGGTGGCAGGGGAGAGCTCAGCTTCTCCTCGGGGAGGGGCAGCCCCTCTGCCTCCCTGCCAGACCTCTGATGCCTCTCTGGAGCCCTTCATTACCTGCTAGCTCTCTTCTCAAAGGCATTTGGTGCTGCTATCTTTCATCATTTCCCCTTGTTCTTATGTGTACTCTTTCATACTTGTCACGGAGGAATATTGGGATGGAAAACTTTTATCTCCTCCAATATTGGATTTTGCTTCACGATGTTATTGCTGTGTCTGCAACAACCTAATTTCCTCCTCCCCTGTACATACCTTTATTGCTGAGTTATTACCCAGGTAAATTTTCTCTCTTGTCATGCTGCCATTTGACACAAGGTGATTAGTTTAATAATGGGGGTTATTTTTTAGAAGCTCCCTGGAAAGGCTGATGGACAAAGGTGCCTCCCACATGTAGTGCAGTGTAGCTTTATTATAACTGCATTTCACTTCTTGACAGTCAAGCTGAACCTTGGATACAATTCCTCAAGTTGAGATATATTGCCCAAGAAGAAGAAATAGCAGTGAAGAAGCAAAGAAGCTATTCATTAAAGCTGAGCAAATACAGACAAAAAAAATGCTAATATTCACTTGATTTAAAAAATAAATTAGCTTTAGCTGTTTTTCCATCCCCTTTGGCATTTATTTTCCAGAACTCTGCATCCCATCAGATTATACTAGTGTAAATGTTCTCAGAAAGCTCATTTTTAGCTAGTATACTGAATTATTTGTATGACCCCCAGGGACCAGTTCCTTGTAATTACACAAATAAAGTACTTGACTTACTTGTAGCTACAGACTGTAACTGGTGCAGTGGGCAACTGGTGATGCACATTAGCCATGTTTTAATGGTATAGAGCAACCACCAACAGCTCCTCCCACTGATTTCCCTCCCAACACACCCTGGACTCATTTTGTCAAGGGATGGAGAAGCTTCATAGTGCAGAGTGCCTAACTGATGTTTAAAACCCTGGTAGCTCTTTGCTGCTGGTGTAGCCCAGTTCCCTCTTGGTGCCAGCAGTTTGCCATTGCCAAGAGCTTAGTTCATGCAGCCAGCTTCAGGGTGAAAAGAGCTTTATCCAGTAAAAACACCTAAAGGTTTCACTCCTCTAGGCCTTTGCAGTCGCACAGTGCAGGTAGAGGTCACCAAGGTGTTGTTAGAGGAAACTCCCTCCAGGGAGCAGGAATTAAGTGCAGAAGAGTCTGTCTGGAGATGCAGAATCATCACACAATCACTGAGTGGCCTGGGCTAGAAGGGACCCTGATCATCTTGTTCGGATGCAGCAAAGGGCAGGGACACCTTCCACTATGCCAGGCTGCTCCAAGCCCCATCCAGCCTGGCCTCGAGCACCTCCAGGGGTGCCTGTGCCCTGCTTTCCTTGTGAGTAGCTTTTCTAAGAAGCCAGAGGACGCTGCAGCTGCTCCAGTTGGGATCTGTGGCAGAGGTAAACAGGAACATGCTGTGGGTGTAAATTGCTCTGCCCTGGGATGAGAGCTGCCTTCCTGCAGGCAGCAGCCTGGGCCCCAGCAGCTGCTCCTGAGCCTTTTCGCTTTGGGGCAGGCAGATGTGACCCTGATCCTCAGGGAACTGAGGCTGGGCACTCCTCTGCTAGTGCTAGCTAACTCCTGCTGCATCTCTGAGTGTGAAAAGTTTTACAGAAAAAGACAAAAGACAGGTTTAGCAATGTAGCAGGAGACAGTAAGGAGAGTACAAGTACTGGGGCTGTATCAGGGCATTTTATGGGTTTAAAAAACAATAAATCAAGGGCCTCAAAACTTGTCTTGCCCTCAGTGTGCAGGAGAGCTTAGTGGAGTCAGTGGAGACAGAAAAAGTCTGTACTAAAAACGGCAGTGGTGCAAGAAGTGTTCTGGGGTTTTAATCCATGCTGGGCAATAAATTCCTCATTAGCCTTGGGCAAAACATGTAAGAACTGGGTTTTCATTTCCTTCTTTGTGAAAATGTTCATGTGGGAATAACATCTGAGCTCTGGGAGGTGCTGCTGGCAGACAAGTTCTGTTTGTGAAAGCAAGGAGCAAACACGGGGAGCCAGGTGCTGTGATGAGCCAGGAACACACATTCCTACAGCTCTGCAGCATTTCCAGGAGTTTACTCGGAGTGCTGAAGTTGCTGCTGAATCTAAAATGCACTTCAGCTCTAAGAATTTACTTTTTAAAACAATTTTTGAACATTACATCATTGCTGCCTGTCTCTGCCCTGCTCTGCTCCCCTTATTTCCTGCTGCCTCTGATGAATATTTTTCATGTTCATATGTATTTTTTGATCTGGAGTTTCTTAGGGCAAATAGGTCCCTCTTGCATGCCTGGGATATGCTGAGCAAATCCAGAAAATGAAGAGTAAATAATTACTTTTTATTGTAAAATTGTAAATAATTGTACATAAATTGTAAATAATTACAATATTGTAAAAGTCTCTGACGATGAAAGGCTGATTTATTTATGTGCTGTGGTAGAAGGTAGCTCACTAATGGATTAAGACTTATGAAGGGATAATAAAACCAACTTGATTTAAATACTTTTTTTTTTTTTAAATAACAGTGAGAATGGAAATTTGGGCCTCTAAGTTTAAATCTGTTGTGCTTTGCATCTGTCTGTGTGCCTGTATTGTAAAAGTAGGTTATTAGTAAATCATTGATCCATATGCATATTTTAGAGGTATCATATTAAAACCCCAATGATGAACTAGTCTATGCATCATTGAATTTTCAGGTTATAAGCCTTTTTTTATATAATTCACATTCCCCCCACAACACCCAGCCAGGTTTTTCTGTCTCACCCTGCTGACTCCAGTGTAGGATTCTTTTCTCTGTGCCAGGTTCCTGAGAGGATCCTCCCTGTGCCCCTGTTCCAAGGCAGGGCTGTGGTGCCCACGGGACAGGGCCCAGTGTGAGGCAGGGGTGAAGGGAGGGTGGCATCCCAGCGTGTGTTCCACCTCTGTTCCACTGTGAGGAACCTGTTTTGGTTGTCTAGTTAAGCTCTCAGAGAATGCAAATTTGTCAGTGGCAGCTGTAGGAGCTTGATGGTGGAAGAACAAAGTAGGAATTTATAATGTGCATATAATTGTAAAGAGAAGGATTTTTTTAGTGGGAGATCAGCGGTGGTGCAGAGTAATAATCATCTTAAAGGGTGACTCTCTAGAATTAGTTGTTATTTTGTTTGAGTCCTTTGAAATGGTTTCCATACTATATAATTATCTTAAAATTTAAGTGCTTCCTGCAGTGATAATGTGTGCATTTTTGCATTCTTATGTAAATGCTTTAGTGGTTCCCAGTGTCAAATTGGAAATGTCATTCAAAAACAGGTAGTGGCTTTGCAAAATCTGGGGGAAGAAATTAATCTTTTTCTTCCTCATCGTTTTCCAGTTTCCTTTCTGGGCTTTCCTGGCTGTGTTTGCAGCTCTGACAGAAGCTGCTTTTCAATAACAAACATCCAGTGGGGGGAGACACTGAAGTGAAGAGCCGAATCTCCCCAGCTGGAGCTTAAGAAGACAAGAGACCAGCAGACAAACTGTTATAACCTGCAGAAAGAAAATAATTGGTTTGTAGACCTAATTAATCCCAGGCAAAGCCACTTTGGAACAATTCTAAAAGCATTGCACTCAAAGTCCAGGAGTGCCTGCCAAGGCAGTGACTTTAGGGTTTGTGTGAACACCAGCAGCAGGTCCCTCTGGGGGCCTGGGCTCCAGGGTGGGCTCGGAAGGTTTCCTGCAGGTGCCATACCCCAGACTCGAGTTGGTCACTCCTGGGCCCCCCAGCAGCCCCAGGCTGCTGTTGTACATCCTTGCAGCTCAGCAGAACAGCCCTGGCTGCGAGAGGAAACCCCAAATGCTGGGGAGGCTGCAGTGCCTGTTCCTGCACGGACTGGGCTGCAGAGCTCAGCCTGGGCTCATCCCCCAGCCCTGAAGGAGGCACAGGGAACACCTCTGCAGCTCACTTTGTGGGGTGCTAGGAAAGGCCTGGCCCTGTCCTGCTTCTGGCTGTGACAGAGTTCATTTTCTGCTCAGTAGCTGCTGCAGTGCTGCTTTGGATGCAGCACGAGAATCCTGCTGGTGACACAGCCATGGCTTGGTTGTGGCTCAGTGGTGCTTAGCCTCTGCCAAGGACTGTTCTGTTCTCCTGACAGGGAAATAGCAGCAGGTGCACAGGAGGGACCACAGCTGGGACAGCTCACCCAAACTAGCCCAAGACATATTCCATGCCATGGAATGTCATGGTCAGTATTGGAACAGGGAGGAGTTCCCTGGAAGGGACTGACTGCTGCTCAGGGATGGGCATCAGTCAGCAGGTGGTGAGCAACTCTGTTGTTTTTCTTGGGTTTAGTCTCTAACCCTCCCCTGTTTCTTACTAGTGTTCATTTTACTTTGTTTCAGGTATTAAACTGTCCTTCCCTCAATCCACAAGTTTGGCTTTCTCTTCTCCCCATGCCTCCCCATCCCACTGCGAAGGCAGGGCAGTGAGCAAGTGGCTCTGTGGTGTTTGCTGCCTGGGCTTAAACCACAACACCCCCAGCAGCTTTGCCACCGTGGCTGCAGGAAAGTTGCAGTTCTGAACTCCCATATTCTTTGTGCAGACTTTAGCAGGCAGGTGATAGGATCCATCAGCAAATCCCTAAATCCTTGGTCTGCAATGCCTTCTTTTCCCAGCCTGTTTTGCTGTTTGTTAGGTTGCACTAACAACAGGTTCCCTGGACAGTGAAATGGAAGATCAGCCAGTGGGGAAATTGAAAGGTGATCATCTTTTCTGATGGACAGGTCACCTTTATGCGTTCAGTTTCAGGCTGGTTTCACTCTGGCTGCAGACAGGAGTTACTTGCTGACCTGGAAATAGAGATCCAGAGTTCAGAGGCACAACTGGTCCAAGACACTTTAGATACCTCAAGAAAAAATACAACAGTAGTTTTCAAATTAAACCCTGGACTTGGCTTTCACATCCCTCTTTGTAATGCAATGCACAGCATCTGTTAATCTCGTGCCAGAAGTTCTTTGTTTTAACTGTGCTTGAAGGGAGTTTCTGAGGCAGAGATACAAGGTTTGGTTTTAAAATCAAAGTGCTTACATCATTCACCTTTTTGTATGATTCAGGGACAAAGAGTTCACTTAAACCCTCCTAAATCCTTTCAGGGAGCTCCCTGTCTGTTCAACAGGTAACAGTGTCAGAGAAACTGAGATGGAGATGGAGAATGGAGAATGGGCATGGACATGGACATGGACATGGACATGGGCATGGAAAGGGTTCTTTGACTCATTCTCAGGAAGCCTGAGAGACTTGCTGGTGCAGGTATCTGTGTCAGGTAGTGGTCATACCTGTGTTTGAATTTAGTGTTTTTCTAATTTTTTCACTGTGAGAGAACTCAGAACAGCTCTCCAGTTGAAATGTTCCAATACAGAGATCTGCAGTGTTTGATTCATGGAGCAAGTGTCCCTCAGCATTCCCAGAAATCTGCAATTCCAGGCTATCTTAGGGTAGGGTTTTAAATTGCACCTCCCAGCGACATTTGGGTGTCTTCCAAGTTTAAATTAGGTTTGCAAGTGTTTTAGCAGGGACCTGTTTTTCCTCTGCTGCTTAGGCAACAGCAGCATGGTGTCTCCCAAAAGTCTGGCCCCAGAGTAATCTTTTACACAGCCCAGGGGCAGCAGGGAGTCATAAAACATCCGAAAGACAGACCTTTGCAAAGTCCATATCACTGTGTGAGAAAGAAAACAGAGCTTTGTACGCTTATCTGTGTGCTCAGGCAGTCTCTTGGAAGGACAGGGCTTTCTATTTCTCAGCCTCTCTGGCTGCTGGAGGCCTGTTGAGAGGACATAGAGTGTTCAGCCCAGTCTCTAGACGTTAATGGCACAGCCACATCATGCAGGGAGGAATTGGAAATGCTTGCTTCTTTCTGCATTATTGGGCTTGCTGGAGAACCCTGTTTTCAGCATCAGCTCTCAAATAAAGGGCCATTCTTACATCTCATCTCCCTTGCACAATTCTTTATTATCTTGTCATAAAAAGGTTTTGCCATCTGAAATCTCTCAAATCTCACAATTAGCCTACCATCTCTAATACAAATATCCCTCTGAGATCCTCTTGGCAGCATATGGTCAGTAGCATCATTTAGGGAGGGTGGAGAAATTCCAAAGAGCATCACTGCTCTGTATCAAGAAGCAGGGTTTAGCTGCCAGTAATGCCCTGGCATTGTCAAACTACTGAGGTTGGAAAAACATCCACCCATGGCATTCATGAATAAACGGATTTCAGTAAATCAAGCTCGTTTGAAAAGGTCTCATTATCATTTGGTGGGACAGAGGTGCTGGTTTGGTCAGAGCCTGTGCCCACAGCCCAGCCTGGGAGCAGGGACTGAACTGAGGGATTGAGCTGAGGGAGGTCAGGACAGAGCCTGTGCCCACAGCCCAGCCTGGGAGCAGGGACTGAACTGAGGGATTGAACTGAGGGAGGTCAGGACAGAGCCTGTGCCCACAGCCCAGCCTGGGAGCAGGGACTGAACCGAGGGATCAGCCAAGCCAGAGGTCAGGAATATGCATCCACATCACTAAAGCACACAGGCCAAATGGCAGGGCTGGCCTTTCCTGTGGAACAGAGTCTCGGCAGACAGCGAAGCAAGAACCTGTTTGATGTAGTGTGGCATTATTCCTTCTCCTGCAGCTCATGCTGTTATTTATCTTCCACTTGCAGCTTCTCGCAGTCACTGAACAGAGGCAATTTCTGGTGTGCAGAAAAAGAGCTCGTTCAGCAGCATCCGAGCTCTTCCTCTGCTGCACTCCCCATCCTTCCTCGGTGTCAGCAGAGCTGCTGGAGGTTTGGGCTGCCCAGGCTGAGCAGAGGCTGTGCTTGGCAGAGCTGCCTGCCCAGCCTGCAGGTGGGAGAGCTCTGCCCCCACGAGTTCCCCATCAGAATCATAGGATGGCACTGCAGCAGAGCAGCAGAGAGCAGGGGATCACTTCCACACCATTTCCCCACCTGCACTCACAGCTCTTGTTCAGAGAGGCTGCAGGTTACCACAGAGACAGCATTCCCTGCTGCCACTGTTCCCACAGGAAGGATAGGAAGGTAGCTGTGTGCTACCACAGGAAGGTGCCACTTGTTCTGACTCCTGTCAATTCAGCTGCTCTTCCCCAAAAGAGAACAAGCTTTGTGTCCTTGCTCGATTTTCCATAGAATTTTAGGAGCATCCACTGCAAAAAGGGTCGTGTCCCTGCTTGTAATTAAAGAGGCAGATTTAGAGCTTGCTGCAAACACTGATTAGATTGTTGTTTCCCAGCCCTTTAGGATAAATCTGCATGAATTCACGGGTGTCAGTCCGAAGGAGATCTCTTCCATCTCCTTAGCCCAGGGCTGGTGTCCTGTATCTAGGATACAGCAGTAAATCCCATACTCTTCTCATTAGCCCTGCTGCTTCCCCAGAGCCTGCCTGGGAGCTCCCCAGTGCTGGGAAGGCTGGACCACAGAAGTGCCAGGGGATTGTTTGGTGCTGCAATGTCCAGCATTGCTGCCCATCCTCTGCAGAAGCTCACAAAGCCAAAGGAAGAGCTGGAGGGCAATTCCCAGAGGAACAAAGCACCAGCAGTTCCCTGAAAACAAAGCACTTGTGGTGTACCACGGCTCTGGCTCCTCGTAGTCCATGAGGTTCCACTGGCCATATCCAGCAAGTGGCAGTGGGCTGAGGGCCATGGGAACAAGGGGGGTGAAGGGCTGTCTGTAACCAAGAGCAGGAGATGATCCCCACACTTGAAAGGGATTTTTTTTCAACTTACATCTGTTCTTTTTTAAAAGCAGTATGTGACACACTCAAGCTGAGGATATTCTGCTCAACAGCTGTGTTGGAGAGATTTGACAATACCAGGATTTGATGTCAATTTTAGCTGGTAGAGATGTGGTTGCAGTGTCTGGCAGGTTATCTGTGTAATGATGGGTTTGTTATAAAACAGGTTGCTTAGCATCTTTGGGGCTCTCTGCCCTAGTTCTGGGGAAGAAAGCTTCTCAAGCTGCCCTGTGCATCTTTCTCCCTTCCTTTCATATTTAAGCTTGGATACATTGACTAATCAGAGGGTCAGAAATGCCATAAAATTGGACTATATTTATCAGAGATACAACTTAAAAGATAGAGAACTTTTGTACAAATGCACAATAGTGAAGCTGAGCAACTTTATTTTATCATAAGACAAATGACTGAAAATATCCTATCTCTGTTACACAACTCAGTGGTGCAGCTTCTTAAATGTTGTGTTTCAGTTCTGGAATGATAGAGGGAAAAAAAAAGAAAGAATTCAGTGATGGGTAATGAACATGATTAAAGGCACCAAGAAACTTTCATATGAGGAGAGATTTAAAAAGATTAGGCTTGCTTAGTTAAGACAAGAGATGAATAAGCAGAGGCACGATGGAGAGATGTGGGGTAATGAATGGCACAGAAGAGGCACAGTGAGTACTTTTATGTGCTGTTTTCCAAAATTAAAAGCTGAGAGAAGAAAGCTGTAAAAAAAAAAAAAAAAAAAAAAAAAAAAAAAAAAAGACAAGAAATGTGCTTATGATAAAACACAACAACAGACACATTTTAAATATGTTTTCCACAGTGCTGGATTCACCTGTGGATGCTGCTGTCGCAGGGAACAGAGATAATGAGCTTAGGAAAATTATGAAAAGGATTGGCTGCTCTGGGGAAAACTGTGAGCCTTCTGTGAGGAGAAGGGAGTTCTCTGGTTGTTCTCAGTGGGAGCAGGACTCAGCAGCTGGCAGAGGCCCAAGGCTGCTGGCAGGGTCTGCCAGGTGGGCTCTGCTGTGGGTTCTGCGTGGGGACCTGAGCAGAGAGGGGCTGGGGGCTGGGGCAGCATGGAGCACAGGCAGGATCTCTCCCAGCCCTCTCCAGGGAGCTCTCCCTTCCCCCTGGTCAGGCTCTGGGCAGCTCTGCTCGGGGAGGGCTCAGCCACGAGGGTTTCGTTCTCTGCTTGGCTCCCCCGTGGGAGGATGGTGAGAAAAGGGAGCAGATCTGATCCAAGCCCCAGCGAGCTCACCACACAGAAATGATCAGTGCACGTACCTAGAGAAGAAAACTTGACCAGTGTGGAAGTACAGGGACGCTGCCATGTCCCACTTTTCATCTGGGGATTACCTCAGGCAGAGGCTGTAGTGGTGTAAACCAGTCCTTGACCAAAGCTGGCAGGGCTTTGTTCCAGCAATCCTAGGGCTTTGTCACCATACAGCCTTTGGGCAGACATGGGGAAAGTTATTCCAGTCTTTTTTTTCTTTTTTTTTTTTAAGTGAAATCAATACCTACACAAGTATAACTGTAAGAAGATCTATGTCCAAAGAGGCCTAATTACAAATTAACATATAGGCTTTCCTCTACGGTTTCTGGAGCAGTAACAGGACTTCTGTATGTGGGAAACAACAAGAATTAAATATGATTTTTAAAATGGCTTCTAGGTAATAATACAATTCTAACACACACATTGATCTTCTGTGTTAGTCTGGTTTAAAGCCCTCAGAAAACCTGACAGGCATTTACTGCTTAATGAACCTCCTCAAGTTTCACAAAATAGGCAATGTTTAAAGACTAGTTTCTTCCTTTTATTTTATTTGAATTTTACTGGTTCTGAACTAGGACTGGCAAGTCTGATGTCCCAAAGCCCCAGAAATTAAAAGAGGGTAGGTGACAGCATTAGGATGTGTTAAAGTAAGACTTGATCATTCAGGTAATGGCAGAGGCTTCTCTCCACAATGGTTCTGGGATCACCAGAGGTGAATATGATGCAGAAGAGAAGAATTTGGGGTAAAGTGGATCTTGTGTCCTTCTTTTCACACCAAGTAAATTGGATGTAAAAGCTTGGTGGGATGGATTAGGAAAGGGACCTGTGTTTGACATCTCTGAGGTGCACTCCTGGGCATCTTGCAGAAGTTTTAAGCTACTTTAAAGCCTTTTTCCAGCAGGATTCATTTCCTCTGCAGTAATCAGAAGAGAACTTTCTTTCTGCATGTGTCCTGCCTTAGTGCTCTTGCCCCAGAGCAATAGTATGATTATGCATAGTTCCTGTCTCAGTTAAGTTCCAGCACTGCTTACAGGCACTGAGTGTTTCCCCCTGGGCCATCAGGCAGTAGTGGATCCATTCCAGGGGCAGAGCACTCACAGAGGTGATGCCCCAGCTTTAAATAGTTGGTTATTGATGTGCCTAAATGCCACTTAAAAACCTGGGCAGAGATGACTTGGACACATTTTCACTACTGAGTCACTCATAGGGGTAGAAAAAGAGTAACAAACAGAACTCACCTCTAAATCTCTGTATTTGTAATTAATATGTAATTAATTAATATGTAATTAATTAACATGTAATTTGTAATTAATATGTTTTCTTCTTCAGTTCACTGTGGGCATTTTTCCCTGTGTTTGTGCATTTGATTTTCTGTGCAAAGGAACAATGTCAAGGGAGTCATTACAGGATCTTTTCAGTGCTTTTCTCAGAGAGTCAGAGCATACCTAGTGACAGCCTGAAATCTTTCTCTGGAGATGCTGGTTATCCAGCTGCTTCCTTGGGCTCCAGTGCACTCTTCACAGAAACTTGGAACTAAATAATTTTACACACCACTGACAGTTTGTGTTTCACTTGATAAATTCCTGTTTATTGCACTAGCAATAAGAAAATCCATGCTATGGAGTTGTTTGGGATCACTCTTTGGGAAAACTTTGCCTTCCTATCACTCGTGCCACTAAAGTCATTTTTCTGAATAAATTCAGCATCTCTTCTCTATATAATTTTTGATCTAATTTTCTTCCTTCCATGGTTGTGCATCCAGACCTTGAAGTGAACTCAAGGGGAATGACACTGTTCCACACATCCCTGCCCCTCACAGGTAGTGTCTGTGGTAGCAGTTGGTTCAGCCTCACTGAGGGCTTTGTGAAAACTCCCCTGGAAAGGTGCAGTGAGAATGCTGCTCCCCACTGAGCTGACCCAGCTCCTGTCCCCCAGAGCCCACACAGCTTTTTGGGTGATACCTGTGGCTGACACTTTGTGTGCAGTCACAGTTACACTGTCCCACACAACCTGAGCTCCCTCTGGCATCGCCAGGAGTCCTCAAAATAAATAAACTTAAGCAGAATGGACAGCATGGTGGGATTGGAAGCTACCTGTGGAACTGTGCTATATCTGATACAAAATACATTGCTTTCAGGTAATTGTCATTTTCCAGCGCCGTGGCAAATGGCTTTTGGTGGCTCAGGAAATGCCAGCTTCAGTCTCCTCACACTGAGATCTAAAAGCTGTTATTTCTGATAACATTAAAGTTGAAGTATTCCCATCCTGTGCTGTTGATACCACTGCACATTACAGGCTGATGATCCAGAGGGTGCAGCCTGGAACTTCACATGCCAAGATGGAGAAAATCAATCTCTGTTAATAAAAAAAGGCAGGCTCACTGGCGCAGAAAATCACTACTCTGGAGCCTTAACGAGGCTCCTTCAAAAATTCATGATTATAAAATGGAATCCTGGGCTACATTATAGTCCTGACAGAAATTGGGATATGGAGGGGAAAAAAATCCAATTTTCATTAAGTGGAGAAAATAAAGGATAAATCCCATATGCAGACATAGTCATTGATCACAAGGAATATAATTACATGCTCAGTATGTAAGAACATTTTCCAAGTTTCCCAAGTACACAATACTTTCTTTGAATACTTTTCAAAGTTAATTTTTGTTTTCTTGCTGTTTACTCATGCCTCCAGCACTAAGCCCATCTGAACAAAATCTCTGATTGTTCTAATGAGCTGCTGTAGGGTAGCTGCAGGATACTCAACCTGTGTGGAAAGAAAGACATAGAACAAACCCAGCCTTGACCTCATGAATTGAAGAATTTGGTGATGGCCCTCGCTGATGTACCCCCAGTGCAAATTCAGCATGCAATAAGCAGCAGAGAGCAAACATCTTCATCCTCCCTCTGAGCCCTGTGCTTGAGCCATGCCCACGAGAGCTCCTGGAACACCACACTCAATTCCTGCCTCACAAGCAGCTTCTCTGTCCATGGGGAGGCTGTTCCTGCACCAGAGTCCTTTGGAGCACAGAGTAATTAACATGCAGTCCTGCAGTGTGGGTGGGTGTGATGGCTGATAATTTGGAGGGGTTTTGGCTTCAGATATTCTTCTGCACAAAGAGAGCAGGAAGAATTCCAGCTTCGTTTTTACAGTATTTTAGCTTTCAGGCTTGGCATTCTGTAGTGCAGCTTGAATTATTTTAGATATAATCTAGTCAGCTGCCTGGAAATACAGCTATTCTAAGTGTATGCCACGAGGCCTTTTTACCATGTTATCACACACCAAATTAGTATTTTTAAATTATTTTTCATGTATTCAATGCACCTACAGATTTGTTCACGAAGGAACCTTTCAGTAGTTCAGCTCAAAACCAAGAAGCAGCCCCTGACAGTTCATCTTCTTGCTTACTTAAGCGTGGCTGAGTCATGACTACAGTGAATCCAGCACTTTCTTTTCACTTTTATTTATTCATTCATTCATTCACTGTTAGGGTGTATGAAGGGCTTGAGTGACTGCAGTTTACTGTCATGTAGGTGCCATCACCAGTGACTTTTGAGGAAAGAGGGACTGAAATACTGTTTCACAGAAACAGTTAATCTTCATCTGTTTTGTGTAATATGTATCCATAAAACTGGACTTTCTGCAACTCATTTGCATTATTTTCATTGCAAAGATGGATTAGAAGGACAGCTGAGAGACAGGAAAAAACTGGCCTTAGAATTCAACAGTTGTGTTTATAAATGTTCCATAGGATTGATGATGTGAGCTGGAAAACATCAGTGTTAATTGGGGCACTCAGCCCTCTCCTGACTTCAGCTGCTCTTCTTCCTCAGTGTATGAATAAAGAACTTGCCAGCAGAGATAACACAGTGGCCAGTTTGCAGTTGCTGCTCTGGACTGTGTGTTGAATCGATGTGCTCACAGGAGCCCTGTCTGTGCTCAGTTGGGCTGGCACGTGGGCTTGCCAAGCTCAGAGCAGTGCATTTTAACTGGAATGCCCCCATGCTGCCATTCCTTATTCAGAGCTTCCCTCCGAGTTCTCCTCCCCAGCTCTTCCTGTAGCGAGTGGGAAAGACACCCCTGGGGTTAAAGGGAAGGCAGGGGTGGCTGGGAACAACCTCTGCCCAAGGTGAGCAGCTGCTTGTGCCCAGCAGCAGGCAGAGCACTGCAGCAGAGCAAGCAGCTCGTGGGGAGCCTTCCTCTGGGCAGGAGGATGCCCTTCCCCAGGACAGCACCTGGCTGGGCAGGTGTCAGCCAGGGGAAAGGGGCACGGATCTCTGCCAGCCCAGCCCACAGTGACCCCAGGGTGTTCTGCTTTGGTGCCCGAAAAACTGGGAGGGAGTTTGTCATGGCATGGAGAAGTGTCTGTGTTTCTGTGCTCCTTGTCCTGAGGATCCACCCCCTTGTAGCTCCTCCAGAACCCTGGGATGCTCCAGGGAGGGATTTACCTGTGGGCTCTGGGGGTACCTGGCAGGCTGGGATTTACCTGTGGGCTCTGGGGGTACCTGGCAGGCTGGGATTTACCTGTGGAGCTCTGGGGGTACCTGGCAGGCTGGGATTTACCTGTGGGGCTCCGGGGGTACCTGGCAGGCTGGGATTTACCTGTGGGGCTCCGGGGGTACCTGGCAGGCTGGGATTTACCTGTGGGGCTCGGTGTTGGGCTGTGTGTGGGCTCAGCCACAGCCTCACAGGAGCACAGCACTGCCATGAGGGCCCAGGGAAGAGCCAGGAGCGAGGGAGGGGTTGGGTGTCTGTCCTTCTGTCTCTGCACTGCTCCTGTCCCTCTGTGTCAGGGGAGCTGCTGCTCATTCCGAGGTTATCTTCCTTCCCCAGAGCCCACAGTAGATGTTCGGGTTCTGTTTGCAGTCTGACCCTCTGCTGCTGTGTACAAGCAGGCCTTTTGTACCCAAAACAGCTCCAAATTACTGTACATAAACCATAATCTTCCAGTGGGAGCACTGCAGTTTTCCATTTTGCTGCTAATTGGATGATACCCTTGCAATAGTCTTTGTTACCATGGCTGGTGCTGGGCAGGGAACAGTGAGGGAAGGCTTTTATGTAGAAATCTTACAAAAATGCAGTGACTGTCCCCATTTGACAGCAATTGAAACCAATTGTCAATTAACTAAATAACAACCAATTAGCTTAAAGGAAAAAAAGAAGAAAATTGCTTGCTTCACATTCTTTGTTGAAGCAAATGCCAGTCAGAGAATGGGAGCTTTTTTCTTTCTCTTATAAAGACAAAATGGCACAAGATATGCAGAAAATGCAGAGTGGTGAGTTTCTTTTTTTCCCTAATACCATCTTTTTCTCACATAAGAGTATTTTAGAAACTAGATAAGAATATCCTAAGCTCCTGAGACATTTAATTTCCTGTGATATTTTAAAATCAAAATTACAATCATTATACAAGCACAATTTTCCCTCCTTTCTTTGACGCCTCTGTAGGGTACTGTAAGCACAGGGGCAGCTCCACTGCAGCTGGCTGCCTTCACAAGGGAAGAGCAGCAAACATCTGGCTGCTCTGTGCTGCACTGACAGGCACAACTGAGATGTTAACATTTGCATCAGCAAACCAAACCCTTCCTCTTTCATGTTTTATGGACTTCTAGAGTCCACAGGTGAGATGTTGTGAGAACTTGAAATGTTCCAACGCCAGAGGTGCCAGGGCCATAGGAAGCAGCAGAGTGGTGCTGTCAGGACTGGTGTTTGGGCTGAGATCCCTCCAAGGGCCATGTTCTGTGCCTGTATCTGGTTTGGAGTCTGGGCAGGAGTGCAGTGATACTCGTTCAGTCAGGATGTTGCACAGGGAGAGGCAGCACACCACTGGCAGGAGGAAAAAGGCTCTCTCCTGGTTTATTGCTCTTTATTTTCACTCTCACCTCGGTGCCATCTCCCAAAAGACACAGTCCAGTCCAGCAGGAAGGCAGAGGCTCGATGCCACAGGCTTCCAGCTGGGGTGCAGTCCTGGAGCAGAGGGTGGTATCTGCAGAGGGTCTCTGGCAGCTGGGCTCTCGTGGGTGATGCACCAGGCAGAGGAGGAGCAGAGATCAGAGCACAGAGGCAGCTGCTACGAGCTCACTTAACATTGCTGGGTTAGTAAGAGACAAGCCTTTACTCATGGCTTTACATTGGCTCTGGGTTGTGGCTGCACTTTCCTCGTGAGCAGTTAATGCACAAAGGCATTCCATGGCCTCGCTTCCTGCCTGCAGGGCTGGACCACAGCTGGTCCCACAGGGCTGGCACGGGTCTGGGTCTGCCTAGTACCCATTAGTTGCATCAATCAATAACTCTGCACTTAGGCTTTTTACTCATTGTTCGAGGAGATCTTATTACATTCTACTTAGAGCTGCTCACAGCATCATCTCACAGGTTTCAAATTGTGTTACTCTTTTGTTAATACTTCTAGGACCCATGTTTCATAATTGGATAGCTGGGGATGAGAGGGATGACTTTTGGCTGTTTGGAAAGCAGTGGACATTGGATGCTTTTCATTAAGTGATGTGAAATTCGGCCCTGCATGTATTGATCTCTTGCTTTCTTACAGGAACATTTTACACCTGAATGCAAGTTCAAAGAATCAGTATTTGAAAACTACTATGTGACATATTCTTCAATGATCTACAGACAGCAACAGTCTGGCCGGGGCTGGTATTTGGGTCTTAACAAAGAAGGAGAAATAATGAAAGGAAACCACGTGAAGAAAAATAAACCTGCAGCACACTTTCTTCCAAAACCCTTAAAAGGTAATTGCTTGGGTTTGCTCCATTTATCTGAGCTGATACTGTCTTGTGTCAGTGTTTAATTCCTGTGCATGTATATTTTGTGTCCAGCTGCTTATGGAACAGGAGTGTAATGTGCTGTAACATGGGCTTGGTCTGAGCAGAGCTCAAACAGGTTAAAGAACAGCTGTGGACTGTGCTACTTCTTTGTTAGTGAGGAAATGCTGATTTTTATCAGCTTAGGGCTGTCCTGCGGGCTCTGTACGTGCAGTGGGTAGGTGCCTGGTTTAACTGGGAGAGGGAGGAGTGGTTTTCCCCTTCTGTAAAGTGCCAGTCCCTTCAAGAGGATCTCAGAGGTTCTCAGGGGCTGTTTGAAATGGAAGAGGTCTCCCTGCCATGGGTGTTTGATTCTCTCCTTACATTTCTTACTGCTGGCTGAAAAATCCCAGCGTTTGCCTGCTGGGCTTTGCCCCCAGAGCCTGGGCCCTGTGCTGATGTTCTGCTCTCTCTTGCTTTGCAGTGGCCATGTACAAAGAGCCTTCTCTCCACGACCTCACAGAGTTCTCCAGGTCTGGAAGTGGGACCCCAACAAAGAGCAGAAGCGTTTCGGGAGTGCTAAATGGGGGTAAATCCATGAGCCAGAACGAGTCAACGTAGCCAGGTTCAGGCAAGCCAAGTGCTCTCTAAACAGAACCTTACCTCTGGATGCAGTTGAATTCTTACTCGCAGTCTTTCATCCAAACATTCAATTGCCCAGGACAAGCCACCGAACTCGCATAGGTCACTCGTTTATCAGCCATTAGATCTCCTGGTTGCCAAAGGATACCCCAGTAATGTAGGATGTGCTTGTGCATGTCACAAGGCAGTTGGATAGCAGCAAACACAACTGCGGGAAAAGGCTCGGAGAAGAAGTGTCCAGCTCTTTCTCTCTCTCACTTTTTCTTTCTCTCTTTCTCTCTCTCTCCTATGCTTTGTGGGAAAAGAAACAAAAACATTTCACAGCATTCACTGCTGATAAGAATTTGCTTTCCAACTCAGAAAAAGACCACTTTTGCTCTTCAAAGGAAATTTTAATGCTTGTATGTTTTATAGGGGCAAACAAAAAACAAATATGTAAACTCTGTTGTTTCCTTGGCTTACCGTTTTATATCTAAGGCTTGATAAAAAAATGTATCCTTTAATTTGGAATAGTGCAACTTTTTGATTTCTGAACTCCAATGGGTCTTTAAAGCTATGTCTTTAAAAAAATAATTAAAAATTCAGGGTTGGAACTGAGAGTTGGTGTCTCAGGCTCAAGCAAACAGTGTTCTTGTGGTTTTAAACACAATGAAATATAAATTTTTATAGATTTGTAGTTTCTGGTAAAGTTCTTGTGCTAACCCCAGTCTGTAGAAACTGAGTTGTTTTGTTATCCCAAGTGGAAGTTAACAGAAAGGGATAAAATTATCCTCCAGTGTAGATTTCTCTTAATTCCATTTTGTGCGTCATGTTAAACTATCGTTGTGGCTTCTTTTCTAAAGACAGAAACTGTGGAATTAAGGTGACTTAATTTTTTTATAAGAAATGTCTTATTTGTAAAAGTCCTTTCACTGTAACGGGCACGTGAGTATTGTGTAGGAGGAAGCGTTAGGACAGGTTACCCCTAAACAACATATACTTATACATGCTATTGGAAACAATTGTTTAAAAAATGTAGTTAGGTTTCCATTTAGGTCATCATGTCTGTTGCATGGGAGAAAGTTGGAATATTGGCATAGAGTTGCATGATGTGTAAGATTTTGTGCATTAATCATCGTTGGATTCTGTGCTCCAAAACTGAATTAGTTCTGTACAGGCAGCTCCCTGCCTGCTACAAAAAAGTCGTTTATTATTTGTTGTATACACAACCATGCACTGAATAAACTATTTATATTAAGATGTACTTTTTAAAAAAGCTTGTTTGATTATATGCTGTACATCCATGATTAATTTTAAGGGAAAAGGGTTGGCAATTAAATTACAAAGTTACAAGAGATGCTGTAATGGATGTTGAGACCTTTCTGTGTGACGGTCGTTCCTGTAATGCCCTGCTCCAGGAATTCAAAAGTTCCCTGCTTTGGGTGCCTTGGAGCTGCTCCTGCGTGCCCAGAGAGATACTCAGAACACAGCTCAGGTGTCACCAAGCCTTGGAGCAGCCCCAGTGCTGCTGGAGCCCCTGAGCTGCCCCTCCCTGCTCTGTGTGCCCCCCTGCCCAGCCCTGCCCAGCCCTGCTCTGCCTGGGCATCACTGCAGGGCTGCTGGCAGACAGCTTTACCTGCCTCTCCCTCTCTCCTGCCTTTTCTCTCTGAAAACATCCGGGAAAGCTTTCCTCATCTGCAGCATCCAGGCAGCTCTGACAGGTGAGCTTCTCTCATCAAGGTGTTCCAAGAAGTCCTAGCAGGGACACGTTTTCAGCATGGGTGGCTCAAGATCCAGTTCTGGAAGACAATAATGGAAATGGAGGCAAAAATCTACCCATAAATGTTAGGTTGAAATCAAAATGAGATATTCTGTTGTCTGCTCCATGTTCCTCCCACTAGACCAAGCTGAAATTAAACCAGCTTTAAGGTCAGGGCTTAAAGAGAGAGGAGATTGTTTCAGACTAAACTCCAGATTTGTTGTTTCATGGCAAATAGTATGTGAAGAGCTCTGGGCTGCTTGTAGAGGGCCCAGGCTTCCCCAGCTTGCCCCTTCCCATAGGGTGAAGAAAGTGGGAGCACAGCCAGTGCCTCAGAAATCCTTAAAAATTGAACATGTGGTCATGATTGCTCCAGGGGTTTTGATAACTCAGTGGGTCTGGATCATCTCTCCCTTCAACTAAAAGTGGGATGTCCTTGGGGAACATTTTTTTGAACCCTCCCATCCCTAAACATCAAACTCATTAGGACATGTTCCAAAAAAGGAGTCTGGGTTCCTTAGGAACATAAAGCCTGACTTAAAATAGGCAAATTCGTAGCAAAGCTAGTTCAGTGCTGAGATACCCTAGAGGTAAGTGGAGCTCTGCTGCTTTGCTTTAGAGCTGCACATTCCTGCTCTGCTCCATCCCCAGCACCTCCAGCCCTGAAGGTGTCTGCAGCAGAAGGAAATTCTTGTCTCACAGATCATCCCTTCTGAGCTCTGCAGTCTGAGCCATCTTTGGTGCTGATGGTGTCAGCTGTGAGCATTCACTGCCAGATCTGTTCCAAAGCTTCCTGATACACCAGGCTAACAGAGACTGCTCTTGGATGGAGATGAGGAGGAAGATGTGGTGATAGATGAGTCATAAACAGATGTTTCTGACAATTGGGTTACAATTCTGACAGACCTGTTCCAACAATATTTTTTCTTTCATATTACTGAGGACTGAAAAGATAATAATCCTGATAAAGTGCTGATAGTAGTTTATGTACTCTATGAGCAGAGTGGGGGAGCATATCCAGGGCTTCACATGTAATCTCTGGAGCCATAATTAGGATTTAATAAGGAAAGTTAGAATAAATGTGACTTTACAGACAGTGAGTGAAGATAATACTATGCCCCAGCCAGCAAAGTTAAGAGTAGAAAGTGGCTTCATCAGAGGACCAGACTGAGGAGTCAGACTCCAGAACATTTATTTATCCTTCAGCACCCATAACTTAGAAAGTGACATGGATTATTTCCCCCCCACCGAAGGGAACAGGACCCCCCGGAGCTGGCAGGATGCTGCTGCTGCTGCCAGCACAACTCTCCCAGCTGCTCCTGTGATCCAGAGCTGCCTCAGGGGGGCTCAGGCACTGCTGCTGGGCCTGCTTTGGGGTGAGGGAGAGTGGGGAGAGCTCTTCTTCCTATCACAGAGATCTTTGGTTTTTCTTTTCCTTTTTCATGTTAATTTACCTCATGCTACCTCATAGCATGGTTGTATCTCCGTAGCCACTTGCTCAGCCATGTTCATCCATGGAAGAGAATTCCCTGTTTGGGACCCCCCCAGGTCAGCCCAGGGGGGAGCTGTGCCCCCCAGGTCAGGCCAGGTAGGAGCTGTGCCCCCCAGGTCAGCCCAGGGAGGAGCTGTGCCCCCCAGATCAGCCCAGGGAGGAGCTGTGCCCCCCAGATCAGCCCAGGGGGGAGCTGTGCCCCCCAGGTCAGTTCAGGGGGGAGCTGTGCCCCCCAGGTCAGGCCACGGAGGAGCTGTGCCCCCCAGATCAGCCCAGGGGGGAGCTGTGCCCCCCAGATCAGTCCAGGGAGGAGCTGTGCCCCCCAGATCAGCCCAGGGGGGAGCTGTGCCCCCCAGGTCAGTCCAGGGGGGAGCTGTGCCCCCCAGGTCAGGCCAGGGGGGAGCTGTGCCCCCCAGATCAGTCCAGGGGGGAGCTGTGCCCCCCAGGTCAGTTCAGGGAGGAGCTGTGCCCCCCAGATCAGCCCAGGGGGAAGCTGTGCCCCCCAGGTCAGTTCAGGGAGGAGCTGTGCCCCCCAGGTCAGCCCGGGGGGAGCTGTGCCCCCCAGGTCAGCCCAGGGAGGAGCTGTGCCCCCCAGGTCAGCCCAGGTAGGAGCTGTGCCCCCCGGCAGCACTGCCCCTGCCCCAGCACTGTGATCCCCGGGATGGAGGTGCTGGGACCAGCTCAGGGATGCTGTGGTACCCAGGCCTCCCCCGAGGAGCAGCAGTGTGGAGCCAGGCCTGGCAGAGCTCTGCTGTGTCTTGAGTATCTCTGCTGGGCACCAGGGCCAGCTCTAATGGGTTTAAATGTCTCCTTGGCATATCCTTGACCAGGACACTTTTGCAGGACAGAATCTGTACGTAACAACCTCCTATCTTCTAATAAATAATTCTCAAACAAACTCCCTCTTGTCTGGGCTCTGACTTTTTATCACTGCAGATACTCTAAGGGCTCTCTGCTGCACCACCAGCACTACATCATGCCTTAGCTTTCCCTGGACAGAAAAAGGGGAAAAAACTGTGTTAAAATTGTCCTTTCCCTGCCTTCCTGAACCAGAGAGGTGCAGCTTGAGTGGTCAACCCAAGAGCAGCAGAGATGGAAGCTCCAGTGTTCTGTACCTCAGCATGGTCAGTGAAGGACACAGAATGTGTGATGCATTTTACCAGCTCTGAGAATGCCTACTCCAAATGCTGCAGCTCACTTTCCTCCTTGATGTAAGACCAAGACAAAAACCACCATGGTTTTCTCTGACTGTGCAAAAATTACATATAAGTACAGTAGAAAACATATTTAAAATAAATTCATTTCTTAAATTCATGCAATTTATCCTGAATAACTCCAGCTTTGGCCTTTTTTCAGCAATTTTGGGGGGAAATGTCCTTGACAACATAAAATTTCCAATTCACAGAGTAAAATTTTAAGACCCCCCCTTCCCTGGTGTGAGTGGGCAGAGCTGTGGGGCCCTGGTTCATGCCTTTGGGATAGCAGGTCCTGAAATGAGCCAGGTTTGCTGCTGTCCAGTGGCTTTTATTGCTGACCAGCTCCAGTAGCACATCTTACCCTGCTCTGAGGACATACCACATCAGCTGGGGGACACTCAGTCACCTTCTGCAGCTGCTCTCAAGGGGAAGTTCAAATATTAAAGGAAAACCCAAATTTGAAACACATTTTACATTAATCAGAGAAATTGATGTAATAAATTATTCTATCTCATCAGGAATTAGAAGACAACTTTCAGAGTTCCCTTCAAAGATCATTATTAATGATTTGAAATTTAAGAATCTTAAATACCACGTATGGAAAATTACTTTCAAGCACTCGTAGCCCTAATTTTTGTCCCAGGTAATTTGGGCATGTCTCACCTAAATTCACCATGAACCCTCCCAAGGACACTTGGAGCATCCCCAGTGCTGCCCACAAGTGTGCCAGGGGAGGCCTGAGGGGATCAATGTCCAAAGCAGAGTGACCCCTGGGCAGGAGGCTCTGGGGACAGAGGCTTTGCCCTGTGTTTCTCCAGGTCACTCTTAGGCTCTACCAAAGATGTTTTAGAGCCATGGAATAAAAGTTTCACTTTCCTGATGATGAAAAGGAGCATAAAGGGAAGCAAGAGAGGAGATGGAGCCCAAGGATCAGGGAGCACATTGTGCATGGAAAGCACTGCCCCTCGCTGGGTCCAGCAGGACTGAGCTCACACCCTGACCAGGACAGGACAGAAAAATCACCAGGCACTGCTGGGATGCCTCAAGGCCTGATGCTAATGGCAGTCTCAGAATACACCACAGACTCTGCTAATCTGGAGTTCCCTGCTGCTCTGAAGTGCCTTTATCTACACCAACATTTCACTCTGCTGCTGAAGAACCTCAGACATTACCTCATGTGTAAGTATGTAACACTGTTAATCTAGGAAATATTTTTAGATAACAAAATCAACTGGTTCAAAACTTAATTAATCCTATTTCCTTCCCAAATGATTTCCTTCAAATGGTACTCGAAATAGTTTTACTTTCCCCCATTGTCTCCCTAATATACTGATGAACTTTTCCTTCTGAGCTTCTCCTTAGTTTAATTGTCTGCTCATCCAACCATCCCTTCTCATAATTAAGCAAGTTAATAATATAGAGTGATCTTTAAAAATTAAACTCCTTTACTTGTTAAACAAAAGCAGAACTTGGTTGTTATTAAAAGTGTGGGTTTTTTTTTTTACTTTCTTAATTTAAAAGAACAATTACTGCATTTGGAAGTAGTGGCAACACTTGAGAACCCACCTGCCACAGTTAGTGAAAGCATTATTTCACATTAACTACAGAGGTTTTGCATTAGATAATATAATGAGATTTTTCTAGGGAGCTTCAATCAGGAGATCTCAGGATCACACAATTAGGGTAGACTGAGCAAAACAAGGATCATAAAGGAAGGAAATCCTAAAGCAGTCAGGACTGTGGATGCTGCTCCTGCCAGCTCCTGTCCCTCCTGCTGGGATGGTCCCTGCAGCCTTTCCCAGTCCCTCGGCATTCCCAGCTGGAGGCAGGTCCCTGGCAGCCCTGCACAGCACATCTCACCAGGGCTGCCCTCTGGAGATCCCTGCCTGAGGGCCCTGCCCTGCCCAGCTGCACTTTGCAGGGCAGGGACAGCACTCCCTGCTCCAGCAGAGCTTTGGCTGCCCAGCCCTGCCCAGCTCACCCTCTGCAGGTGCCCAGCCCTGCCCAGCTCTGCAGCAGGGGCATCTTCAGCACAGACAAAGGCACAGTTCCCCCATCAGACAGACAGCAGCCCACTCAGGGTTTAAATTCTGCTGAGGAGGAAAATGTGTTAAGCACACTGAGATGTATTTAGTACACACAGCGACACACACAAATATGTATGACAGCTCCAGACACAAATACATCCATAGATAGATTGGAGATAGATAGCTGGAGCTATACTCAGCCCTCATGTTTCCATATTAAAGATCCCTGGCGAGGAGCCCGAGCTGATGAGAGCAGGGCCAGCAGCAGAGCTCCCAGCACAGCTGTGCTGTGCAGCTCAGAGCACACAGCAATCCACCTCGCCAGGGCAGCGCTGGGGAGAGGAAACCCTGCCAGTCCTGCTCATGCAAGCACTTCCAAACATTGCCCTGGGTGCTGCTGACCCCTCCTGTGAGCGGGAAGGGAATGATGCTTTGCTAGAAGTCTTCTACTTCTTGATCAAAGTTTGCAGTGGGAAAGGCTTTGAACGATCAGGGTGGAGGGTGCTGGTGAAGAATTGCTCAGCTATGGCATGAAAGAGGAAAGCAGACTCCAGTCCCTTGGCCACAACAACAGGGGGAGGAGGCAGCTGCTAAAACTTCACAAAAAGCTGCACAAAGACCTCAAGTCTTTGAAGGCTGCTGTGGAAATGCAGAAGGGTTTAAGCAGCTGACAAAGATTACAGAGCTGGATGGAGCCAGGCAAGGGGAGAGAAGAGGTGGGGAAAAGGTTGATCACCAGAAGGGTTAAAGGAAATTAAAAGTATATGTGCACGAAAGTGCTGGGAAGAGAGAGTGGGCCTAGGAATAACCACTGAGTGGGATGGCATTAATGATGACTCAAAAGTGGTGAAAAAGTTACTGAAAGTTGGGCTGCCTACAGATCTAGGCATTTGTCTTGGTACCAGAAGTCTTCATTAAATGCCAATAAAACTTCCAGCCACCAGGTTCTGAAGCAGTGAAGTTTATCCCTGCTCTGATTGCCCAGAGCCCAGGCTCAGCCACCTCCTGGCCCTCCTGCAAAATGGATCTGAGAGCAAAAATCACTGTAGTTACAGAAAGGTCAACCAAAAGGAATGAGCTCACCAAGCCTGAGCATGTTGCCTCCTGGAACACACAGGTGAGCAGCTGAGCAGCAGTGGCTTTAACTGCTTTCATTCATTGTCTATACCTTGGGCTAAACCCATGTAATTTCTGTATAACCACAAGGAAACCATGGATTTGTACTTAGAATTTGTAAGTTTGTGTTGGTCTGTGTGGGTTCACATCAGCCGTGGGTAACAGAGCTCTGCCAAACACCTCCTCTGTGCCCAAGCAGGCTCTGGGCTGTGAATTTATCAGCAGAGAAAGTTTAGCAGCAAACATGTGCATTCCCCTGTCTCATAAGTTCTCCTAGAACAAAAACATCCTAATCCAAATAGCTCCAGTATCATCTGCCCTTCTTAAAAGCAAATGCTGTGCTATAAAATAAAGTGATGCATGCCTAAAAGTGCATGAAAAACAAAGAGAAAAAGGAGAGGCAAAACACTTTAGGCATGAAAGACAATTGCACATGAATTACTTTTAAAGCCCTTGTTCTTTCTAAAATTCCAGTCTGTGTGGAACCCTGGAGCTGCAGCTCACAGGGAGACATCTGCACAAGGTGGCCCTGCCTTGCTGCACCCCTGCCAGCAGGCAGCGGGGAACAGAAACAGGCAAATCTGTCTCTTCTGAAAACCTGATGAAAAGATAAATTAATTAGAACAAATTGTAGAACAGAAGTGTAGAATAAGCATTTTCTTCTTGCTGTATAACAATGGAGGATCAGGGGATGAATGAGAAGGGAGCCCCGAGGCTGGGCCATGATCTGGTGGCCATGGTCCAGTCTGGCTCATCTGCCTCACCCAGAGACTCCCTGGGCTCAGCAGCTCTGGAACTAGAATTGCTCTGGTCACAGAGATGTGTCTCCTGCATAAGGCCAGCACGGGGTGCAGTGCAGTACCACAGCACATTATAGTGCTCCCAGCTCTCTCACTGATGCCACAAAATGTGCCCTGAGGGAGGGGAATGTGCTGCTCCTCCCATGTGTTAGTGCCAGGCTCTGGGGGAACCTTTACAGTTCTCTGTGTATTCATCACCTGCAGCCAGAGAGGTGGGAGAGTGAAATTCCCTGCAAGAACCCAGCCTTGGCCTCAGAGGCCCAGCCCTCATCTGAGCAGGACTGTGATGCTCTGATGAAGCTGCTGTCAAACCACTCAGGGAGTGCTGCTTTGTAAGTAACCATGATATTTAAACCCTGTGACCTTTTAAAAAGTGTGAGATCTGGCTTAAAGGGCAGCCTTCCTCAAATAAATGACTCTGAAACCTCTAAGGTCAGATTTTTTTTTTTAAAGTCCATAATGGAAAGACATCACATTATTTCACTGTGAGAAGATTAATCATTAATATCTTGCAATTGATTTGCAAGCTACATTTATTTGTGATGTGTTTGTATAGCACCACCCACACCTTTATCTCTTATCCAGAGCTCAAGGAGTTACTTAGTGCAAATAAATCAATGCAATTTATCGATTAAATTATATAAATACTCTTGGAATTTGGACAAGTGAAACTTTTCATAGCCATTCTCAGGTCTCCCATTTATGGGCTGGGAGCTGGCAAATTACCACCTAAAGCAAGGCAGGGAGGCTGGTGAGCTGAGCAGGGGCTCTGCAGCTGAGCTCCTGTGGCTGACCCAGCCCTTGCTGTGTCACTGCTGCTTGCAGGACAGGGGTGAATTCCTGCTCTTTGCACAGGCTGCAGGACATTTCTACAAACACCTGAAAGGAGATCTCTTCTCCCAGGTAACAAGTAACAGGATGAGAGGAAACAGCCTCAAGTTGCACCAGGAGAGGTTGAGGTGGGATATTAGGAATTCTTTCTTCATGGAAAGGGATGTCATGCATTGAAGAAGGATGCCCAGGGGAATGGTGAAATCACCATCCCTGGCACTGGAGGACATGGTTTACTGGGGAACACAGGGGTGTCAGCTCCAGGGTTGGACTGGGTGATCCTGGAGGTCTTTCCAGCCTCAGTGATTGTGTGAGAGGTGCCCAGGGTGCTGGACTCCTGCAGTGCTGGATGTGGTGCCCAGTGAGAGGCTGCAGTCTGAGCTGCTCAACAGTCAGAGAGCAAACAGGAGGTGAGAAAGTCTGCCCAGAGTCACTGCACTGCCTTCCTTCAGCTCCTTGCTGTAAAATTCCCCTTTGGGACAGTGGGAGCTGTCCCTGCTCAGGGCTGGAGGCCTGGGACTTGATCTTCAAAGCCCCTCCCAAGGATTTTGTGATTCTGTGATTTCCTACATTTCCCCCTGGCTGCTGTTCCTGGTCTCATGCCCTGGGAAGTGCTTTGGGCCACCTCAGTGGCCAGGCAGCAGCTGCCCACTGCAGTCCTGCCCTGGCAGTGCCTGTGGCATCACCAAAGCCAGCAAATAAATCCCATGTGCACAGGGAGCTCTTGAGCATCAGAAGTTGAACATCCCAAACTGACATTCTTGACTGAATCTTTCTGTGCCTCTGTTCCTTATCTATAAAGTGATAAAGTTTCTCCCCTGCCTTACTGGGCTTCACAGAGACAAATTAATTAATAGTTTGCATGCAGAATAAACAAACATGGCTGGAGTAATGAGTGTCATGGAAAAAAACCCCAAAACCAAGTGGAAAGAGTATTTCATCTTTACAGCAAGGATGAGCAGAATACAGCAAACAAGGGCTGGGGCCACACACTGAAGGATGTGAAGAAAAGAGCATGGGAAAACAGCATTTGATCCTATGATGAGGCATCCCTGGGAGCCCATGAATAGTGCTGCATTTCAGGATGAGATTTTCCTACTCCTTGCATGCTTGGCTTTGGAGTTTGGGCACTGTCATATAACCTTGTCTGTTAGCTTATATAATTTACTAGAAATTTAATAAAGTTTATGAAGTTTATCTGTATTATCACAGTTGTGTGCAGGACCAGGTCCTTTGGAAGTGCATTTGTTAAATGTGCAGTGGTTCAAATTATCCTGACAAATGCAAAACAAAGATCTTACGTAATTCACTGCATCTGGCAAAGATAAAACTGTACATGTCATAACAACACGTAGCAGAAGAATTATGTAAAACTCACCCATAATTTAAAATGTCACAGGAATTGCTCTGTAATTAGGGCAAGGCCTTCACAAGGCTCCTCAGGGAAGCTGAAACCCCTGAGCCAGAGGCTCAGAGTGCCTAAGGGTGACACACGAGGGTGAGGACAGTCCTGGCACTGTCCTGGCACTGTCCTGGCACTGTCCTGGCACTGTCCTGGCGCTGTCCTGGCCCCGGGTGCTCCCCTGGCCTCTGTGCCCAGCAGCTGCACAGGCACACTGGCAGCCAGGGACAGACCACATGCTGCAAGAGTTGGTGGGACCTGGAAATGTCTTATCCTTCATTAAACTTGTGTGTTCAGCAGAGTTTTGCAGGAATTGAAGAGAAGAAATGAAAAGTGGATGGCAGGGAACAAGTTTGTGACATCTGACATCAAAGAGAGGAGAGATGAGAGATTATTTAGACTTGTCAAGTCTCCCCTGTTCCCAAAGGGAGACAGCAGGCATGACCTACTTGCAGAATTAAGAATTCACCAGGAAATGGGGTTTAGATTCAGGAGACAGTCCCCTGCTAAATCCAATCTTCTGTTGTGAGAACTCAGCGTTGGCTTGGGACTAGGCTTGAAATGCTTCTGCATTATTTGAGTTAAAAACACTCTCCTCCTGCCCTGACTTCTGGCATCTCTCTGGTTCTTGGTGTGCTGCAGATGATGCTGAGCTACAGCAAAAGGCCCCAGAACAGAAGCTCACACGTGGCTCAGTGCACCTTTCCAGGAATCTGGAGGGAAGAACTGCTCTCCAAAGCACAGTGAGCAGGAGTATGTTGTTGTAGACACACTAAAAAATGGGGCTCAGATGTGAGGCTTTGGAAGGGAGGAGTCAGGGATGGGACTGTGAGGGTTGTTGGAGCTGCCAGGGATGTGCCTGCCCCAAGGTCCCCCACAGCTTCCTGAACAGCACTTGGCAAGGATCAGCAAAGAGACAGAAGCCTTCAACTTGCAGGTGTCAAAATCCAATTCAATCTTACAGGTAAAAAATTTAGACTTGCAGAGTAAATGTTTTGCTCTGCTTGTGAGGGTGGATTTCTGTTTTCCCCAGGGGGATTCTCCTTCCACATCAAACCTGTGAAATGACACATCCCTGCAGGACCTCACTGCAGCCTCCCAGTGCTTAAAGGGGCTTATAAAAAAGGGCAGAGCAACTTTTTACCAGAGGCAGATAACGACAGGACAAGAGGTTTTAAGCTAGAAAAAGAGAGATTTAGATTATATATAAGGAATGAATTGCTGCTGAGGGAGGCCCTGGTACTGCCCAGAGCAGCTGTGGCTGCCCCTGGATCCCTGGCAGTGCCCAAGGCCAGGCTGGACACTGGGGCTGGGAGCAGCCTGGGGCAGTGGGAGGTGTCCCTGCCATGGCAGGGAGGTTGGAACAAGGGGATCCCAAAGTCCCTTCTAACAAAAGCCATTCTAGGGTTCTGTGACAGCCCCAGAGCTGCTGGGTATGGAGGAGCACGAGTTACACACAGGGACAGCAGTGGGGAGCCCTGGAGGGATTTGTCTGAGAATAACTCCAACTCTGGGCTGATATTACAACTCCCTTTGTAATATTCCTTCCCCTGTGTGCAAAGGAACAAGGGAGTATTTGTCTGACTACAAAGAGTGCCAGACCCTGGGCGCTCCTATGGGGTGCACAAAAGATGAAGTGCTCAGCCCACAGCCCTGGTTTCTTTTCTCCCTCTCCTCTTGGGAGAGCACAGATTCACAGGAATGGGCTCTCCCTGGGCTGGAGAACAAAGCGAGGCAGTGATCCTGACAGCATCAAACCCAAGGGATTCCTGCAGAAACAGCGAGCTTGGAGGAGCAGGAGGGAACAAAAGGGCAAGGTTTCACTGCAGAGGGGCACTGGGACTTCCATGGCCCATGGAGAAATGTCTGGAGAGAGAGAAGACTGCACTGGTGATGCTCAGACAGTGACATTTCAGGTACTAAAAAAGGGTCTGGAAAGATTTCTCAGGGGTGGTGTGTGGGGCAGGGAGGGAAGGATGTTTAGCTGATCCTTCTGGCCACTCATATCTGGGCTCTGCTAACTAAAGAGACACCAAGCTGGGAGAGTTTTCCAAATCAGAATTTTTTTGTTTCAGCTGTTGGGCTACCAGTCTGGAGAAGTGGTGGTACCCTGGGGCTGGGAAGGAGCAGGAGGGGATAAGGTGCTCAGGCTGTGTTTGAAAGGCTGGAAGTGTACAGCTGCTAGTGTCTGTCTCAAACCTCAGCAGCTGCAACACCAGGGCTCTGCTGTCAGGTACAGATGTTGGAAACATCTGTGCATTGCAGGCTGCCCACAAACCTGGGCAGGGAAGATTTCCTGAGAGTGCCCAGTTTCCCAAGGCTTGCCAAGACCAGGAGCCAAACCAGCCCAGTGGCACCCTGCTAACCTGATTTCTGCTGCTGCCAGTGCTCACTGCTCGCTGCAGTCTCAGCACATTTCCTGCATCCCCCTCCCCTGATCTGTGCACTGGATAAAAAGAAAGCATGAAAACCAGAAGTGCTGAAATAGCTGCTAAAATCTAGTTCTCCAAACAGAGGAGAAAACCAGAACAAATCTATAGTAAATGCTTTATAATAGCCAAATAGAACCTAATTTTTCTATTTTTGAGCTTCTGACTTTTTACTGTATTTGTCTGAGCTTATGGTTTGGGATTCATAAACTCAGGTATATTAGTGCTTGGATTTGTGCTAACAAACCTTTGGCCATGGAAAACCATCCTCAAACTACAGGCACCATGGACATAACAACAAAAAATAAACATATGCCCATTACAGGTTCCAGAGCTCACAACTGACAGAACTGAGCTCCACTCCAAATGAGGCAAACGGGGATGAGGGAGAAGGTAAGAGGATCCTTGGTCCCTGTGAATGTTTATGGAGAAGCAGGAGGTCAGTAAGCCCAATTGAAATGTGTAGGTGTTTTCTCCATCAGCAATCTTTGCAGCTTTGGGATTCCCTGTGGATTCGCCCTCCTGCTGCTCTGCTGCACTTGGGAGCCAAGGCAGGGCTGCCTGCATTTCCCTGGGCACTGAAAGCCTCTCCCACGGCTTTTCCCAGCCCCGGGAGCCCCGGGCTGCCCGAGCCACCCTCCCTGCACCGCTGGCGCTTCCCCAGCAACGGCAGGAGAGGGAGAAAACACCCTCGGAAGGGCTTGTTCCCTGTAAAGGTGTTTTCACTCCTGCTCTGCTCAGCAGCCTGGGCGCGGATCTGCACACACACACTCCTGCCCTGCACACACACTCCCTCCTTGCCTATCTGTTTGTTGCTTTCCTTCAGTTTTAAAGATGAAATGAAAAGCAGGAGTTGGTATGATCAAAACTGAGCCATCTGAGACCTCCACACGTGTTTTAAGCAGGGAAAGTGAGAGATGCTGCAATTGTTTTTAAATCAAAGGGTAGCTATTAGCAGTCTCTTACAAACACATCCAGTGTGCCACAAAGGTTAATTTAAATGCAGGCCCTGGCTCCGGAGTAGCAGAGTGGTGAGTAATACAAAAGCCAGCAAGGAGAATCACCAGCTATCTAGTGAATTTTGTATTTGGGGAACATCCCTCTCCAGCCTCAGGGGCCTAGCGACCTATCTCTGTCTGTGCCAGAAGGTTTAGAAATGCTGCTGGAGATTGCCTTGTTTCCCTCCTTCTGCTCTTCTCTTCTGCCCCTGGAGAAAAACTGCATCAGAAACTGCTTTCCGTCTGCATTAGAATCGACATCCCTCGGTTATCCTCACTGCATCTAAAAATAGCACAGGGAAATCCGCCTGAGATCAAAGCCATTCATTTACCAGCGCTGGGCGCGGACAGAGCTCTGCCATTCGCATTCCTGTCACATCCATCCTCACCCAGAGCTCGGCAGGGATCGCCCCAGGGCTCTGGGATTGCAGGGATGGGATCCTTCCCTGCTCCCTCCGTGCCCCGCAGGCTCCGAGGGAGCACAAGGGGGAGGGAAATGCTTTGCTGGCGCCCGGGGCTGCTGGGGACAGGGAGAAGCGAGGGCTCGCTGCACTCAGAAGTGATGTTCCCTTCACTCGGGGCTGCAGCAGCCCTGGGCGAGCCGGAATAGGAGGAGGAGGAGGGCAAGGAGCGGAAAATGCGGCACAGCCTCAGCGCCGAGAGGAAGGAGCAGAGGAAGGACAGCCCGAAAGACGCCGGAGGAGCCCAGACCGTGGAGTGCATGGAATCAGAAACAAGGGGCGAGCCCCCTCCTCCTCCGGCAGCCCTGGGACCCCTCCCCACTGCAGAGCCTCCCTGGAGACCTTCATGGAAACCCCGCTCTGAAAGCCTAATTATGGCTGCTGGTTAATTGAGCTACGCAAAAGCAACAGAGATACAGTATTATGCATTTGGGATAGCTAAACCTGTGCTTTTTTATGCAAATCTCAGGATGATTTGGCAATTTACACAATAGAACCTGATACTGGGATATGCCCCAAGAATATTCCTGCTTTTTCTTTCTTCTTTACATAAAAATATTTATTATTAATAAAGTTCTGCAGAAGAAAAGAATTAATTGGAGTACGACGAAGTAGAACAGCTGCCTTTCCTTCTCACATTAAAAAGTAAAGGCATCATTTTTAGCCAGTTCTATGATTTCTGAACACCCAGGGCAGCATTACCTGAAGGTCTGGTCTGTAATTCCCACAGAATTTCAGGGCTTTCATCCATGCAGGCTCCTCCTGAGGAGCAGCAGAGATGGCTCAGGGCAGGGGGCAGTGGTACCCTTGCCCTCCCTGCCTGCTGCTGCTGCCGGGGCTGGCAGGCGTGAGCAGCATCCCTGTCCCGGCAGCATTTCCTCCGGGCTGGGCAGGCAGGGCTCGGGGCTTCAGCCACAGCAGCTTGCCAGAATCAAAACAGTCCCCAACAGCTGGATCTCAGCAACAGCTGGATCTCAGCAACAGCTGGATCTCAGCAGCAGCTGGATCTCAGCAGCAGCTGGATGTCAGCAACAGCTGGATCTCAGCAGCAGCTGGATCTCAGCAACAGCTGGATCTCAGCAGCAGCTGGGCTGGACATGCACGAAGCAGACACAGACAATCTTTGGCATCAATGACCTGCACAGGTCTCCTTCGATTTTTGACAGTCAAATACAAATGCCCCTGCCCTGCCCTGAATACAGGAGGGGATGGCTGCTGCCCCTGCCCTGCTCTGAATACAGGAGGGGATGTCTGCTGCCCCTGCTCTGAATACAGGAGGGGATGTCTGCTGCCCCTGCCCTGCCCTGCCTCAATGCAAACACTACCTGCCTTGTTTCAGGGGAGCTTTGCCAGGGGAACACTGGCCAGGAAAAGGGAGAGCCAGTGCCCAGAGGCTGGGATGTGGCCAGGCTGCATGGCCAGTGGGGCAGGGCTCTGAGCTCCAGAGCTTCACCCAGCTCTCCTGGTCCCAAACTCACTCTCACATGGTCTTTTATGGTTTAGCATATTTCTCTATAGAGTTATTACCTACCTGCTTGGGATATCTGAGAGATCACACTTAGGAAAACCCTGTAAGTAAATATTTTCTTCTATATAATTTTCATGGCAATGAGGCAGACAGTCCAACTAATTAAATGAAAATGTGAAGTTTATTTTTAGACAGCCTAAGCTGGTATTGGTCTGTAATTAGAACATCAGTGAAGAACTGTGGGAAGGGCTGGTGACTGAGTCACTGCTTAAAAGAGATGAAGAAAGTTAGAAAGTTTAGGCTTTCTTTTTTTCTGATCCTTCTCTATTAGCACTGCAAATGCCACATGCTTTCACAGCTTTGGCAGTGAGACTTTGGCATGTCCCAGAGCAGACCTGAGGTGCACTGGCTGCAAACTGCACTTCGATTGCAAAGAGAGTGTGCAAACAAACTGTAATTGAGAATGTCAGAGACTCCCAGCTGGCTTAAATGAAAACATCAACCAGCTGGAAACTCAGCACATCCCTCATCTGCCATAAACACTCTGTGTGGCAGAGGATCCTGCACAAACTGCAGCCACGGGGTCAGGCCCATGCCAGGAGCCCCCAGGAGGAGCAGGGGCACGCAGGGATGCTCTGCCTGGCTGCTGGCAGCCTGGCTGGAGAGGAATTCCTGTCTGCTCCTGCAGATGTGGTTGTCCCACGCTCCAGGTGAGCTCTGACTTCTCCTGGCCTGGGCAGGGGGAGAGGGAGGCACAGGGAGTTTGCAATGTGACTGCAGAGGAAATGTGAGCCAGCCCAGGTAGGGCCTTTCCAGAAATGCAGTGGGAGCTCTACACTGCCATACAAGTGGGTGGAAGGAGGGTCTGTTCTGCTGTTCCAATACTCTTGTTTATTGGTAAAATTCATTAATCAGATAAATCTGATTTCATAAATCAGAAGCTAAAGATTTGGGGAAAATCAATGCTAATAAGAACTAAACTACATGAATATTCAACTGGAGCAAAGAAGTATTTTTGCCTTTGATTTAGTCATTACCAACTCCCCTGCAGTATCAAATATTTCTCTTTTAAATTGCTCATGAACAGTAGTGTGCCTTGAAATGCATGGACAAAAAACATTCATCCCTCCCTCAAAAAAGGACAAACAACCCATAATCCACCTTTGTGATGGTACTTTGTTTGCTTTGGCATTTTGTGCATAATCAGAACAGGATTGTTCTTTTGCGAAATTGTGCCTGGGACAGAGCAGTGAAACACAGCAAGGCAGGGAATTGATAGCACACTCGGGACTTAGGATTAGTCAGGAGAAAAGTCTCTTGATGAGTGTCCTCTTGGGAATTTAGAATCAAATGCATCTAAACCATTTCTGAATCACCTAATCTGCATTAAAATGAAAAAAAACCAAAACTAAACAAAAATAAAACATGAAGAAAACCGAACCTAGCAACCTGAGCCTGGCAGCTCCAAGTGCTCTGTCCCTGTGTGACCCTGAGCTGCTGGAGACAAATCAGGGCCCTTTGAGCATCCACCCACAGGGCAGGGACAGAGCTGAGCTCCTGCCTCCCCTGCTGCTGGCAGAGGGCCAGAGCAGCTCAGGTCAGCTTCTGTGGGGACTGTGCCTTCTTTGGCTTTCAAGAATTAATGTATCAATAAATAAAGGATCTGGGTCTCGGCCCTGGCAGCTCTGCGGTGCCAAAGAGAACCTTTGTGCTGGCACAGCTTTCATCCAGTGTTGGAACCGAAGCTGTGCCGCCCCTCCCCAGCCTGGGCACACAGAGAGTTCGGGGCTGTCAGCAGGGCAGGCACATTTCAGAGCTGCCAGAGGCACAGGGAAAGCACTGCCCTGTGCTGCCTTCTTGGAGCAGCTCTCTCCAGCAGCCAAGGAAGGTGAGCCAGGCACTCCACATTAAAAACTCATTTCCTCCAAACCTACTACAAACGCCAGAGCTGCACTGCCACTCGCCTTTCCAGACGGAATAGGCTCACCCAGAATCCGAGGGGAAAACCTGCCCACGCTGCAGCCCTGCCATGGACCACCACCCTGAACCCACGCAGTGCCAGGGGCAGCCAGCACTCCCTGCTCCCACGGCCCTGGCCTGAGAGAGGGAAACTGCCTGCGGAAACTGGGATCTACTGCACAGGCTCAGAGCACAGCATCTGTTAGAGCCAGGGGCTCTCCGGGCAGCCTCTGTTCCAAGCTTAGAACTTCACCTGTGCGCGGTGGAAAAGGTGTGCACAGCCCCGTGAGCACAGACATGGCCGCAGGAGCTCACCCGGAGAGCTCTGCTGTGTTTCACTGTCCCTCCTTGCCCCCGTGCCACCAGCACAGGCAGAGGGGACCCAGCTGCAGCCACCTGAGCCCTGTCCCCACTGTCCCCTCATCCCTGTCCCCTCAGCCCTATCCCCTCTGCCCTGTCCCCACTGTCCCCTCCCCACTGTCCCCTCAGCCCTGTCCCCTCTCCTCTCCCAGCTGCCCTCCACACCAGCAGGGCTGTGGCAGGACCCTGTGCCCGCTGTGGCCTGGCAGTCCCCCCAGGGCTGTGGGCAGCTCTTTGATGAGTTCTGTTTCTCTCTAGCCTTTGGTGTGCAGCACAAATTGCAGCCTCTGTGCCCCCCTGTCCCTGCTCTCTGTCCCCCACCCGTGCCCGTGGCAGATCCCTTCTGGCTCCCGCTCACACCTGTGCCTTGCAGAGCTCCCTGGAGGAGCTGCAGCTCTCTCAGGGCTGTTTGCTGCCACTACTGCTACATACCAAGAGGATAAACACCACATGTAGAAGTTCTGTGGGTAAACTGCAGAACGAGTTTATCAGTATTATCTTCACGTAATTGTGGTTCCTGAATGTACTGATCTCCAGTTTAAAAATAAACCACAGGATCAAAATAGAATTTGGCAACAAGTTTTGGCTAAAAAAATGTATTTTGAAATGGGGAAAAAAAAACTGTGAAAACTTTATTTTCCTTTTCTAAGAAAAGAACTCAATTACAGGAGATGTGGCTTGAACACCAGTGGGCTGCAGGGCACAATGAACAGCACATTAACACTCCAGTGGTGACACTGTGCCTGCAGAGACAGGACAGTGCTGCCTGAGTTACCCACCATCAATTGTAATCAAATGAAGTGAGTGAAAAGACCTCCAGTGACACCAAAAGTTGGTTACCTAGTCCTAAGAGCAGTCACCCCTCAGTTATGAACACCAATATGTCTATAAAAATTAAAAGTAATATACAAAGTAATACACATTGTTTTAATACCAAAAAAATCTTCATTAACTCTCAACACAAAACATGTGCAGCCTAACCTGCAGGACCTAACCTAAGCAGTATGTTTGTTAACCATTCCTACCCCTGGTCACTCAGAGACCCCTGAGGGGCAGTGGGGCTGGCAGCCAAGGAGAACCCACAGCCATAAGAGCTCAGTCCCACTCGCACTTGCCTGGCAGCAGCAGCAGGGAGTGTCTGTGGGTGTCAAACCACAGCCCAATGACAGCTCCGGGCAGGGGAGGCACATGGCTCTCGGGGCTCTAAAGGATCACTTCTGCACTCAAACACCATTTGTTTGCCCTGGCGAATTAAATATTTTCCTGTTAGATTTTCATGTGTAAGAGGCAATTAGGACAACCTTTGGGTGCTGCAGGAGCACTCAGCAGTCCTGGCAGGGTCTGAGTGCAATCACAGTGCCTGGGATGCTGCTGCCCACGTGGGGCTCAGTGCCATTGGCATTTTGGCCACCCCCATGGGCACCCCACTGCCAGCCCCATGGGCACCCCACTGCCACCCCCATGAGCACCCCACTGCCAGCCCCACTGCCACCCCCATGGGCACCCCCATGGGCACCCCACTGCCACCCCCACTGCCAGCCCCACTGCCAGCCCCACTGCCATGGGCAGAGGGCAGAGCTGCTGCAGAAGGAGCTGCTGGCACTGCCCCAACCTCCTGCAGGACCCCTCTGGCTGACAAAGCTGTGCCAGGAGGATTTTTCCTCTCCAGAGTCTCCTCACGTGGGTTCAGTCTGCCACCTCCACAAAGGGGGCTTAAAATAAAACCATAGTAGATATTCCTTTGTGATTAGAGCTAAAATTGTGAGTGCAGATTGAAGCAGGCTTGCCTGGGAATTCAGAACTGTTCTTCCTTCCTCTCGATCACTTGACAGCAAAAACCTCATAATTAGACATAGAGGGGGAAAAAAATTCAAAATCTGAAATATTTCTGTGCAGTCTGAGCTCAGCTGGAATAAGTAGCTGTGGCCAAATCCTGGCCAAGAAGCAGCTTGCTTATGATTCCCAAATGCACAGCCCCAAAAGCTCTGTGTGTTCAGTGGGCAGTGCAGCCCCTGAGCACCGTGGGGCTGCTGCTCTCCAGAGCTCTGGCTGCCTCCCTGCTGCAGGGGCAGGGAGAGGCTGAGGTCTGCCCCAGGAGAAGGAGAATTGGAGGAGGTGAAGCTCATCCCTCCCAGCTAGATGCAATGCAAGCAGCTGCACTGTTCAACCAACACATGTCCTGAAATACTGCCATGGTGGTATTCCCAGTGCTCTGTTTTAAACACCTACACAAAATATTGCAATTAGAATGAGCCATGGAAAAATCTATTATGTCAAAAAAAAATCTATGTCCTCTCTCATAGGAATGCAGTATATGTTTAGGAGAAGTTATGCCTACAATGCTGATCAAATAGATGAACATATATTGGAAATGTTTTTAAAAGTTTCTAGTTAGAGAGATTTCTTTAAAAGAAACAACTTAATCACTTTTCCTTTCACACATCTGCTAAATTGGCAATGTAGTCCAAACAGACATCACTGATCAAATCACTTTGCTGGAGAGGAGAGTTACTTGGTTTTAATGAGTTTCTGGAGGAATAGGGATGGATTTTGCTGCCAAGCACTGTTCAGCCTAATACTGCAATGGAAACATCAAACCGAGGGACTCAGCGAGTCCCTGCTGCCAGACTGCTCTGTGAAAAGTTAGCACTCACAAAAGGGAGCAAGAGGCACCAGGAAGGAGATCCAGCACTGAGATCCAGACCTACTTTCTCAGCTGAGTCAACTGAATACTTTTGTTGCTTATTTGAGAACACGAACATGCAATAATGTGCTCTGCTGAGGATAAAAGGAAATAACAAGCTCTGTTCAGACTAGAATGAAAGCCAAAGACAGAGATCCCTTTCAACCCATATTATTCTTTGATGCTAAGAAATTAAAGAATTGAATTGTAAGTAACAACTGTTTTGGGGGAAGAAGACTCACTGGACTGCAAATTTTTAGGACAAAATACCCAAAATCTGGTGCACATGCAGTGGGTGGTTGCCCCAGTAACACTCTACCATGAAAGCCATCATGAGCACAATAGCAATGACCCTCTCTGTGAAAAATAAAATGCCTTAAAACTATTTTGGGGGCCTTAAAACGCCACAGGAAAGATTTGTCCTCATCTATTAGAAAGAAAAGATAGAGCAGCAAAAGCTCTGCAGTGGTGCTGGTCCTTGACTGAAGGCAGGAGCAGGCAGGGCTGTGAGACACTGGCAGCCTCATAAAACCACAACGTGGGCTCTCCATGTCCTCACATTTTAATGGTTTCTTTGTAATCAGCTGAACAGTTGATAAGTGTTAAAAACAGATCCAGAGCAGCTAAGTATGGGATTTGATCAGTCTTATCAGTGTAACTCCACTTGAACGAGAACTCATCCTTGTGAGGATGAAATGCAGAGACAATCTCAAAATCTAATCAAGAGAAACAAAATTGCTTAATCAGTGGTGAATTTTCAATCAAAAATCAGGGTTCCCCTTAGTCAGTGATATTTTTGCATTCAGACCACAACCACACTTTAATGGATACTTTTTACTCCCATCTCTCAAAAGCTCATATTTAAGCACAAGCTTATCTTTAAAAAATGCGAAGAGAAATCAACAAGATGCACTAATTATGAGAGAATTGCAGACTTACATTTCAAATCTCTAACAGGAAATAGAAGACTAAAGACAAAATTAACAGAATAATTTCCCGAGCTCAATAGTCATTAGATAATTATATCTAATAGAGAGGGTTATCCACGGATTTTTGTGCAACATCAATAAACTGGAAAGTCATTAGAGAGAAGAGACTTGAGATAATCAGCTAAAAGCCTTTAGCTGGATTTTGGAAGTTCAGAGGAGAAAGCATGTTAAATTTTTGAACCTCCAGATGGACTTGAGAGTCCTCTCCTGTCAGTGAAAGCCACAAACCGAAGGCAGACAACCCCAGAGTGAAGAGATGCTGGATTCCCTCTGCAGTGGCTGAAAGCCTGAGCTGCCCCTCCCGGGGGCAGAGCTCCGGGGGTGCCTGCCCTGCACCCTGCTCTGCCCGTGCTGCTGCCAGCCTGGGGCTCCGAGGGAGCAGGAGCTTGTGAGGATTCTCCAGAGATGCCCTGAGGGCTCACCAGCCTCAGGGAACCCTCCTGCAACGAGCAGCGTTTTCCAGGCATGGCCCTGTCTCCAGAGCTGAGACCAAACCCTCCCAAGGATCTCCTGTTTCACTGAAGGACACTGATATTGTGATAAAATCCGGAAAACCACAAGGTCAATTAAAGCAATGCAAACTCAGGAGCTCATGAGCCAGCCAGTGCAGTGCAGCAGGGACCCCTGCAAAACAATTCCTGCTGGAGTTGCACTGCCCACCCTAACACCTACCAGCACACACCCTGCTCTGCACAGAGTGCAGTGATACAGCAGGGAGTGATCAGCTTTAACCTGGAGTTTAAAGAATGAGGGTACCAGCCAAACTAATGGTTTTCTACATCTGAACTGGGAAAAAAAAAATGCTAGTTTCTTAATACATGCCAAGAGAAGGATGAAAAAAGAAGGCATTTCAATCATTATATAGACACATCCATTTCTTCATAGTCAGACAGGACTCCTCTAGTTTTGTTCTAGACCTAATTAGATTTTAAATGAGATTCCAGCACCTCTAATAGCTTATTCTGATTGTTCTTTTTATATCATGCAGGCACTGAATATTCATTGTGTTCATATGATTAAGTACCAAATCAATAGGTATGACTAGTGGACCTGTTAGAATTCATGCTTTGCTTTATAAATAAAAAGAAAGAAGTCCTATCTGATGTAGAGTTCAGCCTCCCTCTTTGAAGAGTTGCTGTGACTGACATGGCTGGTGATCACAAAGAAAATGGGAGAGAATGAGTAATTTAATGAAACTGCTGAATTTAGGATTAAAGTAACCAAAAGGGACTGTTACAATATGGGATGAGTTTCCAAAGATTTATCCTGGAAAAAGAACAATGTGACTTGAAACAAATGCAAAGGGTCACTGCTCCTAAAGCAGCAAATTCTGGGATCTGTGCCTGGCAATGGGGAAGGAAAGGACCATAGCTGATAGGGCCCCAAGGCAGCAGTGCTTGTGGAAGACAAGTCAATAGAAAAAAAGTTTTTTTCCAAGTGCAAATCACACTGAGGCAAAGAAAAACTCACAATGTCTTCTGAGGGATGAGAGTCTCTCAACACAGCAAGATGAAAGAAGGGAAACCCTTGGTGATATTTCTATCCAAGGGCACTACAATGGGAGATGTTCTTCATTCCTGTGGCTCAGAGGAGTCACTGCTCTCTCCAGCAGACCCTTCCCACCAGGAACACAAGCAACCAGCCCCTGTGAGCCAGTGCCCCTCAGTGCCCCTTGCCTGCAGGTGTCCACCCCTGGCACTGCTCCACTGGCCCATCACCAAAACCCCAGCACAAAGAGAGGGCACACAAGGGACAAAAGATTTCTAACCTCACACTGGGATGGAACAACCTCCTGAAGCCACTGCTGGTGTGTGAGCATCGCTCACAAGTGAGCAGAGCTCCTCAGCATGTTGGTTCTACTGGCAGGGACTTGGCTCCAAATTTCAATAACCCGAAAGGCACAAATTCCAAGCACACCAAATGGTCTGGACATGAAAAGAAGCTGATAGTGAACCAACCCCACTGAGGGGGCAGGAGGCAAGGAGCCAGGTGTGGATGGTGTCTGTGCACGAGGCATCAGCCAGCACAGAGCATCCCACGGCCTGCAGGACACCACTGTGGCACCAGGGTGGTCCTGCCTGCACTGAAGAACTCCTCAGGGTCCTTCCTGCCCACAGCTGATGTGCAGCTCCTGTGCTGGTACCAGCCTCTCCTCCCCAGAAGCAGCAGATCCTCTGTGGTCAGGAAAGGCCGCAGAGCTAACGAGGCTGTCTGCAGCAGAGTTAATTAGCTCGGGTTTAGCACTGCTGCCTGTGTTGCCTCCAGTCCAGACATGTGAATTACACTTTAGATGTGCACTTGCAGCTCAGGACCGAAATGTCAGTACCAGCAACCCACGAGTGGAGTTCTGCTCCCGTTCCCAGCAGCAGATTCCTGCCAGCCCTGGAGGAGCAGGAGGGCAGAAGGAAGAGCAGCTGCCATGCCTGAGGTGAGCCAGGCACGGTGCAGTTTCCATGGGTTGGTTTCAGTACGCATTGCTCCTTGTCCACAGACCATGGCTACAACTTCTGTCCTCCCTACTCCCTCTGTGGCTTCAGCACTGTGACACCTTTCCTTTTTTCACCCATTTGGGATCACAGATTTCACCTGGCAATTTTTCAAGCCTGTTTGACTAAAATACTGTAATTTTATTTTAAATACAATTGGAAGCTTTGGCTTCCACTCGGAGTAGGCAGAAATGCGTTCATTTCTTTTGTTACTGTGGAACTGAAAGTGCCCCCCAAGATTTGTGAGAAGGAAATTGTCTCATGTTTGCACAGTGCCCTGCAGAACTTGGACTCGATCTACAAATCAGATCATTACAGCATGACTCACCACACAGGAATAAATGCAATTTAAGGTGGCTTGATTGGGAAAATCAAATTAACATAAGCACTCTGGGTTTTTATTGAATGCCAAAGGACATTCCAGCAGCAAGGGAAACATGGCACAGGGAATCTTGTCAGACACACACTTTAAATCACCTGCGAAAACTTAACCAAAGTCTTATTGCAAACCTGTGAGGAGGATTTATGCAGCCTAAAATGAGATAGGTACCCCAGAGGGAAAGTTGTGGAATATTTTTCATTACTGCACCAACACTGATTGCCTCTAAGAGCGATGTCAGTGCTGTGAGTCAACACTCCCCAGAGCTCTCTCTGTCTTGCACTGCTTGGCACACAGAGCCTGTGGTGGATCTCCTTCTCAGGCTTCCAAACCTTTCTGCAGTGTAGCAGAGGAATTGCTGCCCTTGATTTCAGCCACTGCTCCTGCTCCAAAGTGCAGGTGCTGTGAGAAGAGCCATTCTTCCTCAGGACACCCAAGCAAGCCACGACCCACTGGACACAGCAGTGGCCCAGTCTCACCCTGTGGTTCTGGGAGTGTCATGTGCAGAATTAATCAGCTTTCTTTAAAATCAAGGGCAGAATTTAAAGGCAAGCTACGAATGAGTCATCCATACCTATAGTGGAGCTAATTAACTGAGCTTACGTGGCTGCCTGCCTCATTGCAGCCCACTAGGGCACCAATAGGTGCTACAAAACCCTCCAGGCCCCATGGCCAAGCCTCCTGCTTCCACTTCTCCCTGCCCACTCAGGGAGCTCTGTGTGCAGGGGCTGCAGCTGCTCAGCAGCTCCTTCCCCTGCAGTTCACTCACACATTCGTGGAGCCCAGAAAACTCCAGACTGGTTCATCTCTTCCTTTCCACAGCCCTAAAGAACCACTGTGGAACTAATAAATGGCGGGAAAAAGGGGATTTCTCCACAAGAAGAACCAAAATCAGATTCTATTGGGTAACTGAAGGAGGCATAAATACCTGAAACACAAAAATCCCAGGTTTGCTGGGGGGAATCCACACCTCTTCCAAAGGGCAGAGCAGACAGACGAGGGCAGAGCTCACCCCTCCTGCAGCTTGTGGGCTCCATCACCCCGGAGCTCTCTGTGATCACAGTGCAGTAACAGATCACACCCTGACTCCAGCCCCTAAATATTCCAGCACTGCTCTGTGGCACTGTTCTCTCTGCAGAACCTGTGGGCAATGTCCCTGTCCTGCAGGAAGCCGTGGGACCAGCCTGGCTCCTGCCCCTGGCTCCTGCCCCTGGCTCCTGCCCCTGGCCTGCCTCACATGCCTGCAAGTTGCCATCCTCTCATTTTGCAGCCCCCCGTTCCCAGAGCTTTTTCTTTGATTTTTTCCATGGTTTCTACGTGGATTTTCACAGTGCATTCAGTCCTGCTGTCTCCTCTGATAGACCAATCCTGTTTCTGGACTGTTCCTCAAATGCAGTGCCTTTTCCAAATGGAGCTTTGATTAACGTGGGACAGAGCAGCCCTGGCCATCTGCTGCCAGCAGGGAGGGGAGGAGGCACCCCAGCACCTGCCATCATTTCTTGTGCCAGAGAGGAGAGGAGAGGAGAGGAGAGGAGAGGAGAGGAGAGGAGAGGAGAGGAGAGGAGAGGAGAGGAGAGGAGAGGAGAGGAGAGGAGAGGAGAGGAGAGGAGAGGAGAGGAGAGGAGAGGAGAGGAGAGGAGAGGAGCCAAAGCACCCAGTCCTCCCCCAGAGCTGCCCTGCAGGTTTCAGCCCTCCATCTGCACACTCTTCACAACCCCAGCATTTCTGCAGGGTGTTTGGCTCAACCAATTAGTGCCAAACGTGGAGTCTGCTCTGCTTTGTGTGTTCCAGCACAATAGCAAAGCTTTGCTGTTGTTGACGAACCTGACACCCCAGGCAGGATAGTAATTACATTAAAAACTCTGTTGCAACTCCCACTGATGCCTTTATTTCTGGAAAATGCTTAGCCTTGTTGCTTAATTCCCTGTCTTCCAGACAACTTGGAGTGTGAAATTATAACTACACAAGGTACTTTTAACTAGAGATCTACAGCGTGCCTCGTTTTAGATGGTGAAAACCAGTGCAATTTCATTTTCTCCTCAATTTGTATCAGTGGAGAATCTGGCCTATTAATATTATGTTAAATTATGCTTTCATCAGCTATTAACTTTCATGCCATATTCAAGTTGCTTCTGCTGTTAAACACTTTGGAGATGCTGATACAACTGGCATCTTGTGAGTCACCTCTTCTGCAAGGAATGAAAACTGGAAATCAGCTGGGGGAAGAGCATGCAAGAAGAGAGTGAGGGGTGCAAAAGGACAGGAGAGAGATGCCAACTTTGTTGGGATAAAATACCAAACAAAAAAAGCAAAGCACACTGCCTGCTACCCTAAGAACAATTAAGCAAGAGAGACTGAGGTGGGATTAGATACTGTTAATTTTTCTTCTGACTTCTGTGGTCCCACGTTAAACTCAACATGGTCTGATTATCACTTTAAACTACTAAATACATTGAACCTTAGAGCAATAGGAGCATCTTACACACTTGGGTCTCTATGGGTGAAAAAATTTCCTTTAAGTCTGTCAGGGTTTTCTGATGACACCTCCCAAAGCCATCACTTGAATGCTTAAGGAAATTATCACTTTAAGGCAGGAGTTTTTATTTCCAGAAAAGGCTGAATTTGTTTCCAGCAACTCTGATATTTGCCAGGGTAAAGTTTAATGGCATTAGGCCTTGCACAAGGAACACCTTCCTGTCTTCTGCGTGTGCTGATTATAAATGGGATGTCTCAAGTGCCGTTTGCCTCTGTTGTTTTATTTCACAGAGAATTTTCCAGCTCCAGGGGTGGGCAGGCTCAGGGCAGGCTGGAGCTGTGCTGTGGGCAGTGCTGCTCTGTGACACCACTGCACACTGCCTGTCCATCCTCTCCCAGCACACAGCACAGCCTGAAACCACCAGCACTGCTGGAGCTGGAGCGAGCAGGAACCTGAGCACAAGCAGGGAATCACTGCCAGCATCCCCAGAAGAGCCCCAGAGGCTGCTGGAGCTGTGTGCAGGTGCTGCTGTGCTGTCACCCACGTCCAGCACACACCCGAGGTCACCTTCCTGCAAGGAGCAGAGGGCAGCAGCAAGCTCCAGTCTCAGCTGCAGCCAGCGTGGCCAGAGAGCAGCACCAGGGCTTGGGGGTCAGCAAAGGGGCTCAGGCTCCCTCGAAAGCCAAGGGGGTGAGGGTGTGGGCTGAATGGGCCTCTAGAATTGCTGATTTATTCCTGCAGAGTGCCAAGGAAACTAGATTTAAACTAAAGCTGGACAAGACGAATCCCAGCCCAATTTCCCAATGCACCCCTGCTGGAGCAAGGCAACTTTTGAACTCAGGTTTGTTCTTGACCTGATGTGAGTGTGAAGAGTGCAGTGGCAGCAAGAACATTGAAGAGAGTGACAGCTCCCAAATGGCTGCTTTATCCTCTCTGACCTTTCCTTCCTGGAAATCTTCTTTTGGGGCTGCAGAACAGCCTTGCTGCTGAGCCATGCCCAGAAATAGGGCACTTATCTCTGCAGGGCTGCTCTCACCTTCTTCTGGAGGTGAGCCGTGGGGCCAGCACAGCCTCTCCCTTTCAGTAGGCAAGTGTTCTTATCAAAATAATGCTTTGCCCTAAGAAGTCCCAGAAATTTCATTTCAATTTGATTTAGATATTGTGCTTTCTCCTTTTTGGTTGTGAAAGGTTTGGTGGGAGGGTTGTGACAGTGCCTCTGCTCCAGGCTGATGCTGTAAAGTTAAAATAAATGAGCCCCATCTCCAAAAGCACAGTGCAGCCCCTGCCCTGCTGCTGCTGTGGGATTTCAGGAGCTCAGGGTGTGGGCTGGGGGCCACAGCTGCTCCCTGATCCACCCTTGTTTCCACATTTCCAGTCCTGCCCTGGGTTAAACCCTCGTGTTCCCTGTGCTCCCCAGAGCCAAGGGAGAAGGGAGCACTGCTCTCTGCTCTGCTGGGAGCTCCTGTGCCAGCCTGGGCACAAGCACTGCTCTCTGCTCTGCTGGGAGCTCCTGTGCCAGCCTGGGCACAAGCACTGCTCTCTGCTCTGCTGGGCATCTCCTGTGCCAGCCTGGGCACAAGCACTGCTCTCTGCTCTGCTGGGAGCTCCTGTGCCAGCCTGGGCACAAGCACTGCTCTCTGCTCTGCTGAGAGCTCCTGTGCCAGCCTGGGCACAAGCACTGCTCTCTGCTCTGCTGAGCATCTCCTGTGCCAGCCTGGGCATGGGCACTGCTCTCTGCTCTGCGGGGACCCCCGGGCCCAGCCTGGGCAGAGCACTGCTCTCTGCTCTGCTGAGAGCTCCTGTGCCACCCTGGGCACAAGCACTGCTCTCTGCTCTGCTGGGAGCTCCTGTGCCAGCCTGGGCAGGGCAGGGCAGGGGCTGCATGCTGCCTTCCCTCTCAGCTCGTGCCTCTGCTTTCCCCAGCTCTGCACAATAGTTGGTTGGGGTTTTTCTCACTCTCACTTGGTAGTCTCACAAATCCAGCACTTTGCTCTTTTGGTATTAGAGCAAATCTGTACAAATCTGTACAAATCTGTACAAATGAAGTCTCTGTTCTGTGAACCACACTTCACTGCACAATAGTAATACAGTAACTGTACTGTGGAAGTGCTTTCCTCTGACATGTGAAGTTAATTTATTTATTGGTAGAAATCAAAACAAACCACTTTGAAGTGGAAATATTATTGTGCCCTTTAGATTTTACTTTGATGAAGCCTACCATACTATTCCTGTTAACCATCTGTTTAAATCTTAATTAAATGGTGTTGCCACGTGAAAAACAATCACTTCATCCTCTGTAATACAAGGGTCTGTAATTGTTCCAAAACAGAAATACTAAGCTTTAAAAATTATGTCTCCTATATCACCAGGATTTGTTGTGGTTGTAAATTATTTTTAGTTTTATTTGTGGAAGCATAAATTGTAATGACTCTTCATGTGTTTGTTATGAAAGATTTCTGTGCTGCAAAGAGATCTGAAAATATGAATTGCTTTTTCTTTCATGAGTAGGTGATTTCAAATTTTTTTTTAAAGTCTTAGCAGAAGAGATACTCCACAACTGGACCATTTCCTTCAGCTTTTCCCAAATGTCAGCATTCTTCATCCCATCCAGTGGCCATTAGACAAAGAGCCTGGAAGTTTGCATCCAAAGGGACAATGACTATTTCCTCTTACTTCACCTGCTTAAGCATTTTCCTCCCACAAGGAGTCAGATATTTAGGCACTTCCCCAGCAGAGGTACATGGGAAGCATTTTGGATAACTTAAAATAGACTTCAGATCTCTGTGGTTGGAAGTAATTTGATTCTCAGCCACTTCTTCAGAAACTACAGCACAGAAATCTGAAGGAAATGTTACACAGGACTGGCTGATTTCAATGTTTTTGACTTCAGGTTTTACCTGCTTTTCTAAAAGCACCCCCAGGCAGAAAGGTTATTCTTTATTCCACGGTAGAAGAAACAACATATCATTACTGTTCCCTTCATTTGTTTCCTAGAAATAATTTATGCTAGTGAGTCACTACCTGTGAGCTTAATATAATCACACAATTTTCCAAACAGCCTTTTCCAAACAAAACTCGACTTTGTGCAACAACAAATCCAAAACTGAGTCTTTTCTCTACAAAAAAATACCCCAATTTTCTAAAGCAAAGCTAAAGTTATCTCTATTTGTCCTCCTCCAGGATTCTCATCTGAGGCTAACTTGAGAATTTTGAGCCAAACTTTGCTGTCACACACACCCACCTGGAAATGCTCCTCCAAGCCCCAGCCAAAGCAGCAGGGGTCACGGCAAGGAGAACGTGAGGGTGAGCACTTTTCATGGACCCTGCTGGGACACCACTGTGTGCAAGCTTGCCCTGGGGCTCCCTGGGGGCAGGGAAGGAGGGAAGCACCTGAGAACAGAAATATCTCTCCCCACAGCACCTCTGCAGCTCCAGGTGGCAGGGCCAAGGTCCTGTTGGACAGTGCCTGCTGCTGCTGCTGCTGCTGAGCACCCAAACCCAAGGGTTTCTTTTGCTACACAGAAGCAATTCCATGGCATTTGCCCGAAGGATGCTGAGCCAAAGCCATAAAATGCCTCCACTGAGAACAGAGCTGGCAGGAATTGTCCCCAGCAGCTTTTGTGCTGCCTTCTGGGGCAGTGAAGTAATGAGGTGAGGAGACCTCTCCCTCTCAGCTGCACTGTGGTTGCTGTTTGCAGAACAGAACCAGAGACCAGAACTCTCAGCAGCATCAGAAGGGAGTAAAGCATGACCACATCTCTGATTCCATCACCTTTAACACTCCTCTCCACGTGCACAGGAAGGAATTCCTCCCTCCATAAAGAACCAGCAATAAGTGATTGCCTCCGAGCCTGACTGGAAACAAAGGTCAGGCAAAGGAGACTGCCCCAGCCCTGAGTGAACTCCCCAGGATCCCACAGAGCTGATGCTGGGAGCTCCCCTCCCAGTTACAGGAGGGGTGTAGCCCTGCCTGCCCTCCCCTCCTGCTGCCCTGTGTGAGGAGGAGCAGGGACAGCCTGGCAGAGCTGCACTGAGCCTTTGCTGCACTGAGCCTTTGCTGCACTCAGCTCTGCATTAGGATGGAAGTTTGCACGCAGCATGACAATGTGCATGCGAAATTTCCCACACCAAAAAGTAGCTGTTTGATGAAAACTGGAACTGCTGACAACAGTGACAATATAAAGCCATCTTAGTCACTGAAATTACACAGTGGCAGGCTCAGATTCTCACACTGAGAAAAGCAACAGTGATGGCTGGGAGCATACAATGAAAGCAACACTTTGCTTCTTGAAATGGATTCGTTTTCTTCCAGAGATTAAGTGTCAGTATCCAGAATGTGTGCCAGTATTGCAGGCAAAGTCCAGCTTATAACAACAAAATGATCACCTAGTAACACAGAATAATACTGTGACCCTGCTTTAAAGTACTTGTCTAAATGTAACAGTTACAGTTCAGCCTTCAGAAAATGCAATCTTTTCTCAGTACAATGCCCTGGAATCACTGAGTTGCCTTTGGCCTTTATTGATATTCCAATCCCATGCACACCAGCAGGTTCGAGCTGGCCTGGCACAAATTTTGAAGAGTCGTGCCTGAGCCAGGCTATGCACAAACACCCACGCCCCCAGGAGCTGCTCTCACAGACACTGCTGTCTCAGCTCTCCCTGCCTGCAACACAGATTTCTCAACCTCGATGATACACGGAATATGATAAAAATAAAAGAAAAACCTACTGGAGTTTACAGAAAATCCTCTCCTGAAGGCACTGCTAAAAGATTCAAACCTGAAGGACACTTTTAGGTCTAGGAAAAGCAGGGAAAAAATGTGTTTAGCACCATCTTTCATAAACTAACCATCAACCTCAAAAATACAACATTTAGCGAGTGGCAGAGCCCTGCCACAGGCTGGGCTGGCTCCTGGAGCCTGCACCAGGGAGAGCAGGGTATGTGACAGCACCCGAATGTCTGAGCCCCGTCACTCCCCGCCAGACTCGGCTCTCACTTCCCCACTCGGGAGCAGCTCCTCACCCTGGCTGGCAGCTCTTTGCTCCGAGTGCAATCCGGGCTCACACTCCACAGGGCCCTCCCTCCCTTCCTGGGTAAGCAACAACTGCAGCTGCATTCCAGAGAGCAGCTCTCAAGTCTGGGGAACCTCGGGATGCCGCAGAGGGCACTCCTCCTCTGGATGCGCTGGTTATCCCATTGCCATGGCAACCGCTCCCGGCGCTGCCACTGTCCCCATGGAAGTGCCTCCCTCCTCTGCTCCAGCAACCTTCGCTGCAAGATCCTGGGCTGGATCTACCCCTTCTGCAAAACTCATGGGAAGCATTTGGGGCATCCCTCCCGCAGCTGAAACACCTGCTGGCAGCAGGGCTGCCCGTGCTGGCATCAGGATCTGTCCCGTGCTGGCAGCAGGGATCTGTCCCGTGCCGGCATCAGGATCTGTCCCGTGCTGGCATCAGGGATCTGTCCCGTGCTGGCATCAGGATCTGTCCCGTGCTACTAGCAGGAATCTCTCCCGTGCTAGCAGCAGGGATCTCTCCCGTGCTGGTATCAGGATCTCTCCCGTGCTGGCAGCAGGGCTGCCCGTGCTGGCATCAGGATCTGTCCCGTGCTGGCATCAGGATCTGTCCCGTGCTACTAGCAGGAATCTCTCCCGTGCTAGCAGCAGGGATCTCTCCCGTGCTGGTATCAGGATCTCTCCCGTGCTGGCAGCAGGGCTGCCCGTGCTGGCATCAGGATCTGTCCCGTGCTGGCATCAGGATCTGTCCCGTGCTACTAGCAGGAATCTCTCCCGTGCTAGCAGCAGGGATCTCTCCCGTGCTGGTATCAGGATCTCTCCCGTGCTGGCAGCAGGGCTGCCCGTGCTGGCATCAGGATCTGTCCCGTGCTGGCATCAGGATCTGTCCCGTGCTACTAGCAGGAATCTCTCCCGTGCTAGCAGCAGGGATCTCTCCCGTGCTGGTATCAGGATCTCTCCCGTGCTGGCAGCAGGGCTGCCCGTGCTGGCATCAGGATCTGTCCCGTGCTGGCATCAGGATCTGTCCCGTGCTACTAGCAGGAATCTCTCCCGTGCTAGCAGCAGGGATCTCTCCCGTGCTGGTATCAGAATCTCTCCCGTGCTGGCAGCAGAATCTCTCCGTGCTCAGCAGTGCTCGGCACGGGAGCTGCCGAGGGCACCCCTCCTGCAGCTGCACTGACCCCCAGTGATCTCTGCCCCACTGGTGAAAGAGATCCGTGCCACAGACCCCCCTCCCCCGGCAGCCCTTCCTCTAGCTGAAATTTATAAATTGGGCACTTTCTCCCTGTTCCATGGAAAGGTAACTGAATTTCAGCGATTATGCATGTATCTATGCTTATACAGACAGAGCAGAATGTGAACAGGACACATTTTTAAAAACAAAAAATGACATTTTTGGCCTGTGAGATAACTGAGCTCTCAAATAACAACTACCAATTGGGATATGTAACATCCTTCCTCCCTCATTTAAAATAAATAAATAAAGCAGATAAGCAAGGCTGCCATCCTGTCAAAGCCTCTGGGAAGCAGGGACAGGCGAGAGGAATGGTGCAAATCAATCTGCATTACATTATCTCACCAGGAAGACTTGAAGGGACCAGAGAACATTTCCATTAATCTTGTATGCTGCTGCTCCGAGTCACCCCAAACCACAGCGAGACAAGCTGACTCCAGAGGCTCAGGGGCCAGAGCTGCACCACAGCCAGGCAGGGGGAAGGGAAGGAGACAACTCCCACCCCAGGTTCTTCCAACCATTCTGCTGTGAGTGATGGAGAGGGACTGATGAGAAAAGCACCTTTGGCTCCCCATCCTTCTGGAGGGCCAAGAGCAAGCACTGGGTTGGGCAAGCACAGCATCTCCACCTTGCTGATTGACCCCAGGAGCACTGCAAAGGTGACCATAACCATGGGAATATCCCCATGTCCACACCAGGCTTTGTTTTACACCCACACTGAGGCCGAGGTGCTGTCAGCCCCACACAACAACACACTCTTCAGTGGGCCATGAAGCTGTGAATGCATTAACCCTCAGCAGCACGAGCTGTCCCAATTAAAAAATAATTCAGTCTGTACCCACAGCCCCCTAAAATGAACTACCTTTGCCCCCTGGGTTGCATCCTGGCTAAACCTCACACGCTTTCCAGTGTCCAGCTTTCAACACAGTCTGCCCCTTTGTTTGCAGCTGCCATGGTGTGAACTGCTCCAGGTTTAAGCCTCAAATCTTACTTCTGTTCATGTGCCCTTGGCATTAGCACAGAGACATAGGAAAGGTAACTGCATTTGAGCTTTTTCAACCAGAAAATTTCTAGCTGTCCTAATTTGGAGCTGTGGGTAGTGAGCAGGAGGGGGTAGGAACAAAAAAAAAAAAGAAAAAAATCCCAAACAACCCAGTGCCAGAGTACTACCCCATAAAACAACTCCTGTGTGATGCTTTCAGTTCAAATCCAGCCTGACATTAATACTTGTCTTTACTTCCCTAGAGGAAACTAACATGCTGAGACTCATTGTATAATACAAATTTGGAGGTTTGTTCATCAAGCTGGGTTAGATTTATAATGGGCCAAAAAATTGTCACAAGTACTGAGCTCTAAATCTTTAACTCCAGTAAGTGTCAGGCCAAAGTGGAAAATGCACCAAGAAGTCACCTGGCACAGAGACACCCACGCTGCCTGTACAGACACTCTTTGAAGAAAATAAGAGGAGTCAGAAACAAGCACAGAAGGAAAGTAGGTTCCAATACCTGGCATCATTTCACATCCCTTGCACAAGCAGCCTCAGAGCATTACAGGCTGGGGCTCTCTGCAGAATTACTGTCATGTCCTTGCTGCTGGAAAACTGAGCAATATTTCATAAGCCACTTATTCAGTTAATGTTGTCCTCTTTTGTTCATGGAAAATTCTAGAAGGGAAGTCTCAGCATCCTCCTACACACACATACAACCCCTGGCCTTCACTCTCCCCCTCTGTCCCTCCACCCTATCCACAGGCAATTTTTGTCCCATCTTGACTGTGAGGAACATTATGGAGAGACCCCAAAGTCAGCCAGGCCCCAGCTGATCAGAGCTGGGCCATGCAGGATCTCAGCACATTCATTTCCACCTGAGTGCACCGAAGGCATAAATTCATAATTGCTTGTTACAACTTTGATTTTTCCTTTCTGGGGATGTTTTATCAGTAAAAGCACAATTTTTAGCATAGATATGAAATCCAGACACAAACCACAGTGAAGGCAAAATTCACAAGAATATGGCTTTCCTCATTCAACTGAAAGTAATAGAAAAGCACCAGTGGTAAAGTTTTCCACATGATTCCACTGGCACTATTAGCCAAAGTTTTAATGCTTCTCATTAACAGAAAACAACAAATAGCTCATATGGAAATTGTACTCTAAGAGCTACAAAATTAAGTTAAATCCAAATAACACTCTAACAAACAACTTCAAAAATCATGTTCATCCTTGTCACCAAATAATTACTGCACCAGCCAATGGGAAACTCCTTCCTCTCAGTAACCATGGAAATATTTAAAGGTTGCCAAAGCCTGCAATTATGGATTTCCCAATAGTTCCCTTGCGGTGTGGGAGCTCAGTGCATCACACAGACAATCAGGGCTCCCTGCCACGGAGTGAGAAACTGCACTTTAATTATCACAACAGAAAGCAACGGTTGGTCAAAAGACAGAAACCAGAATTACTCAAAATCAATATAAGACTGCCACCAGCTTGTAGGATGTGTGTTATCTCCCTTGTTAGAATCACACAGAGCCACTACTGCATCTATTAAAGGTTGTGAGGCCAGGCAACCCAATCCTTTGAGACTGCAAAGCTATCGTCCTTATGAATATGCATGAGGCTGTCTGCAGCCTCTGAGCAGCTCATCACACCTGTACAGCTCATCCAACCCTGTACAGCCCCTGTACAGCCCCTGTACAGCTCATCACACCTGTACAGCCCATCACACCTGTACAGCTCATCACACCTGTACAGCTCATCACACCTGTACACCCCATCACACCTGTACAGCACCTGTACAGCCCATCACCCCTGTACAGCCCCTGTACAGCCCATCACACCTGTACAGCTCATCACACCTGTACACCCCATCACACCTGTACAGCCCATCACACCTGTACAGCTCATCACACGTGTACAGCCCATCCAACCCTGTACAGCCAATCACACCTGTACACCCCATCACACCTGTACAGCCCCTGTACAGCCCATCACACCTGTACAGCCCCTGTACAGCCCATCACACCTGTACAGCTCATCACACCTGTACA
>VZTN01006522.1:121895-139412 GCA_013400515.1 Erpornis zantholeuca
CCTGTACAGCCCCTGTACAGCCCATCACACCTGTACAGCCCCTGTACAGCCCATCACACCTGTACAGCCCATCACACCTGTACAGCCCCTGTACACCCCATCACACCTGTACACCCCATCACACCTGTACACCCCATCACACCTGAGCAAGTTCAGCAGAGGAGACTCAGCCAGAATTGCTTTGGCCCCTGCCCAGCTGCTGGGGCTGCTCACCCGAGCCAGAGAGCACAGGGAGAAGGGCTCTGCCCCGGGCCCTGGGACAGGAGGAGGCTGGGGCTGTGGAGAGCAGGTCCAGGTGACAAGAGGAGACACCTGTGAGCAGGACAGAGCCTCCCTGCTCCTGGGGTGCACTGGGTCCCGCACAGGGGAGCACAGCCTGTCCCAGGCACACTCTTCCTCCTCATTTTTCCCACTCTCTCTGGTGCTCCCCTTCCTCCTTTTTGTCACAGATTGCCTCCAAGGATCTTCTATCACATTAACCTCTCTCTCCTCCTTCTTGCCTTCATGGTCCCTGGTGCCAGCACATTTCCACACTGTCTGGGCCCTACAAGTGCCACAACACAGTCTGCTTTAGATTCAGCCATTCCACCCCCACACTGGTTCCTGTCATCAACAAGCCTGGAAGAAGTCACACAGGATCATGTTATTCCATCTAGCTAGAACCTTTGGAGGAAAACCCTGCCCTCCCTTTCAAGCTGCTTCCCTTCCCCAGCACAGAGAGTTCAGCCTAACAAAGGGAACTGTCCCCTCCCCTCCGCTTTGCTGCAGGAGCAGACTCCATTAGTTCTTGCAAGGAGATGATTAAAACAGGGCTGACACAGCAACCTGACAAAAGAGGGTGCTGGAGGAATCTGTTGTCATCAGAGGAGCAGCCCAGCCTCCCCCAATGCTGTTCAGAGGAGAGGAACTCCCCATCAGCTCTCCCTGGCACAACTGAGCCCACTCCAGATCCTCTGTGGGGCACACGTGATTTCCCAGCATTAAAATCTCCATCAGCCTCGGCAGTCAGCTTTAGAAAGCAATGCCAATCTATGTATTATTTATCTTTGACACTTCAGATCACTGAAGTTAAAAGCACTTCCCTCCATTTCCTTTTTTTGCTAGTGCTCATATCATTATCCTTGGATCACTTTGTGTCTAATGGACTCTGCATGTGCCAAGTGAAAAAAAACCTCAAGCATGCTTGATATAAAAGTTGCATCTCTGTCTTTATAGGAAACCATTGTTCCACAAATCCTTTAAGTGTTGGACTTTCTAGCTCTAGGAATTTTACTGGAGGTGATATTGCTGCACGTTAGTAAGTACCTACAAGCATCATCAATCCTTTAGCTGTCAGTCCAATCTCCTTCTTAGCTTCCCTCCCCACAAAAAGCTCCTCAAACACAACAGTGCTGAGCTACACAACAAAGGGAGAGCACACACCTCCCACAGCAGCACTTCCTCCCCATTGCTGCACTGCTTCAAGTGCCTGAGCTTTGCCTCTGATAGGAGTAAATCACACTTAAGGGATCATTGCCCCTGCAGAGCCAGAGCACTTTGGTCACTGTTTTGGCCTTTTTTTCCCCACCTCAGAACTACTGTTAGTGTACATCAGACTTACACAGACAAGCACACACCAAATCCTTTCTCTCCAAGAAGCTAATTCACTGTCTGGTTGATGTTTTCCTGAAACTACAGAGGTGTATAATAAATTCACTCTTGAGGGAATCTGCTTGTGAAATGACCTTGCTGGTCTTTCTACTTTTTGTTGAGTCGTTCAGGAGACCACCTTGGCCATCATCTGGATTCTGCCTGTACAGAACAGTACCACAAAGCTCAGCAGTTCCCATTTGTTTCCCTGAGTCAGTGGCTGTAGAGACAAGAGACAAAAAAGGGCGAGCTGGTCAACATCTCTCCTTGCCCCACGATGTCCCTGACCTCCTGATGAGGCTTCTCTTGGGCACAAATCTCCCAGTGACAAGGAAGACATATAATTTGATATAGTAGCATATTCCCCAGAGCTGCCTAAGGGCTATGATTATTCCAGCAACTAAGTTCCTTTCACATGCACCTGGACACCACCAAATACAGAGTTTGGACAAATACACCACTCACATGCAGCCTTTGGAACCTTGGTGCATGCTGGCTTACTTCACCTACTGTCTGGTCAAATCTCTCTGGACATCAACAGACTGGTAAGATGCTTGCTAGCAGTGTTATGCCATAAAATGTCTTGGAAACATGAAAATCCCAAGTTTCCTAATGAAATGAGGTGGTCTCTGAATATGTGGCAGTGTCCTACCACAGAGCAGCTCAGCCCTGGTGCCTGCCTGTGGCTCCCACAGTTGTTTGTATTCATACTGCAGGAAATGAAAAGACTTTCGTGGCTGACAGGAAACAGTGATTAGAGAGCTGAAAGCATCAGGGCTTGTAAATGTGGAATTAAACCTTTATTGAATTTGAGATTATTTTTCAGTAGCAAATCGGGTAGGTCTTTCATTTAATGTGCTGATTACAGGTGACTCACCTTTCCAGACAAATCAGGGTTTAATCAAATTATGACAGCCTAAAGCAACAGCATTGCTGAGCTGAAAATGTAGAAGAGGCTGTAAGGGACAGACCTAATGCAGCATCTCCCACAACACACAGTGACTCTACAGTGACCTGCCTCATCCACCCTCACAGGGCTAAGGTCCAAAATCCAGATTAATTTAGAAATAACACAAATATGGCAAGTATTCCAAAAAGATAAATAAATATATAAACTGAAGATCATGTTAATACCACATCTACTGTCTGTCTCAAAGCTTCCTTTACACAAACAGAGGAAAAGGGGCCTTGATGGTTTAAGCACAAACACCTCCTGCATTAACATCACCATGCACACTGACTTAGGTGGGTAAAGATACCCTAAGCATGGATAATTACATAAACTCACACACCACAGTGTGAATATAAATTAATTCTCAAACTGGATTGATATTTAAGCCTCCAAGAGTACAGATAGTTTTGTATAAGAACACTAATACTTCCATTTGTTTCACTGGGACAACTCCCAGGCTTTATATTAAGCCTGTTCTGAAGTGTTTGCTTGCTTTAGTCACACCAATTATTGTTTTACTGTGAATTTACCCCCAAGTGGCTCAGGAATTCAGCAGCCCCCAGATTCCAGTGCTGCTGTATCTATCACCAGCCCTGCAGGACATTCAGTAACTGCAGGCTGCTGGTGACATCCTCACAGGTAGTGCAGAGTCCTCCAACATGGGTGTGCCAGCAGACAGTGCAGAGCTCCTCTAAACAGAGGGATTCACTGAAAGCAAGCAGGCCAAATCCTGCTCCACTTACCCCTCTTGGACAGGCTGTGTGGATTTGGCTGCCAAGACCATTTGCAGGAGGGCCAAGTTGCAGCCCTCCAGCAGCAGGGGCTCCTGCACAGCTCCTGTGAGCAGAATGCAGAGGCAGGAGCTGAGCTGGAGGGGCTGTGCCCGCCGGCTGCTGCTCCACTAGTGCAGCTCTGCAGATGGTTCGCTCTGGATCTCGATTTACACACATTCCTAAGTCATATTTCCAGTTCTGATTGGCTAAAAATACTCCTCTCCCACCAAAGTCACACAGTACAACTAAAGATGGGGAGTTTTTTTCTTAGTAAAAGAGGGAAATAGTTTTTCATCTTATATAAAAGAGAAAGAAAAGGAATTTTCCTCAAAAGCATTGAAGAGACTAAGCCTGATAAAATTGAATCTAGAAGTAAACAAGTAAGTCAAGTCTTAGAAACCAGTTCCCTGAAGACAAGGTAATGGGACAGCATAAACCTCATTCAAAGTGAATAAAAAATTGAAATAACATATATAATTTTGTCTTGTACACAGCCAAATTTCACCAGTTGCTGTGCCAATAAGTTCTTTGAGAGGGTACACTGGTTACTGAGTCTGCTTATTTTCCCCCTTTTATCAACAGGGATTCCAAGATTTAGGGGACAACTGCCCAGCTGCAGAAGTGTAGATTTGGAGATAATGGCTCTAATTTTGCTCTGACACCCAAGGCAGCCCTAGGGATTGAAGGGTGGCTGGGTCTCGTATGATCCTACCTTTGCCACCATACTCTGGGACTGAGGAGCTCAGCTTTGGAAGCACAAATGAAAGGAAGGAAACAGCAGTGGAAACAACTTCAAGGGATTTTACTGCTCCACAAACAAGTTAGGAAAACACACAACTGGCTCTCTGCATGGGCTTGGGTCCAGTAGTATAAGGGCAGATTTCTCCATGGGACTGATCCCATTCAACCCAGCAGAGCTAGAGCAGGAGCAGCCCTGAGCTAGCAAAGGGATGATGAGGAAACATCTTCCTTGCAAAGAGAAGCAAGGAGGAGAACAGGAGATCACTTTTCCTCAGGTAAAACCAGCCTGAAGGTGCCTGCATAGCTCAGCTGTACCCAATACTCCAGGCAGCAACCCACCCCAGCTCTAAGGGAGGCTCCTGCTCGGGCTGGGTGCCAGCACAGGCAGCGTTCCCAGGCTTGTCCCAGCAGCAGCTCCCCAAGGAACCTGGGCCCAGGTGTCCAGCCAGCTGCTGCTGCTGGGAAAGGAGAGCTCTCCCTGCAGCAACTGCCCTGCTTGTTAATGGAAAATCAAAACAGTCACCAAAGCAACACAAAAAACACCAGGGAAATTTTGAGACACTTAAAACAACAAAGTAGCCACAGATCAGAGAAAAAAGAGGGTTTGTCCTTGCAGCTACCCTTGGCACTAGAACATTGAAGAATCACTAAAAGAGGTTGGAAACACAGATTTGGGGTCTATCAGCTCTATGGAATGATAAGGAAGAGAGCTAGCAGGGGCCAGCACAAGGGACTCACTCATGTCCAGGGCACTGCCAGGGCTCCTCTCCACCAGCACCACTTGGTCCTGAACACCAACGGGAAGGGCACAAGCCCCCCAGGGACCTCCTCCTTATCTGCTCCCACCAGGTGACTCCCAGCAGGTGGCTCACACAGGGGCACTCCTGCAAGCCCCAATTAGGCAAAACCCCATTACTGATCCTGGTTCACACCAGGACTCACACTGCAGCTGGGGGTCAGGGACAGGAGAGTTTCTCCTGGTGTCTGCACTGTGGAGACTTTGGGGAATGCACATCTTACTCCAAGCTAATTTAGCTACCTGCCACTTGGCTTTTAGCCCCTTCCTTGGGAAAATTTTACCTCTTGAAGTATTTGCTACCCTTGTTAGCGCCAGAGCTGGCTCGGAGCCCACACAAGCTGATGCCCACAGCCTCTGGGGAGTATTTCATGCCATGCCCCAAAAGTCCACTTTGTCTGGCACCTCACAGCTGCTGCTGGGCCCTCAGTCACAGCTTGAAGCACTACTGACTTTTGTGCTTGATGGGGGTGAGGCAGGCTTTACAGAGAGCCATATACCACAGGGTAGTGCTGCTTCTATTTATACAATTGTTTTATAGTGCCAAGGGTAACAACAAAAAGATGAAGTGATAAAAATAAGTTTAATCAGGACATACATAACAAGGATTGGGGCTTGTATGGAGACAAGACAAAAGCTCTGTTGTTCTTAATTTTACACAAAGTTTTACTTCATGTAAATCAGGCACCAGACAACTCAAAGTAGAGCTTGAGGATTTGTGAACTTAATCTTTTTCTACTTAGTTCTTATTAGTCAGATTTGTAAATTGGTGGTGATATTTATACACTTATTTTATGATGTGTAAATCTGTTCCTTGACTTAAAATAACATTTGAATCTTTTTGTGTGTTATAATGATTGCTAAAGTTGTGGGGTTTGGGTTTACTGGCAGTTTTACATTCCTGTAGCAATATACAGTTTAAAGACTGAGCTGTAAAGAAATTTATAAAAAAGCCCTACAGGCATGTAAGGTAATTGGAAAGCAATGCTCTCCTTACCAATAATAATTTTACAAATGGAACCCATATTTCTGTAAATAAACATCTGCCTTCTCATTAGCTTCACATCAACCTATACTGAAATATACATCAGAGAAGTCTGTCAAAGCAGTCACAAAGGAAAAGCAAGAGCAGAGTATAAAAACAAAGCCTTCAAAAATCGTTATGCTTTTCAAGTCCAAGCAGTAAATAGGACAGGAGAATGACAGGAGAATTGGCAACAGAATCTCAACACTTAAAAAATGATTTATTTTTTTTTTGACATAAAACTTGTGCTTGGCCAACTGTCCACAAGTGGTTTGCAGGGAAAAGAGACAGACGTGAGATTCTGACATACTGTAAAATCACATCCCTAAAAAACACAATCAGGAGCCCCAGACCAACTGTCAGCCAGCAAAGGAGCCCAGCAGGCATGGCTGGGGCACCACAGCAGCTCAGGCTCCAAATGTTTTCTTTTCTGCTTCTTGAGAAGCAAAGGATGAATCTGGCTTCTAAAAGAGCACAGGATCAATACCAAAGAGAACATAATTAGAAGATATTAGAAAAAAAAGCAGAGTACTTAGAGAACAATCTGTCCTTCCTGAGCAGCCTGTGAGCACTGCTGAGTCACTCTGGGCTCGCAGGTGACATTTCTGACATCTGTGCCTGCCTGGCTGAGCTCTGGGGACCAGCGAGGCAGGGAGAGGAGCTGGTCTCTCCATCCAGGCTGCAGCTGAAGGAACTCTCCCTTCTTCCAGAGATGGTGTCCACGCTCTGTAACACCCACATCTCTGCCAGGCAGCTGCCCTGTCTCTGCTGGAGTTACCTCCCACCCAATATCCTATTTTCCCTCTCTCCCAAGAGCTGGATGTGGCTTGGGATTTCTGAAGCATGATTAGATTCACGCTGGAATTTACACTAGGGGGAACTACTCCCCCCTAAGAACAAATGGGATGATATGGGGGATGCTCTGCTCTACTTTCCAGGAAAAAAAGACATTTGGTGATCTGCCCCCACAGCGCCCCAAGCATTTCTCTCTGGGTGGAAAAGGAGCTTGCCAGAATAAACACAGAGTGCTTGGTCTGATCCAAAAAAGTGACAGAGCACAAAATCTGTTCTACTCTGATGTTCTGCAACATTCTCTGTGGCTTTGCTGGGAGAGACCAGAGCTCAGCACTGTGCAGAACTGAAAGTCTGCCCTGGGTTAAAAACAAAATCAATTTTAAAAAGCACTGAAACCTTCCCTCTTTAGACCCAGATATTCAGAAATTGTATTGCTTTGAAGATACACTTCCTATTACTTTTATAAAAACATGTTATCATTTTGTTTAAAAGTTTGATTCACGATCCACAAAGAAAGAGTTTGTATTCTATTCTGAAGAACTGATATTTTGTATAATCTCTTTCCATGGCTTCCAGTCTCAGAAGAAACTATTAGCAAAACACTCAAAACATTTTGAAGTGCCTTTCACAGAAATCTTGGTCTCTCACAGAAAGACTGACCAGGGGTACCCCTGGCCTAGGCATCTAAATTTCAGTTTCACCAAAGTCTTCTCAAATGCTGTGTTCAGAAATCCCTGAATTCACCCTTTGTGAACTGCAAGCATTCTGACCACCTGAAACTGGTACCTGTCAGGGAGCAAACCCAGAAAAGTTTCATTCAAAGCAAAGTTAATTCCTGCTCAGGAACTGCTGCTCCATTTCCCCAGCAGCCTGGAAGAGAAAAACACAGGGTAAAGTTTCAGTGCAAACATGGCAAAGACTTTATTGGGTGCTGGAAGTTTCATAGGAGCTTGTGGCTGGCCCTTTGCCCATTGTCAGCTATTATTGTGCTGTATTTTTGCATATATCTGAGTTAAACTCTTCAAAGAACACACCCAAGAGGTACAGCTAGCCAGTGCTTTGCTTGTTTACGCTGTTAATAAACAACATGTTGAAATTATTCCCAAAGACAAGTCTTTGAGGGAGCAGGCACTGCCACTAACCTGGGGCACAGCACATTCCCTCCCATGCTGTGTCTGAGAGAGCAAGGCAAGGACTTCACAAAGCTAACACATCCCCGTGCTGAGGGAAAGCTGCTCCAGGTACTGGAGAACACATGAATCATTGTATTTTGACTAAAGAATGCATTCCAATGCTGCCTTAAGAAAACCAAAAGGTGCCAGGTTATGAAGGATGAAAAATTGTTGTGGAGATGGGAAACCCTGAAGAATGTCCCCAGTAGAATCCAGGGGGGAGACACCTCATGGTTTTGCAACTCTCTTCTGCTCTGTTTCCTGTGTGTACTTGTAAAACCAGCTTTTTTTCAAAACAACTGTGCAATAAACACCATTTTCCCCCCTTGTATGTTTCCCTCTACTTAAAGAAGCAGAAAGGCTTTTGCAACAGGAGTTCCTTCCTATTTTAGCAGCCAGAAAATTTTTTTGAGAATGTTTCATGCCTTTTTACCATTTGGGTAATCCTCTAGCAACTACTCTCTGTCTGTCCCTTGCTAGACACACAGATCCCCTCCCATGGGTCCTACTACTTAATTTTTAGCTAGTGAGCTGAAATAATTTTCCAATACCATACAGTTCTCCCTTATTTTGATACCATATTTACTTTCTTTGATTGCCACTGCTCATATTCTTTAAATTATCATTTTTTCATGAGCTCTGTGCTGGCTCGCAAAGGCTGAAACTCCACTTGGGGATGTGCTGCTTGAGAGGAAGAGCAAACTTCAGCCCCACAGAATGTCAGGAGGGGATGAATCACTGTGCACACCAAAAATCAAAAACACAGCTCACATAAGACTCACAAGTGATGCATAAAAGATAGAGTTCAAACCCAAAATTGACTAAGTAATTTGTGTTGATGCAGTGCAGTGAGAGCAATCTGTTGCAGAGAAATAAAGCAGCAAAGCTCACAGAGTACTGGGGTGGTCTGACCCAGGAGGGAAACGAGCTGACCACCCAAAGATCATCATTAATGCCCCTCTCCTAGACCACCACCAAGGGCTAAATTTATTCCTGTCAGCAGAAGATAGCTTAGGAGGTAACCAGCTGTTGGGAGACACTCGATGTGCAGCATGACCGATTACCTTGGGAATTCAGCAAGACACAGGATCAGGGCCAGCTGTGCTGCTTAATCCTCTCTGCTGAATATTTTAAAAATTTAAGCTGACTGGAGAGTAAAAGCAGAAAGCAGCAAACCACTGAGCTTTCCTTCCTTAGGCCTAAACAAGGAATGAACAATACTTTTATCTCACCCAGAAGATTAAGAATAGGATGCTTGAGAGTCCTGGTGGCAGCTGGGAGCCATGAGGTTGTCTCAGGAAGAAACTGGCCCCAGGGTCTGTGCTTCAGCCTTCAGAGGATGGCACAGATCCTCCAGATGAAGCTGATGTTTCCCCACCAGATGGTTTTGTCAGTCCAGGCAGACTTAGGCATGATTTACAGAGCTACAACAGAGCAACTTGCACCAGGAAAAAATGTCACAGCACACCTGAAAGCATCACGGTAGATGTACATCATATTGAAAGCTGCTCCTGGCAAGGAGGTGACAGAAAAAGTAAAAAGTGAAACCTCTGGTGCTGCTCACAGTCACCAATGCATTTCTGCTGAGGCAGTAAGCGTTTGCTTTACATTTACTAATTGTTCTACAGATCACATGTCAAAGCAGCTGAACTGGAGGGATATTGCAGCAGGTGACTGCAGCAAGATCTGGGTCAGAAATAGGAATATTTCTATGTAAAAACTTTCAAATATTCAGCTGGACTTGTGGAAGTCTAAGATCTGAACCACCTCCCCAGAGAAAGACCAGACCTTCCTGTAAAACAGCACTGATCACACTGAGCTAAATTAGAGGAAATGCCACAGTTGGAAGAGCAATATAAAAATGCAGGAAATATTAGCAGCCAGGTGCCTTGTAACTGGGACCCCACAGCCTCCCAGAGGGAAGAACTGATGTCCCAGGGAGGAGGGGGCAGAAAGGCAGAGAGCTGCACTCTGGGGTGATCCACCCCTTGTGAGTGTGTCTGTAGCTTGAGGAAATTCTGCATTGTGCACTGATTACATACAAGAGGATTTGGTTTGGAAGTGAAAGGCATGGCAGGATTTTGATACATGGACATTGTAAAATATTAGTGATATTAGGAGTGCTATTTGTTGTCACTATAAAGTACACAGCTTCTTTACATAACTACATAAATTACTCCATTATTCATATTTTTACAACTAGATAAATATTTTAATCCCTGTTTACTGCCAGTAGCTTTAACTAACTGCTTTCTGTAATCCTGTTATAAATCTCACTCGTAATTCATTTTATCTGATGTAAATTCTGAGCTTTCCACTGGTACTTTCAGTAATTTAGATTCCAGCTGCCTGCCATGTTCTGCAGGCCACATCAGTCCTGTTGCTGGACTTTTGAAGCCCCACTTGAAGTGACATTGTAGCCTGAGAGTGCACAAGGATTTCAGGCAGAAATATTGCCAAGAACAGGCAACAGGCAGCCTGCAGAGCTGACTGCACATCAACAACACACACAGAGCTCTCTGAAAGGTGTTTGTGGCAACCAAAAGTGCATGAATGAGTTGGCAGTTACCTAAAGAGCTTTCTGCAGAATTTTTTCAGTGGGATTTGAATTACTTCAAAAGACACTGATATACAAATATGGTATATTTACATTCTTTGAGCAAACAAATTCATTTCTTCAAGTGGCTTTGGCTCCAGCACCAGTTCAGGATAACAGAAGTAGGTGGCACTTGGGGTTATTATCCCAGAGTTTCACACTTCAGGACTCTCAGGACAAGCCTCTACATCCACCCCATTACAGCACAGGAACTGAAGAGCTTCAGTGTTTTTCACAGCATGCTCAAATCATAGAGAATAACAAAGATCTGCAAGGAGATAAATGCTCCAGAGCATTTACTCACCCTGAATGGGAGCAACTGCTCTGCAACATGCAGGATAAGACACAGCTGGGAAAAGCAACTGTGGTTGGTTCTTCCAGAGGCACAGAGCAGCTGAAAGGAGCAAACCTCAGAGCTGCAAACAGCATCATGTCCTCAGGCCCAAAGGTCTTTTTTCCTGGGAGCAGCAATTTTCCTTAAAAGCCTCCAGCAGATACTCAGTGGGGCTGCTGTGTTTTTAGGGATCTGTTTGTGCCCTGCCCACAGGGAAGTCGAGCTGGTTCCCTCTCACTTCTGACACATTTCCCACTCCCCAGCCCAGGTTCCTGCAGGGATCTGAGACTGTAAGGACCCTGGGAGAGAATGGAACTCCTTGGGCTCATCACAAGCTACCCAGAACATCCCACACTGCCCACACAACGTGGCCAGCAGCTCCCTTGGCACTGCCCTCCACCCTTCTGTGGCTGAAAAGGGCTGCAGGCTCGTGGCTGTGGGGCCACTCTACACTCAGGACAGCATCAGTCTCAGGATCAAACATCATTTGGTCTCAGCTGGAAGGAACAGGACTGGCAAGGCACTGATGTGGGAAATCTGCTGCAGCTCAGGTGGTGAATTCATGGCTCCTCAGCTCTCCTGTGGAATGGCAAAGGTTGGCACAAGCACCTGCTGCTTTCACTTATATAACAAGGGAAAAAGTGCATGAGCTTTCCTTGCAGGTTTTATTTGGGGCTGGCTGCTGCTGTTACTGAACAGAGAACTCTTAAAGCCCTTGAAGAAAAGTGGCTGAGCATATGTAATACTCTGGTTACCTAATTTGTTACCCTGAGTAAATTTAGACCTTCATCTCTTAGTTTGTCAAAGTAAGATGGATCCAGCTGTAGAACTGGTTCTTTTGAGCCAACAGAAGTTCTCCCTGTGTGCCAGTAAGAACATTTGCACCCTAATGCTGCAGTCAGGTGTCTCAAAGGCCAGGGGTGCTGCTGGAAGGGTCCCCATGGCACAGATAACCCATGGATCAGAGACACAAAATGCCAAAAACCTGTAAAACTAACACTGAACTAACAAACCATTTGCATCTGTCAAGAGCATCTATAACATAACTGCCTCTAAAGATGAAATATTTCAGTTACATAAGAAACAAGAAAATACAAGAATTCTCTGTCACACTTTGATGCTTCACTTACCACAGTGATGAATGAAAATAATTGCCTGGTCCAGCACTTAGTATGACACTAAATACAGTGCTGGATCTATTGATCCCTTACATGAACAGTCCTTTGAACCTCCAGTGAGTGCCTGCTTGCATCTCCTCACTTCTTGCATTTTAAATTGAAGGAGGGAAACACATTTAAATGTCATATTCTGCCAGGGGGGTTGCTTCTTTGTGCAATTTTTTAATTCATCTCTGCCATAGCACAGTGATAGCACTCAGGCTGGGTTTCTCTCCTCATTTCAGTTACTGGTGGTGGTCTGGAGAATTTTTTAGCACATGAGAAAATTTTCCATGAGTCTGGATGGAAAGACTACTGAATTATTTAATGCCCCCACTACAGAAAGCCTTTAGAGGGTTGGTAACCTCTGGCTGCTAGCAACCCAGCACCGAATCCTCTCAGCTCAGGGTTTTTCCTGTGGAAAATGGGCTCCTCTAGGACCTTTTCTGTCCAGTTTCAATCAAGCCCTGACACGCTTCTGCTCTGCTCAGTCCCAGCAGTGGTGCCCACGGACAGGCAGTGCTCCAGCCAAGCATCCTGAGTTTTGACATGATTTGGGTCCTCATCCCAAGCTCCAGTGAGTGCTGGGCTCTGATGATTCTGGTTGCACTCCTTCTGTACCATCAGGGCCTCCTGGTATTTTAAATGTTTGAGCAGAGATGGATGTCTCTGAGTGTGGATTTTTGATGTGCTAGGACCTCATCAAAAAGAGGAGATGAAAGTAAAATGACCTCTGAAAGCTTTGATTTTCTGAGTGTAATTTTCATAGCAATCACAGAGTGGAAAAACTGCTTTATTTGAAAATCTGATTTTGAGATAACTAAAATAATTGTCAAATAAACACAGTGAGAAATAGGCAAACTTATGCAAACAATATTTTAGAATTCACTGGCCAGAACCAGAGAAATGTGCCTGTAGCAACAACAGGAGGGTATTGATTGCATCAACGGGGAATGATTTTGTGCAGCTGTACTGATTTCACTCTGACTATCTTATAAAGGACTTGCAATCCAGTCAGATAATGTTCATGTTTTAATTTTTATCCAGCTCTGACTTTAAAATAGCTTTCTCTCAGAAAGAAAATTAAAAGATTTCAGAACCATGGCTTGATTCACAGAAATAATAAGACAAAACTCCTGCTGGAGTTAAAAAACCCCAATGTACTAAAGCCACGGGGAAGTTTCCTTTGAAGGATTTGATATCAAATCAAGTGTTGACTCTCCTGTGAACCTCCCAGATTGGAGACATCTCAGTCAGAGGTGTTGGCTTGCTCTGAACACTTGTGTGCAGCTGGGTGAGAAGGGAAGACCTGCAGATTCCAGTGAAGGGAAGAGCCTTCATCCAGACTAAGTGAGAGCACATTTCTTGGGAATGGCTTCAGGAGTCAAAGGGACATCTTGCTGCTGTGTTACATGTTGGTCCTGACACTAAATCCTCCCAAAAATACAATTTTTCCCTTCCTATATATCCTCTGCCACCTCTGGTGCTGCTCTTCCCCCTCATTTCCTACCTTCAAATACACCTTCACTCACCTGGAACCAGCACCTGAGCAGCACCACGAGAGGTGTGTGGGTCACCTGCAGCTCACAGGAGCACAGGGCACTCTGAGCCCTCCTGAGCCAGGTTCTGACAGGAGGAGTCACCAGCCCCTGCCAACAGAGCTGCTTCTGAAAAACAGGGACAGCATTTGATGCCACAGAGCCTAAGCGAAAGAAACAAACCCAAACCTTCAGATATGTGGAGGGCAGGCACAAGGGAGAGGGTGAAGGATAATGCAGCTGGAAAGAAAATCATTAAGCCTGAGGGATTCTCAGCAATATCCATTCTGCCCCTTGCAACGCCCTGTTCCTTTCCCATTGCAACAGCAGAACATCAGTTTCTGGGCATTACTCCATGGGATGAGCAAGCTGTGAAAGACTGTGCATCATGCAGGAAAAATATGGGGTTTTAAACACAGTGTGCTAATCACACCCATCCATCGTACTTCTGTCTCCTCAGTGAGGTGCAGGAGGATGTTTGGCTCTGGGGTCCTTTCTGGAACTCTCCAGCACAGACTCATCCTCAGCCCTTCAGGTGGTGGCTAGGAACCCACCCAGAATCGCCTCTGGCAGCAGATCTCCATCACCTTAAGGAGCAGGCAGCCTTCCTTAACAGCCCTGGGAAGCTGTGAGCAACCTTCCAGGACTCTGGTGTGTGGCTTGGGACCTCCCAGTGCTGCCATGGGCAAGGGGAAGGAGCATTGCAGTGATAAAATATTCTTACCATAACAGCAACCAGGCTGCCCAGTTTCCACAACACCCCAGTGCTCCAGGGGCAGCAGGCTCAATAAATAACCCCTGCAAAAAATAATGATGAAAGTTCTTTCTTTTCAATGACACAACAGAAAGTGAGGAGACTTTTCAATAAAGTAACAGAGCCCTTAGGTTAACAGAGATTAACAGCAAAGAGGTTTATTAAGCATGAATCATTTCCTCCTTATTGTCCTCAAATGCATTAGAGTGTGCTTTTCTTTTCTGTAAGCCAAATGTGTAACTGGCATTATTAGTTTCCTCCTCCTCTCTCCCTCTCACTCGGTTTTTAATTAGAGCATAGAGGGGGGAAATGCATATTTGATATGAAGAAGAACTGGGGAGGTAGGAAAATAAGTCTGACTGTTTCAATTATTGCTCTCCAAGATGAGCCAGATTTCTGTGAGAGCTCAGCCTGCAGAGTGGGCACGGCCAGGACTTGCTGTGCCTGGCAGAGATCTGGGCACAGAGCTCTGCCTTGGCTCTGTCCCAGCCATGAAACCTCTTCCAAACCCCCGGGCTCACCTGGACACTGCTGATTTGGGAAACTTGTCATCAGCAAATGCTGCCTCAGGGTGAGCAACCCCTTCTTGGCAACTCTTGTTATCCACGTGCTGAGGGGAGCCACAGCCCCACACATCCATGGCTTGGTGTGGATGGACACGTTTGTCCATCTTAGTTGCTCTCTCCTGAACTTTTGTTTCCATCCCTCTCAGTCCCCTTCCAAGGCTGGATCCCCCAGCCACCCTCTCATTCCCTCACCCAGCTCGGGTACCAGCAGCCCTGCTGCTGGCAGGACAGGCACACACCCCAGCCTCTTGCCCCAGGCTGAGCTGCACCCACAGGACCATATCACAAATGACAGGCACAGGCCTTGGGCCAGGGCCTTTCTCTGCCTCCTTTTCCTTCCACCTTTACTTTGGGAAAAATTTAACATTAGAACTGATAAAGCTGCAATGACCTTTGAAAACCTGTTTAGTTTCCATTGCTCAATAAATACTTCAGGAGGGGTTATGTGCACAACACACCTAAATACAATTATTATTCCTGAATTATATATTTCAGGTGGTGTATACTGTTTGCAAAACACTGTCACATGTATCTATGGAAACCACGAGATATAAATGCCATATCGCCAGGGCTCCATCAGTTAATTCCATATTGTTTTGCCAATATATTTACTCCAGCAATTCAAATGTTGAATTCCAGCTTGGTTTCATTCATAAACATGACTTTATTACAAAAGCATTTTTACAAAGTGGGTGTTACACCAACAATCACTTCCAACACGATCTCTTAACCAGCAAGTTTTTCAAGAAATGCATTTGCAAAGGCAGCGAGGAGCAAGCAGGGAAGGGGTTTGGAGTGCTCTGCTCCTCACTGTAACGCAGGAGGAGAGGAGCTGATGCTCCCAGAACCAAACAAGGAAGTTCTGGGTGCAAAGCACTAATGCAGCTCCATCCCTGGCACCCAGAGAGCAGCCAGCAGAGCCTGCAGAGCCAGCACAGAGCTCCCACTGCTCCCAGCAGAGCCTGCAGAGCCAGCACAGAGCTCCCACTGCTCCCAGCAGAGCCTGCACAGCCAGCACAGAGCTCCCACTGCTCTCAGCAGAGCCTGCAGAGCCAGCACAGAGCTCCCACTGCTCCCATGCTCCCAGCAGAGCCAGCACAGAGCTCCCACTGCTCCCAGCAGAGCCAGCACAGAGCTCCCATGCTCCCAGCCTGCTGCAGGCCCTGCCTGGCTGCACTCTGGAGCAAGGGGGGCAGAATTACCTGTGACAAATGAATTTGTCCTGGCTGTGGATTCAGCATGCACACAGCCCACCAAGTCATTTCGGGGCCTGTCTCTAATTAAATGTAAGCAAATACAGACATGGATTAGAGAAATCCAGACTGCCATGAAAGATGAGAGCTTGTAGTTCCTTCCCATGTTTAAATCTCTCCCTATTTTGTAGAGCCTGAACACCTTGTCAATCCTCTTAAACACAAGCTATACAAGTTCTGAGGCAACACACTTGCAGGAGGTAATTTATCTCAAGCACACAATTCATTTTAAATGGTATTAATATTTTTCCCCACAGAGAATGGCTCAATCCCTTATCCCATATATTCAAATTCTAGTCCACCCCAGTGGAGCATACATTTAAATGTTGTTGTACTTCATTGCTCTTTTTCCAGAATAGTCTGGAATTGCAGCTCCCCTATAAAATGGAGAGACATGCATTCAAGGCCCTGCCCTGCAGATCTCCTGTGTGCCTGAGATTTCCTCTCAGACACATCCCAGAGCCTCCATTATACAGGCAGAGCAGAGACTGGCCCCAGTTTCAAAGAATGGTTGTTATTTGGTTATGAGCATTTGTTTTACCCAGTGTGAGCTGGAGAGGGGTGGGGGAGAAGGGGCTGCCAATGCATCTGCTGGCTGCATCCCACTGGGAAAAGCTGCATATGGCACATCCTGATTGGAATAACTTAATCGCAAAACAGATTTCTTTTCTAGTTGCAGGATGGGCTGTTCAAGACAACTGGTTTTCTTTTAGGGCTCCCAAGTCTCCTCTGGAGGAACAGGGAATCACGGCCAGGAGCCTCAATCCCCAAAGCAAGTAATTAAGCGCTGGGAAGGGGCTGCTCCGCGGCAGAATCGCATGCAGGCTCACAGTCGTTCTCCTCCAGCACAGGTGGGTTTGCAGACTGGTGCCAGCCCCCGCATCCCCTCCGTGAGTGCCCCCGAGCAGCTGGACGGGAAAACTCACTGCTCTGGGCTCATCCACACACAGCTGCCTGCGCCCCGACAGCCTCCTGCTCCTTCCTCAGCTCCTGCCTCCTACTCCTTCCTCAGCTCCTGCCTCCTGCTCCTTCCTCAGCTCCTTCCTGATGCCTCCTCTCGCTCGTGCTTTTGATCGTGACTAGGGCACACCGCTGTCCCCTGGGCAGCGCTCGCCCGCCCCTCTCACAGCCCAGGGGCTACCCCAAACACCCACAGGGCACGGCAGGGCACGGCACGGCACGGCACGGACCAGCCTGCACACCCTGCACACCCTGCACACCCACAGCCGGGTCTGAGCTCCGGGGCTCGGAGCCTCCCCGAGCATTGCCTGCCCAGCACCGCCGCCCGCAGCCCAGGCTGCTCCCGTCCCGCACTGATCCCAGCCCCGGGACCCGCAGCGATCCCGGCCCTAGGACCCGCACTGATCCCAGCCCCGGGGCCCGCAGCGATCCCGGCCCCGGGACCCGCAGCCATCCCAGCCCTAGGACCCGCAGCGA
>VZTN01006522.1:139745-170928 GCA_013400515.1 Erpornis zantholeuca
CAGCGATCCCGGCCCTAGGACCCGCACTGATCCCGGCCCTGGGACCCGCACTGATCCCGACCCTAGGACCCGCACTGATCCCGGCCCTAGGACCCGCAGCGATCCCAGCCCCAGGGCCCGCACTGATCCCGGCCCTAGGACCCGCACTGATCCCGGCCCCGGGCCCGGAGCTGCTGCCTGGGCGCTTGGGGACAGCCCCGCTCGCTGCCCCGGGCCGGGCATCACATGCTGACTACATCATATACTAAGGGAACGTAAGGAACAAAACTCCTGCTGGCTGCTAAACCTGATTTAGCGCTCCGGTTTTTATTTAACATCCCTCTCAAAAGGCACTAAGGACTGACCTCTTCTAGTGACTCTTTTCTCTGACCACCATCTCCTCCAGTGAGGTCAGCCCTCTCCTGGAGTGGCTGACAGAGGCAAACTGTGGCTTATTGGAGCAAAGCCTCCTTCATGCACAGTTTGAGCTGATCTGGTGCACTACAAACACAGCCACGTGGCTCCTCAGCTTCTGTGTCGGTGGGAGAGGTGGCTGTGGGAGTTAACACTGCAACTATCACAACAGAAATGTTCAAAACTAGCAGATAATTTTAGCACCAGCATTAAAAAAAACCCAACAGCCTATCTTTCCTCTCTAGGGTTCACATGATGTGAAAATATCATGGTTGCATGTATTAATACTCAAGACTAGTCCAAATGAAATCTGGTCTAAACTTCTATTTGAATTACCTTGGGTCACCTTGAGCTGGTTCAGAAATGGATTGGTTTGGAGATCCTTAATTGGGAGGAAAAGAGAAACTGATTTCACTAAAAGCTACAGATTTGCTTTCTATTTAAACTTTCCATGTCTTCATTTTTAAAATAACATTCCCAAAAATTACTTTTCCCTAAATAAAATGTTGGGGGTTTTTTGCTTGGTGTCAATCACTGTCTTGTTATATCACTAGGACGAAAATCTAGTGTTTCATTTTTGGTTTGAGACAGTGGTCTGATATCTGGAGAAATGTTCTCTTTATGGAAAGAGCCCTCTGATAACAGCTCAGCAAAAGAGAGTGGGTACCTACCTGGCTGCACATGGAATATCACCACCACAGCCCCCAAGAGCACAGCAGCTGACTTACCTGGCCATCAGCAACTCCCAGCACTTCTCCAACCTGGACATTAATCTGGCAGAGAAAAATTTAGAGAGGAAAAGTTTAAGCACCACAATATGTGACTAAACACTGTTGGCAGAGGTACACAAGACCTCGAAGCACCTTGTTCTAGAGCAGTGACCCAGCGGTGACAGTGCCCACCCTGCGTGCCAGAGTCCCTCTGCAGAGTCAGCAGCTTCTCTCAGTCACCAGCACTCATCCTAAGGACAGCTCTGCCACCTCTGGACATCTAGCCCCCACCAAAGGCTCTTTAACATGATAAAATTTGATGGGGATGGGGGAGATGCAGAGCACTCAAGAAGCAGAATTCTAAACTAAGACTTTTTCCCAGAGAGAGGAGCCTCAAGGAGCCCTAGGAGAAATCTCTGCTGTTGTATTTCCTGAGGGCTTGGGAGAGGAGAGCGATGAGCTGCAGGGCAGCCACACCCCCAGGGGACAGCGGTGCCCGGCTGGATGCAGATCCCTGCTTGCTTGAGGCACTTGGCTCTGCCAGACTAAAACTGATTTGTTATCAAATCTGCAGCCACTGCCCTGGCACTGCCAGCAGAGCACATTTCTGTGAGCCTCACACCCTTCCTCTCCGGGGACAGGGAAAGCACAGCAGGGCCCAGAGTGGGGAGCATAAAAGCAGGGACCAAAGCTTCAAACACACAGATTTTGGTACTCAATACTTACAAAATGGTCAGCTCTTTTCTTTAAGAAAAATAACTCCTAGGAGAAGGATTCCTCTCCCATATATTACGTTATAAAACACTACAGACATTCACACAAATTTATTTCTCTACATTAAACTCCTCAAGACATTGCTTAATAGGAAAAAATCCACACAAGTAAAATAGTTACATTCATACATTAAACATAATGAAACACAATGCATGTATGAGATGCCTGTAAAATATTTATGTGCACATTTATTTTCTTGTAAATACCTTCTCCATTAAAATTCTGGCTTGATCCTTTGTATGAGATGCCATTTTTCCTGTGAAGTGCAGCCACTGGAGAATGGCAAATACAATTTTTCTCTGAGTTAAGAGGATGACGATGATGCCCAATACATCAATGAAATTCCAGTCTGTGTTAGCGTCACTGATGGAAAAGGAAATTGGATTCTACTGGCTAATCCTTTGTTAATGATTTCACTTCATAAACACACTTAGGCTTCATTATAACTTCTTGCTATTGGAAATGGTTTATGCTTTGGGAAAAATATTCGTGGAAGAATTAATTATCAGCACAGCACCTTCTAACATTTTGACTTATTTATTTTTCACAGGTAAGAGACCTTAAACCCAGGCTTGGCTGGAGGAGATCAAACAAGTGCCATTGTCTCAACCTTCCTGCAGCAAATGGGAAAAGTTTTCATAGGCTTAAATCCCATCATGGGAAGGTCTCAGTGCACAGTCATTTCACAGAATGGAAACTTGATTATCTTCATTAGTCCTGAACAGTGTGATCCTGGGCTGTGCCACAGGCTCCTCATAACAATGGGGTTTGAAGCAAACCTCTGCCAGGGACCTGTGCCTGCAGGACACAGGTGGCAATGCGATACCAAAGCAGAGATGTTTCTAGACATGGGTTATTAATCTTTGCTGGTATTCATCCCTGCTTCTGACTTGAAAGCCTCCATTGCTGCTCTTCCTCTCTGATGTTGTCCAGGTTGATTTGTTGCAGCAGCAAGTTCTGCACAAGATGTACAGAGCTACAAATGTAGCTCAGAGTTACATTTTAGACATATGTTAAATAGGAGGAGACAAATACGAGTGAGTCAGGACCTCACCACACCTCCCACCAAACATCACACCATGATAAAGGTCCTACTCCTCCCTACTGTACTTCTCTGCTTAACAGTGTCAGATGTTCACAGCAGTGAAGCTTCAGCTCCTCTAAGTCACAGGGCAAGGTCCTTAGAGGGCTGATATCTCCCTGAAGAAGAGTTATCCACTCCAGAACACCAGCCTGGGAGGAGTAAGCTCCTGCAGTCAACTGGAAAATATTAAATAATCAGACAAGATATTAAGGTAAACTCAGTACTAGGTGGAGAATGGAATTGCCCAGGAATATGGTTTATAAACAAGTATTGACCCCTAAGGCTTTGCTCAGAGCCTGGCAAGGGTAAGGCTCCGTGCTGGAAGTGCTTGAAGGGAAAAGTAGGTAATATATAGTGCAGAATTTCCCAGCACAAAATAAAGTTTCATATTTTCCACCCAGCTTCACAGGGGATTTTTCATTATTATGCATTAGTTGGATTTTAGAATGGTTCAAGTAAATAGATCGCAAATAGCAAAGGAAATGTGTTTCAATAACACAGGTGTCCACATGAATATATGCATGAGTCCTGGCACATATTTTTATTTTGCTAAGAATTGATAAGTTGCCCTCTGGCATCTCTTGTTGTTTGCTGTAAATCTCAGATGAAAATGCAAACAGGAAAGGACACAAAACTCATTGGTAATCCTGAGGAAACACTGCCTCAGCCCAAAAGGCCAAGATTACCCAAGTCTGCCTGAAGTATCCTTGTGCCAATAATTAAGCAGCAGCTGGACAGCTCAAAATTACAGAGAGGCATTCAAACTGGACAGCCCAGATAGAGACAACTCACAGAACCCAAGTAAATGCACTTTACTAGCTGAGTTGAATCCACATGTGCTTCCCCATCACCACCTGCCTTAGCCTTTCTCTTTTGAGTCACCTTGTTCATCTCCTCCCTTCTCAGCCTCTCAACCTAACAGAGAGAGCTGCAAGGTTTATAGGCCGTGTCCATGTGATATATTCATTTTTGTCATATTTTGCTCTAGACAATCTCTAATCTGCTTCTTTTGATATTCCCTGCATTGTGTCTGCATTTATTAAACAGAATATGGCACCAGAGAAAGGGAAAAGATGCTATTTTAAAAAAGAACTTAATGACTAATTTGACAATTCAGAAAGAAACAAAATTCTAAGTTTTCCCTAAGAATATAAAATTCTTTGATTATTCAACAACATCTGGATTCCCCATGGAAACACTGATCTGATGGGAATGTTGGATGCAAAGAGGACCAAATACACACAACTCCACAGTCAGTCCCATTCAGCCCCTTGGAGCTGGGGAATCCTGGATGCTAAATCACTCTGCCAGAACACGGCTCCATCAGGCAAATGGCTCTACTTGGTCACAGTTTAGTCTTGTTTGGAAACTCACTGCTCAGCACAACTTGCAAAGCTGCCAGTGGCACAAGAAATCCTGTATTTGTTTGAGCAATGGTCAAGATTCTTACCTTCACTGGAATAGTGAGACACAGTCAAGGAGTTGGCTTTAACTCACAGGCATTCCCAGACAAACTGTACTGCACTCCATGCCTGCAGTGTGCACCTCAGGAGGTGTTTCCACTGATGCAACCAGAGGCCAAGTGGTAGAAAAAGAGGATAACTTACTCAACATCACCTTCCACACCCTTCCTGAACTGCAGTGGAGATGCAGTGCAAGTAGTATGGATGATGAGACAAAAAGGAATTTGAAATGCTTTAAAGCAACACAATTTTAACTATGAACCACATATTTTGGCCACAAACAGCACAGAAATACCTCATTCCTTGAGGTATCAGACCACAGCTAAAATTCTCTGATGATGTATGTGCAAAGTAGCCTCACTACCTGAATTTTGCTTTCTTATCTGTTTTACAGCTATTAACTCCTCTGACAGTGATACTTGCTGAGATTAATTTTGAAGCAACAAAGAGCTAATGTGCTCTCTCCTCTCCTCAGCTGGGCAACCACAGCTTCACAGCCTTTCCTCTGCTTCAGGGAATCATGCTATAATGAAGAAAAGTCCTTCTCTGCAAAGCTACAGCAAAGGAAGCACTCAGGGAGCTTTACCAAATCAAACCAACTTCAATTTCTGCTCTTGAAAAGCTTGTCTCCTACCAGGCTGTTGTTTATTAAATAACTTGCTCTGCTTGCTCCACAAAGTAGATGCTCCTTTTTAACACTGCATTTCTTGAAGATGGAAACACCCACACCTCTTACCCACCTCACCTACCCTTACCAGACTTACACAGGGAGCAGAATTACCCCAGACAGGCTTCCCATAACCATCAAGCTCCTGATACCTCTCCAAGCTGATTGCAAACAGGACTGAGCCACTGAGCTCCTGCAGCTGATGGTGCAGGCAAACTGACCCTGCTCACTCCAGCTCTGCCAAGCATAATGCCCCACTTCTGCCCACATATATTCCTTATCCCACTTGGCCTAAATGAGCTCATCAGCTTTATCAGCTGCCTCTGCTAATCCAGCCTGTTTTAACTGAGAAAGGACTGAAAGCTGATGACAAGTGCAGAGTGTGAGAGCTGCTGTGGGGAGATGGCTGTGAGTGGCTGGAACAGGAGGAGTTAAGTAGGTCTAAGTGAAGAGCTTGTGGACATGGGCAAAGTGGAGAGAAGTGCCCGGGACATGAACACTTTGGGGCAGCACTGCTGCTGTGCAGTGCCCTTTGACCAACACCAACACAATGTCCTGCCAGATTACAATGGCAAGAACTCTTTTTTTTTCTTCCTTTTTCTTTTGGTAAGTAAACTTTCTCCCCTGCAGAGGAGCGGCTGTCTGTGAAAATTCTGTGTGGCCACCTCTGCCAGCACACAGAGCCCCAGCAGCCCAGTAATGCCAGCCCTTTGATCCCAGCGTGGGCAAGGGGCACGGCGGCAGGGGCTGTCTGTGGGAAGGAAGCCCAGAGACAATGTCAAACAGCAAAGATCTGCACAAGTAATTTAGCAGTAGTTCAAACATCTCATTAATTTAATTTATAGGGAAAAGCTGTCAGCCTTAATTTTAGTTGAACACTGAACCACAGGTGAACCTTGTGCCTGTGAAAACGGCGAAGAGAAAAGCTACGCGTTTTCTCATCCAGCACCCTGTGGCCTTATTAACCCACACCAGGAAGGTGGGAAAAAGCCAGCACAATAACTTCCTGGGAAGCCCAGGACTTTTCTAGGCAGTAGCACATCTGCAAGCTCTGTGTTTGCAGCAGAAACACAACAGCAGCTGTGTTTCCACAACGTCATTGCTGACAAAGCCAAGCGGTCAGAGCTGAGGGGTGGAAGGTGCTCTCCCTCTGCTGTGTGGGATGGCACTTGCACTTTGCAGGATTTTCAGTTCCTCCTTCACGCCAGAGATCCATCAGTCTGTACCTGTGGCACAGGTGGATTGCAGGATCTCTGACCTCCTGTGCTGCCCTGTTAAACCCCTCCTGTCTGTATGTCATTTTGACAGGCTGGGAGCGAGGGCTGCACTTTTATCTCTCTCCTTGCTAAATGAGAGACAAGGCATTGCACAAGAAGGCTCCCAGGCTGTGTTTGGCTGGGGCAAGGCTAACAAGCACATTCCAGAGACAGACACGGGTTCTTACTGGAAAGCTACCTGTGGCCATGACTGGGAGAATGGGGACTCGAGCACTTCTCTCTCCAGCAGCTCTTGCTCAAACTCCCAGCAGTCTGGGTACATCCCCTGAAGGCAGATTTAGTTTCTTCAAGTCTCCCATTGAAAAAGAATGTGAACCTGAGCAGGAGGGATGAACGATAAATAGTCTAAAGCAAAGCACTTCTCCAGTGTCAAACCCCTTTCCCAAGGCTAGGGCAGCAAGCAAACACTTGCCAGGATCAAACCAGGAAGGATGACCCTGCCTGCGTGGGCTGTGAGCATTGAGGTGCTGCCAGTGCAGTGATTTCTGGGGCTGCCTGCACTCCCCAAGTCTTTTTGGGCAAACCAGCTGGAACACACCAGCATCTGCAAACAGCCATACAGGAGCCAGGTGTTTGTGCCCCTGCAATGTGACAAAAAAGTATTTCTCCAAGATTTTAAAAAAGCATGGCCTTTTGTCTTGGTGTTTGTAAGCCTCTGCTTTGGAAGCAAGGAAAAAATCGAATCTCTTTCTCAACATCTCCTGTTATTCCCTGCCAGGTCAGGCCCAGGCAGTGCTTCCCTTCCATGACCAGCCTCGTGCAGGGAAGAAAGGAGTGCCCAGTGCTGGGGGTGGGTGGGGAAGCCATGGCATCCCCTCCCTGCCTGCTCCTGCTCCTCCCCTGCCAGGGTCCTGCCAGCTTACACACCAAGTATTCAATGCAATATTCCCCCTACGCTGGTACATGAAATCTCTCCATGCATTTCAGCTGTATGTGTTTTTCCCATCCTCCTTACTCTGTGCTTTGTTTCAAGAGCTCACCCTCCACGGTAATTTCATAGGTTTCTATTCCTAGCAGCAGGAGAGGGAATGGAGAATCTAATAATATTGATGAATAACCGAACTCTGCTAAGAAGTCTGCCTTTTCTTTAATTTAAAAATACCTGCAAGAAAAAGTGAAGAGGGTGCACCAGTGCAGGCTGTAACAAACACGGGAAGTGACAGATATGGGACCATGTTCCCAGGCACATCATTGACATCAGGGGGAAAAACATAGCTTCAAAGAGCAGGGGCAGTCTACAAAACAGATCACAGATCAGAAACTGACACCCTAAAAGGTGAACCCTGCTGAACAGCACATTTGGCCTTTACTTCTCTTCGAACAAACACCCACCCATTTCCTGGGCTTGTCTTACGTGTTGAGATCCACTCACCAAAGTGTATCAGAATAAACACTGGCAGCATGAGGCTTGCAGTGACTTTGGGGCTGGTTGTCACATGTCTTTTGCATGTGATTCATGCTGGTGGCTGAGCTTTCCCACTGGAAAACACTTCAATCCCTGCCCGAACAGCACAGCAATAAGCACAGGCAGACCCAGGGTAATCAGCACCATGGGTTTGCAAAGAATTGCTCTGAAGCAAGAGGGGACCTGGTAAAAGGGTGAGGGAAGGAAACAGATGCTCAAAGGGATTTCATCAGTTCATGTGGAAAGGGGAGAAAAAAAAGCAATAAGGGAAAAATAATATTAAACTGCAACTGATACCTTTTGGGTATTCACCCCTTTTTGGGGTGAATGTAGAGCTGGTTCTTTATTATCTCCAGGAGCAACATTCAATGCTTAGGCTACAGTGGGGAGATAAAGGCAACAGAAAAGGTCACTGCAGCTCTGACAAAATACACTGACCACTCTGTAAGTGCAGGGAGCTCAGCAATTTGAAGAAGGGGTCCCTGGTGCTCCACTTGCCCAGCCGAGCCCCAGAGCACTGCAGGGACTCTGCAGCACAAAGCAGTAGTGCTGTGGCTCTTCTGCACCAGCTCTTGCCCTAAAGAGCTGTCTTGTTTGGGATGAGCAGCACTAGTATCTCCCATGAATTTAATCAGGCACAAGGCAGGAGCTGACAGACTGGTTTCTCCTACAACTGCACGCCAGGAGACCAAATTAACATGGAGAATGAAGAAATAAGAGACTGAATTTTTAAAAAAATTATTTCTATATTTCTATTAAATATTCCTCCTCCATCCTTAAGTGAAGGGAAACTGTCCACCCACAAGCCCCCTCCTCGATATCTGGGACTGTTGCAGCATCACCACCAGGAGTTCGCTGCACATGTGTAGCAGATGGGTATTTATTGCCCTGGGCTACTGGGAGCTCCTTTGGCCCTCACAGCTGATGCTGCTGGGCCAGAAGTGCTGGTTTCATGCTCTGTTGTCCAGCCAGGGAAGAAGCCTGCTGCTGCCTTTCCCTGCTTCCACATGGACTTGGAGTCCTTCTCACAAACCATGAGACATTTTCTGGGTGAGGAAGAGGGCAGCTTTCCTAAGGTGGAGGAGATGCTGAAGGGAAAAAAGAAAGTAACACAAGGTGAACAGCAGCAATAAACTTTGAAAAACGACTGGGAAAAATGCAGGTGCTGTAAGAAAAGTCACAGGTCACAGGTCCCCAAGGCAGAGCCATCTAGAGCTGCCAGGGCAGAGTGGCCACAGGCCAGCCTGGCACAGTGGCCACAGGCCAGCCTGGCACAGCCCCCTCGGCCCCAGCTGCCTGCACAGCCCAGCCCACAAACACCCTCCTCCTGCCAATTACAGGAGGCCTATTATTTGCTAACATCAAGGGGAGAGATTGGGAAAAAAAATAAAAATCTGTGGCATAAAGGAAAGAATAAGAGACTGATAAATAATACATAAAACAAGAAGCAGATAGTTCTTGTAGCCTTTTAAAATAACTCTTACGTGGGTATAATATACCATAAATACCAAAGCTGCAGTGCAACCCTTACATGACAAGTCACAGACTAGTCAGAAAACACTTTCTGAGATCTGAATCATGGCCACTTATATATTCGCTTTTATTAGGGGAAAAAAGGAGAGAGAAAAATTAATAGCATCTCTCAGCAGAAAGTTATTTCTAGTCTTCTACTTTGCAAAGGGAACTGTCATTTCATTATTTTGGTGGGTGTGATGGCACATGCTGTACCGACCATATGTAATCAGAGAATTAAATGCTGGCTCAGATATGAAGACATAATGAGATACACACATTTTTTTAATGAGAAAAATGATTGAAAATAAAACCCAGTACAGTGAAAAACACAGATGTCTCTGGCATGATAAAACTTTCTGGAAATGCAGATCCTAAGTTGCCATTGTTGCAATTACCTAAGACTCCTTTAACTCCGAGTTGCTAGTTTTACCTTTTCCCCAAAGGAAGATCTGCACGAGGCACAGCACACATGGGCCAGCCAAGCATCACCTGGGACAACCTGGGACAACCTGGGACAACCTGGGACAACCTGCCTGTGACCCTGGGGACTTGTGCACAGCTTGGTTTGGGGCACATCCCCTGCAGGGAGGGACCTGAGACCCTGGAGAGATTAGAGTTCTTTCTTATCAAGGAAGGCCCTACTGAGGCAGAGTGGTCCTGACTGGTTCCATCAATCCCAATTCAGCCAGGGACCCACACTGGACACTGCCCTAACTTCCCTGCAGAAACATCCTGCTCTGGGCTGCTTTTCCAGCAGGATAGGAGATGGAGCCACAGGAGCTGGCAGGCAGGAGCTGTACCTTGGATTCCACAGTCCCTTCTCTGCCTCATCAAGCCCACCCGAAAAACAGGCACAGCTCCAGCAGTCCCACACTGCTGGGTGCAAAGCTGTGCCAGAGTGGTGGCTGCTGGAAACACTCCCTGCAGCTGACTCAGTTCAGTGGACAGGCCACTCAGACCTTCTTCTGTGGCACTGAACTCCCACCCCTGTGCTCCCACCTGCACAGCCATGGGGGTCACCCCACAGCTCCCACCTGCACAGCCATGGGGGTCACCCCTGAGAGCCTGCACAGCCATGGGGGTCACCCCTGAGAGCCTGCACGGCCATGGGGGTCACCCCTGGGACCCTGCACAGCCATGGGGGTCACCCCTGGGACCCTGCACAGCCATGGGGGTCACCCCTGTGCTCCCACCTGCACAGCCATGGGGGTCACCCCTGTGCTCCCACCTGCACAGCCATGGGGGTCACCCTCTGCTCCCAGTGCCCAGATGGGCCGAGGTGAGGGAGGAGGAGGGAGGAAGAGCGATGATGAGCAGGGGCAGCAGCACAGCCCTGGCAGCAGCACAGCTCACACAGGCTGAGGAGGGAGCTGGCAGCACTGGCAGCACTGAGCCCTGTGTGTAACCTGCAGTGCCACTGCCCTAAGGTCTTCTGGAGACTGCTGCCAGCTCCCAGGGCTTCCTTGCTTTGTGAACACTTCCCTGGTCACTTCTCTCCCCATATCATGTTATCTTCTTTTCAGAGAAGAAGGGTACTAAAAATACATATCATGTCCATTTCAGTAGGGCAGAGAGGAAATAAAACAGCACTTATTTTGGGCTGCAGAACTCTGATTTTTTAGCTAGTCATAAAATTTTACCACTTCAAAGTGATCCCTGGAGGGTTGTTTATTAGAGGACCCTGAACTCATGGCTGAAGCTGCCTCTGTCTAGCTCTCACAAGCCACATGTGGCTTCAAAGTGCCTGTGATAGCAGTCTCCAGAACAATGTAATCCATAAGTTTGTATTAAACATTTATATGACACTACTTTGTGCTCTTTTTTGTTTAATTTGTCTTCAAAACTTATCCCAATGTATTAGCACAGTTCATTACTTAACAGTGCTGGTACCACTCAGTATGAACCCTGAGTAAACAAACAAACCTGTCTGCCACTCCATGGGAGCACAACAGCAAAGTCCTGCCTTGACCTGTGCCAGGAGCACTGGGAGCACAAGTGCACCTTGGAGCTGTGACCAGCTCAGCACACTAATTCCAGGCAGGAGTAGAGTTTTGCAGAAAATTTGATATGGAGAAGGGCAAATGCAGTTTCCAAAATGGACAGAGTCTGGTTTCACAGACTGAAGGGGTAGGTTGGGGTTTTTTTCCAGAACACTTATGATGTTTTAAATTTAGTAACAGCTTCTTAAAGCTATAGCATGAAATTTCCCAATTAAAATGGAAGGAAGTTGTTAGAAATTAAAACATCACCATCCAGTCAGGCCTGGCATTTGGGTCTGTTGGTCTGAGTTGAAATGAAATCAGCACAAGACATTTTGGCAACTGCAAAGCATTTTGCAGATTTATAGTTTCAATAAACCCACTGTTGTATAAGGCAGAAAGCTGCTATTTCAGTTCAGAGTAATGTCATTGTCTCTCCCAGGCACAAGCACCGCTGGGAACAGGAGGTGGACATGTCTCCCACACCCAGCAGTGTCATTTATAACTGGGAAATTCATCAGGTGGGGAAAGGCACGAGCAGACTCTAATGTTCCTGCTGGAGTGGGAAAAAGCCCTGCACCACTACAGATAGAGCCATTTGGAAAAGCGAAGCCACCTACCAAGCTGAAGCTGAAGCACCATTTTTTTCCACAGAAGGTTCTCTTTTCCTGTAGCATCTGACTGAAAATTCCTCAAAAAGGAGCTCTGAAATGACAGAGGACTGCACAAGACACCAAACTAAACCCAGGGAAAAGAGAAGAGATCTTTGTGCACAAACCAGCACAAATTTACCCATGAATGGACTCAGTGTGAAAATCTGGAACACTCAGTGCAAGGCAAGGACTGACTCAGCTCCAGCTGCCTTTCAGGAAGCAGCAGCAGGTGCCAAGCAGTTGGAGCAAGCAGCAGGGAAATGATGCTGGGACACTGCACCAAGGGCCAGGAGCCAGAGGCAGGGCAGGAACCTGCCTTGGAACAGGCAGGACTGCCCAGCAGAGGAACTGCTTGTCCCTGTGTAACTCCTGAGAGTGTGAAGGAAACAAGTTCTGAAGTCTCAGCTGCAAATGCCCACCTTCAGCCTCTGATCCCCCAAAAGTGAAAAACAAATCAGTGGGAAAAAAAATCTATGGATGAAAATCTGAAATTTAGAGGTAGTTTTATGTAGACTAAGACTAAGAGATAGTTTTATGTAGCCAGTTAAGTTCACTAGAGTACTTTGTCTCTTCTACACCTTGTGCCAGTTGCTCTAGCACAGACATTTTATCATCTGTATCTGAAGATGAACCTGTGTTGTTGAACTAATTACTCCAATTTAGTTTATCATTTCTAGGGTTCCCAAAGAAGAGTCCCCATCACCCCAGGCTGCTCTCTGTTCTGTGATGGAGTCAGCAGCAACTCTCTGCTGAGGTTTTCCTGATGGAGGTTGGAGTGGTTTGCAGTAATTCCCCATCACTCTGGAATTATATATGTTGCTGTAATCACACACATTTTATGATGCTGAATATTAAAACAGGAGGTTAACATGCTTGGAAGTTTTTAAAAATCCATTTAGATGTCATTAAAATATTTATATATTGGGTGCAAGTTTTCTTTCCCAAAGGGGTCTCTTTTACAAATAACTATAACACTAGGTGTGGGTCACAGCAGAGTCTATTGCATTAATTGCTTTCAGGGCTTTGTAGCATTATCAAATTTCCAGATTAACAGCAAATTAAAATAGAGAATTATTAACTCAGAATGAAACAAGTAACACCCAGACATCCAGACAGTTACCATTTACAGCAGCTAACAAGTTGGAGCAGGGGAAAAGGCAAATTCGGAGAATTACGAGGAGCAAGTGCCATCTCCTGGAGCCACAGGCACTGCACAGGCATGGCACTGCTACAGACTGGACTCAGGAGTCCTCAGATGCAGGCTGGATTTGTATGCTGTGGGCATCATGACTGGTATTTAAAGAAAGCACTTTGCTGAAATGCCTGACACGCTCTCCCTTTAGTGAGCTACAGACACTGCCTCCAAGATTTACAGCTTCCCTGGAACTCTGGTTCCCACAAGAAGTCCATAAAACTTTTACCACCCAGTTCTTGCATCACAGCCATAAATTCTGAGTGTTTTATCACAGACAGCACAGTCTGGGCCCTGGCTGCTAAGCCAGGCAGAAGCTGCTGGTGTGAGCAGGGACCACTCACACTGCCAGGGCTACTCAGAGCCAGTGTCACAGTCCAGGGCTCTCATTTCCACCAAGTCTCTCCAACAAGAAACCAGAGTTTCTCCCCCTGCACTGCTCCCCAGGCTATGCTGTCATTGCACAAGTAGCCCTTCTGCTCCATCTCACCATTTTAAAAACCTGGGATGCAGTGCTGAGCAGAAGGGTAACACCAGAACCCCACTCTGATTTTTCGTAGTAGTCAGAGGATGGCACAAAATTCCTCAGGAACTGGTTAAGAAAAAAAAAAAAAAAATCACACAGCAGCTACTGCAGCTGAGGAGAGGAGAATTCAGGAACAGGTAAAGTCCTATTCTCATGCTACCCAAGGAGGAAAGGCCAGATCAGATATCCCTCTTGGCTTGAAATCTTTATTAACAGCCTTGTGGCAATTGCCTGAGTGTACAGAGATATGATTCAATCCATTTTTCTGGTAGAGCTTCCAAGAAGAGGCTCTGCTAAGAGCTATGAAAATGAAGTCAGAGCTGCCTGCCCTCACACACCACAGGAGCCACACACTCAACAAAGCAGCCCCGTGGTTCCCCTCCCTGCAGGGCAGGACTGTGCCCCTGCACACCACTGACCCATCCCTGCCCAAAACCTGGCCCTCAGAACTGGATTAAAGCTTAGTTCTTAAGGCCACAGAGATCTTAAACTTGAGACAGTGCAAAGGAATAAATATTTTAAAACTTGGGGAAAAGGTCCATTTAGATTGATGCTGTGCTGAAAATAGCATTTCTCCACATCCCTGGATGACTGCTGTAACATTCCGTGCAGTTTAATGGAGTGACACTCCACTTACACCAAGTTTCTCAGAAAGAAAAGTACTACCCATCACCTACTTCCTACTCTGTTTATCTGTAATGGAGGTGATTACTTTAAAAATATCCTTATTTGGGGGCTTCATATGCAAGTCATCTCTCTTGGCTAAGACTTTTGAGAGATGCATTGGGACAATAAACATAAAGCCATCAGCTGAGAGCCAAGAAAGGTGACCTGTCTATTGATACAGACAAACCAGACTGGGAAAGAGCCCAAGGAGAAGCAGAAAGGCTTTTAACCCAGATCAGAAAGCCCTCCCACTTGTTCCTCCAGAGACGGAGGGCAGAGCACACCGTGCAGCCTGAGAGGTGAGCCAGCAGAGGCAGGGATGAGCTCAAATGCCCTTCGGGTTCGAGGGCTCCTGCAGGGAGGGCAGGGACGGGCATTGCTCCCCCTCCCATGGCCGAGGGCAGCATCACAGGGTGTATGTGGCATCCCTGCCAGACCACACATTCCTGCCCACCCTTCCTGCCCACCCTTCCTGCCCACCCTTTGCTCCGAGCGCTCCGGCACTGCCATTCAGGGAGCTCTGCTTTACCCTGCAGACCAAGCACAGCCCTGGGTGTGCACAGCCTTGTCCCACACACCCCCAGCACCACCAGCTCCAAAGACACCTCAGAAGGTCCCACACGCCTCTGGATGGACATTTGGGCTGCTCAGCAGCTCATCTTTCTGCCAGCACAGTGGGAGCACAGCTGTCCCGGGGTTCTCCCAGGGGAGCCCTTCCCTACCACAAGTCCCTTCCAAGGGAAAGGTGCTCTGGCACCAGAGTGCTCAGTGTTCAGAGCAGTCCAAGGGCTAAGGCCACGGTTCCACTGCCACATAACCCAGAATCATCCTTCAAAGCAGGGAAATTGTTTCATCCATTTTTTACAGGCAAGAGGTGGACTCAGGGTCAGAACCAGTAAGGTGCTTATAGGAAGGGTTCAGATGAAGTAACTGCAGCTAACAATCACCATTTACACCTTAACCCTGGTGAGGTCACCTCTCTGTGTGACTTCCAGTTTCACCAGGTCCCTGAAAAACCCATTAGGGATGCCCAGAGCTGTCCCAGTTTGAGCCACTCACAGCCCAGGACTCTCAAAGAAGGGCACTGTGTTCAGATATCCCTGGCAAGGAAGGAAGGAAAACTTCACTGTTTCAAAACTTGATCAAGACTGCCACCTACTAACATGCAGCTGAAATGACTAAAATTGTGTCATGTTTCCAGGCAGAAACTAACAGAAGAGCAGACAAACGCCCCTAGAAGTACACTTGTAAAGTTGTTTACCATGAAAAGCTTCTTTCTTTTTCTCTTAGTTTCAGATACGATACCTTGTTGATATGATACCCTGCTATATATATCCTAAAAGTCCCCTTAAGGGTGAAGAAATTTCTCTTTTTTCCCTCATAGCTAGGACCCAGCTGTGCATTAACCTCTTGCACAGTCATACTTTGAATCTAAAACCAAGCATTTTTGTAACTGGAAGGTTTAGGGTTACATGGAAAGGAGTTTTCCCACAGGATAAATCAATGCAGACCCCTGGAGCAAAAGTGGATGCCCTGAGCAGACAACATGGGTAGAAGTTAGCTCCTCTATGAATCAAGTGACTTTCCTGTCCTTGCTCAGGGCTCTCCTCACACCAGCTGGACCAGTGAAAACTCAGATTTGCAGGCTGGAATTTGGGTAATGTCTGGAATCACAAAGAGCTTACAGGAGAGAAAACCCAAGCCTTGTGGGCACTTCTGTGCAGCCCAGACACGGAGCTGCTCGAGTGGGTGCAGAGGAGGCAGAAGGGGTTGGATGCTGTGTCCCTTGACCTCAGCAGTGACTGCCCTGCCACGATGGACTCAGCTTCACTGCTAATATCATGAGTAACACAAACCAGAGTTGTGTTACTGGGGAGATGGAGCCCTGCAATGTTTCTCCCCTGTACCACTGTCCATGGCTGCTGCAGACAGGGACAGCACTTCCTCAGCCAGCAAACAATGATGTCTCACCATTGTAGCCACAATGAAGCCATGGGGAGCCTGTGAGCACAGACATGCTCAGGTGTGCAGGGAGGTTTAGATTAGAGGTAACAGATTAACAAGCAGGTTGCTTACAGCCCATGAAAGAATTAACAAAAGGTGAGAAACCTGTGGCATTGAACAGGAAAGATGTGCAGACCAGGAAATTCCTAAATGTAGTATTAAACTCAATATTTAAAAATGTATAGAGTGAGCTGAACATGTGGTATTGCTAATAACTGGTGCTCTAGAGCATGCTTAGCATACGGATGAAGTAATTAACCAATTAAAAAGTAAAATTTAAAAGACAAGTGCCAGAAGATGTTAACCAACAGGAGAAACAATAACTGCAGTTCCAAGGATGGATGCAGTGTACCTAAGTGGGGGTAACACCTGCATTCTCCATGGCTATAGCTGGAAGCTGCTCTGCTGTTGGTGCCAAAGACTTTGTGTTGTGCTCAACACCTGCATGAATATAGAAGCTGACCCCATAATGAATGGAGCAGGGGCAAAATGGAGTGATTTGGAGAGAGAAGCAGATTTGGATCAGCCTTTTTTAGCACAGACCAGAGGGCAAGAGGCCAACTCAGGGATACTCTAGAGCACTCCTGGAAAAAGCTGTGAACTCTCTGTGCACCTTGCAAAAACCACTGGCATGATTTTATGTCTTAGTGTACAAAATCCATGCAACAGTGTCTGTTGCATTAATTTATGAACTGAATCCATGGCTTTTCCCTTCCAGTTATAGCAATTTTGGAAAAAATACCTTGAGCCACTAGTGGTCGTTGTTGTCCTGTGCAGTTCTAATTCCTGGAGTTTGTGCCAAACAATCCCTGCGAGCTGATTTTCACCAGGTACAAACCAGAGCCAAAATTTTAAAGTCAAGCACAAAACGATAGCTCTGCTCATTCATCAGGACACGAGCAGGCATTACATTTACCTCTTCCTGTAAATGATATTCAGTGTCAAGGAAAACACAACAGTTTGACAACAATTAGGGATGGCAGTGCATAGGAAAGGCTCCAGAGAGCCAAACAGATGCTGCTTTGTGTGCGGAGTTGGTGGCAACACTGATGTGGATGCAGCTCCTTTTACCCCCGGGCTCTCCTGTGTCCCTCCCCAGTGACAGGCAACTGCAAAATCGCAGGCAAACCCTGCCCTGCTCTGGGCCACTTGTGTGTGCTGGCTCAGTGCTCAGACAAAGCAGATGCTGCTAGCCCTGCTCCCCCCAGACATTCTCTAACGTACCTAGAGTTAAAAATTTCGGCCCAGGCTGACACAGGCACAGAGGGCAAAGCATTTAAAAGTTCTCAGCTTTGAGGTGTCGGCAGCTGGGGCAGCAGGAGGGACAGAAGGAGCAGGGCATTCCCAGGGTGGGGGCAAAGCATGTGTCTGTGATTGCAGCTGCCCCCGTGCTCTGCAGGAGCTCCTCGGAGCAGGGGAACCAGCACAGTCTCTTCCACAAATGCCAGAGGTGTACAAAAGGTGACCACAGTCCTAATTAAGAAGTAGAACTTTACATTTTTAACTGGATGCACCAGGGAAAGCCTCAGTACCTGTGGACTCTGAAGGGCTCTGGCCTGGCTAAAGGGAGAATCCTCTCAGTGAGAGTTTCCTAGGGGAAGAGTTAGTGAGAAATGAACATACAAATTTGGGGAAAGGATAAATACAGCAACTACCTTCACTTGCTCCTTCCTGCATTTGAGATGACAAACAGAGTTACTGTAAAAACCTCAATGTTTAGTAAAATCTCATGTTACTATTACCATCCAATTATAATCACTAATCAACACTATAGTGATACCATACTCTTTGTGCTATTTCTACTGGCCTCAAAATAACATTTCAGAAAGTAGAAAGCCACAGCTTAATTTTAAAGCTATTTCAAAAATACAAAGTTTTAATTGCACGTTCATAACTCTATGAGTGTATAAATAAATGCATGTTCACACACAAATTCCTTTCACATGAGCAGGAGCTTTTCCACTGCCTTCAGTGGGGACAGACAACACCAATAAAGGAAAATGCATCCCTTCACTGGGGAAGGAAAGCAGGAACTTTCTCTGGGGCAGGCACGACACCTTACTGCCCATTTTAGACACTCAGCAGTGCTCCCATGTTTTGCCCTCCCCCCTGGGCAAAGAACACATGAGACACTTTACCCATGGATGCAACCGAGGGGGACTCAGTGACCAACACAGGCTGAAAGAGAAGAGGACTTTAAAGAGACTAAAATCACTTTGAACAATGTGGGAAGAGATTGCTACACAGCTGACATAAGACTCAGTTCAAATTTCACTGTTGTCACTGGGAATTTCTCCAATGACTTTGCTGAGCTTTGGATTAATCTCAAGCCTATAAAATGAGAAATGGAAGAGAGAATTTGGGTTTTGCAGAAACCCTCACCTCCACCAGAAGCCTCCCACAAGACCTCGCAAGCAGTGGTTGCTGCTACACAGACTACAAAAGAGAGACAGCATCGGCCTAATTTCCAAGTATCTTCCCCAGTCAGGTATAAGAAACTGTTCTGGAGGAGCTTTCTGTTTCCGAAAAATTTCTTCTCTTATCCCTTTGAACTTTTCTGAAGAGTTGTACTCAATATTCATCCATACTCCAGTAGTATATATAGTCAAGTATGTTCATGCCATTTATGCAGTAAATGTTCTAGACACTCTGTTCACTCACTTTCAGACTGTCCCAAAGGCTATGTACTCATTAAAAAAAATTAATTTATTCAAAATCCAGTTCTACATAATTCTATTTTTGTGCAATCTATATTCAATCAAGCATTTAAATATTCTATTAAAATGGATCCATCGTCAAATATCATGGAATCCAGCAAAATAATAGCTAACATCTTCGTGCTAAGCCTCCACCAGAGTCACAACGGTGCCTTGATACCCCCTTCATTTATTTCCAATTCTGGCACCTGTAACCATGGCAACATATACTGAAACATTTCAAGCAGAACAGAACTGACAATCACAATAACAGCACAAAATACCTGAGGTGGGGAAAAAAGAAGAGAGGCACAAGCAGGTAGTTGTTGAAATTAAAAGCTAATGACAAGAAAACAGCTGGAAACAAATGCTGGTTCTCATGGCCATATTCTCTAGGCAGATGTATTTCTGCAAACCTGGTCTGTTCCATCTTATTAGCTGTGCAGCTAGGGAAGGGAGGTGAAATGAATATTTTTTTCAGCAAAGAGTAGAAGTGTGAACTCTAAAAAGTAACTTGCTGCAAATAGAAAACAAATGTTTATCTGTTGCACACACATCCAGGAGTACTCAGCATTAGCCCATGAAAAGAAAGCATTTCTCCCAAAGGCAAACACTCACAAATGTGCTTCAGAGAAACACTATCCATCAAGAAAGAAAGAGAAGTCACCTTTTAAAGAGATTCTAAAAGAATAATTCCATTAGCCTACATCAAAGAACAGGTTTGAAATGAACATGAGTTAATAAACCATATATGTGTAAACTGGGATAACTTCCTGGACATTTAAGGGAATTAATTAGCATTTGAATGCTGTGAAGCAAGAAAAGGAAATTCTATCTTTAAACTGTAACAATCAAAACTAGAAATGAGATTGACCTGTGTGGGAGAGCCTAGCAGGATGCAGCTGCAAGGTTAGCTTCGAAGGTTTATGGGGCTGGAGCTGAAAAAACACAAAGATCAAGGCCATCACGAGACCTGCAGGGAAGGCTGGGTTTTTTATCTGTTCCCCCGTGAAGCTGAATTTAGAGAACAGAATTAAAAGAACAAGAGCTGGACTTACATTGGCTTCCCTGTTGCAGCACCTCACAAGCCAAAAGCTGTGAATCAGGCATCAAAACCACCTGGAATTCAGCGAGCAAGGCTCCCTGGAAAAAGGGAAGAAAAATAAGACAAGACAAAAGCAAACATGATATTGAAGTGGCGAGTCGAGGGAAGGAGGCAGAGCATCTGGGGATTTCTCTGCTGAGGAGCTGTAGCCTCCAAGAAACCAACAGGAGCTGTGTCACCAAACCTCGCTCCGAGATCTCCAACTGCTGCCTGGGAGGCTTCACACACACTCAGAAGCTGCAGATTCCATTTTGCCTGCTACAGTCCATGTGGGCTCCTTTTAGATCCCTTTTTCCTTCGTCAGAAGGAAACATGAAAGTTCTGCAGCAGGTATTGGGTAGGATAAATCCCATCCTTGCACAGGATGGAGTGACAGCAAGTGCAACAGGCAGAAGTGGTTGCAGGCTGTAAAAGGCCTGAACCCATAAAATATGTAAATGCACACCAAAGTCAGAATTTTCAGGACCAGACACTGCAGGCAGTTATTCCCCTGAACCAGGAGGGTGGAGAGTCTGGCACTGCACTGCTCTGCCTCTCTGGGTTATACTGGAGCTTGTGTTGTTCTCCTGCTGAGAGCAGCTGCCTCCACCTCCCAGAGGTGACAGGACCAGGAGGAGACTCCTGGAGCAGGGCTGCCACTGGAAAACCAGAGATAGTACAGGGGCCTGAGCCATCACATCCCATGGATGACTGGGACCTGGCTCCTCACAGAGCACCCAAAACTCTGCCTTGGGCTGGCTGCTCCCTTTTCCCTTCTCCAGGACTGCAGACCTAACCCTAACCCTAACCCAACCCATGACTCCCCACTTCCATAACCCCATGAGGACACCTCGGTTCCAGCACAGCCCAAGGCTGTGTTTCCATGCTGGATCTCCTGGTGTCACTGGGAATTGTGGCTCCCACTGCTGACAATCCCTCACCCAGGCACTGCAGCAGCTGCTGATACAGGGCAGCTGGGAATGCTTGTTTTTAGGGCAGGAAGCAGAAAGATTGCCCATTTCTTTTTTTCCACGGACTTTTAGTCATTCAAATCTTTCTGTGCAGCAAAGGCCAGCACAGAATTCAGGGGAAGCAGGGGAAGATCTGGATTAGAAATGGAGAACATGGAAATGGAGAAGAGCTGGGATGTGTTAGCAATAACTCTGGGAAAAAAGTTAGTGTCTCTTTTCTCTCTTGCATCTCAGAAAATGGAACTGCCAAGCCACAGTACACAAAAAAGCTGCCATTCACTGTCATGTAGGAGGCACCTTACCCTCCTTCCTCTGGGGAATTTCCTCAGTCACTGGTTTTTGTAAAAGAGAATATTTTTTCCCCTACCATTGTGTGTCTCATTGACTCCTATTTTCTTCTTTGTCATGTGTAAGACTCTTCTTCCTAGCCCCCAAGAATGATTTGAGCTTTCCAGACAATTTCTGTAATGCCTTCAGGTTAATATGGGTTCAGCAGCAGCAGCAGAGTTTAACAGCAGGTTTGGAGCAGCACTCGCTCACAGGGGTGGGAGCAGCAGGAGGGATAAGGAAAACCAGACAAGTGCAAACTCACAGCAAACTCTGTCCCATCCTGGGCAAAGTCTGTCCCATCCTGGGCAAAGTCTGCCCCATCCTGGGCAAACTCTGCCCCATCCTGGGCAAACTCTGTCCCATCCTGGGCAAACTCTGTCCCATCCTGGGCAAAGTCTGCCCCATCCTGGGCAAACTCTGTCCCATCCTGGGCAAACTCTGTCCCATCCTGGGCAAAGTCTGTCCCAGCCTGCAATGTCTGTCCCATCCTGGGCAATGTCTGCCCCATCCTGGGCAAAGTCTGTCCCATCCTGGGCAATGTCTGCCCCATCCTGGGCAAAGTCTGCCCCATCCTGGGCAAACTCTGTCCCATTCTGCAGTCTCTGGACACATTTTACTCTGGAGGGAGCTCCTGGTGCTCCCAGGAGCAGAAGGCAGCCCTTCTGCTCCCCACTCACAGTCTCCTTCCCAGAGCAGGCACCCCCAGCCCCTGACTCTGTCCCGAGCAGGCTGAGCCCAAGGACAGCAAGGCCAAAGGAGGACACCACAATCCCCTCCCTCCCCTCTGAACATCCCAGCCTTCCCCCGGGACCCCAGACCCTGCTGAACAATTTGTACTGATACAGAATTCTCTTGAGAAAGATATCCCATCGTGAATGACAGACTTTAAGTGCTGGGAAAGGCACTGTGCCCCTTGGGATGCTCCTTCAATGGTTAATTAATCTCACTTTAAAACCAGCCTCATTTCTTTCTAATTTTTGCTGACTTCTTCCATTTCTAGCTACAGGATCTTGTTATACTTTTAACACAGATAGAACAGGTTTTCTATCTTTACTAGGGTGCTGACAGACCAAAATTTTCAGCTCTCCATTTTTTCAAAGAATCTATTTCAAAATCCCATTAGATCACTTCTATAGAAAGATATCCATTTATTCTTAGGCTCTAGGAACTACAGCAGTGAAACCATTTGCATCCAGTGTTCTTCCATTTTTATATTTGCTTTCACCTAAAAGCAAAAGTGTGAAAGTCTCAACTCACTCTGGATTTTGACTTCACACCTTCAAAGCTAATTAATTATCATTTGGACTAAAATGGCATGTTTAACAGCTATAATGAAAATGTTAATATACTGGACTTAAGGAGTTCTGACTAGAATGCAAGCTGTCAATAACCTAATTATTTAATTTATTCATTTTGCATTGTTTTCCATCCCAAACTGGGAGGAAAAGTTCATATAATGAGAATAATACCCACTAACCTCAAATGATGTGGAGCTGTGAAAGCAGAATTCTGGATCTCAAGTCTGACTTCTCAGAAAGTAAACATGAGCTAATATTTCAAAACAAAAGGTCCTTCAGAGTTGAAAACTGAAACGTGTTTATTTCCACTACTTCCATTTTTATTTTTCTTCTTTGTTTTCACGTTGGTTGGGTCATTTGGAGTGCACTCATTTCAGTGTACACCCAGACCCCAGATCAATGGCACTGGAAGGACACTGAGTCACTGCCTCTGCTCTGTCACCCTGGGAATCTTCTGCACCAGGACAAAGCAGAGCCAAGCGAGCAGAGCTGTCCCTGCTCCTGCTGCAGGGCAGGTGGAGGGCAGGAGCAGAGCCCAGGATCAGGGCTGTGCAGCTGTGCTGCTCTCATCCTGCTACCTGTGGAAAGTGGTTTATGGGGTTTTTTATTTTAAACTCATGCTTTATGACTTCGGAATTAGGGATGAATCCTATTAGGCAGACAAAAGGCTCCTTGTAGTTCATAGCCATCTAATAGTGTGAGAGATAGAGAGACTATTATATTTGGCACAATATTTAGAGAAATTAATCCTCAAGCGCTAAAGATTTGAGGGATTAAGAGTTTGAGTGACAGCTGAGCTCATCCAGCCTCTATCCCTGGATTGTGCCACAAAATCATTTGCCTTCAAGTTGAACATGTTCCTCACTTCCACCCGAGTCAGCACAATTCCTGCTTTTATTGCACTCAGGTCCCCAGGGGAGATCAACAAACTCATAAATCCTTATTTCATGGTGGTTTGCAAAATTGTCATGTTATTTTCATTTCCAAGACTTGATATGTGTCTTCCTCCCTTTGTGAAGAAAAAGACATATCCCCTGTATAAAATGCACTACATTTTTAAACCTTCAAAATTTGATTCAAGAGCTTTGGAACTGTCCATTTTCAATAAGAAACACGTCCACAAAGAATCCTCCAGGCACTGCTTGGAGAAGTCCTCACCAGTGGGAGAGCTCAGCTACTGCATCCTCCCTCCCTGGTGTCCCTCAGCAGGAGTGTGGTGCTCCCCTGGACTCACCTGGGCCCAGGAGGGCAGAGAAGCTCCCATTGCCATCCCCAGGGGATCCTGCAGGGAAGAGCTGGGAGATAGGAAGAGTGGCCCCAGTCCTGGAGGGAGGCTCTGGCACGGCTGTGGCATCCCCAGCAGGGCAGGGGAGATGGGCAAGGAGAGGAGATTTCCTGGTTGCCATGGCAGTGGCAGCGTGGGGCTATGGCAGCAGAGCACGAAATATTCACTGCAAGCTTCTTCGTGTAGCTTCATGAAAAAAAATCTGTGAAAACAGATATAAATAAATTGAATAAACAGATATAAATAAATAAATTGAAATAAATTTACAATTGATCTTTCCGCTATCTCCATAGTTTGAAGTCAAAGAAACGCACACTGGGCAAGGTGCAGCTTTGCTCTGAGCTCTGTAACTTTGTAGAGACCAACGAGGTTACAAGGTTTTGTCCAGAAGGATCTTAAATATCACAGCGTGAATGTGTTTGTTGCTTTTCAGGGCTTAAGAAGCTACCAGAGGAGGAGAGTTCCTCCAAGGAGCACTGTCACCCAGGCAGCTGGCAGAAATCACCCAGTCTCACCCAAAACAGAGACACTCACTGCCCTCCACAGAATTCTCGCAGGGAAAGGGCTCTCTGTGGCAGGATGTTTTTGCCATCTCTCTTCCCAGTTGTCAGGTTATTTCCATGGCCATTTTTGAAAGGAAACATCCACTTGCAGCTCCTGGGCCACGGGAAGGGGCTTGTTGAAAATAGCCTACAGCAGCAGATGCAGCTGGGGGAGAAGGGCTGCAGCTCCTGTGGGATGATGCTTTTTGGGCCACACACAGCGAGGAGGTGCCTTGAGAGCAACGGGAAGATGGTGAACTGCAAGTGGGGACAACTGCAGGTCACTGTGAGATGCTACTGCCAAGGAACTCCTGTGGGTATGAGGAAGATCCAACCTAGACAGGAAAGCCTGCAGAAGGATTGGGGGTTTTCCTGTGAGCAGGGAAAGTACCAGAGCCTGTGGATGACTCTCACTGCTCATAAGCTGCTTCCCCTGTCCAGCATTTATAGGACTCATTGCTCTTAGCTGTGGATTGAATTAGGATTTTTATGAATAAACCATAAAATTCAATGTCTTCAGGGTAGGAACAGAGCTCAGCACTGTTCTCTCACGAGGCAAGGTGAGCAGCTCCAGCACAGTGGTGGGGTGGGCAGGAGAAGAGGCAGCAGTGGTGCCTTTGCCCACGCTCAGCACATCTTTGGGGTGTCTGTGCAGTACCCATCCCCTGCAGGGTGAGCTGTGGGACTAAAACCTGCCCTCAGTCCTTGGCAATAGACAGTGTTTTCTTTTCCTTCCTTAAAATTGTATTTCAGCCTTAATTAGCTCACAAGCCTGTTGTTCAAAAGCTGAGATTTCCTCTCTGGGTTTTCCCCTGCTTCAGTTCAAATCACATCTGAAGGCAGAGCCATCCTTTCATGAACAGAACCATTTCTTTCGTGCATTGCCAGCATGGTGAGGCCCTTATCAAATCTCTTCCCTACTGTAATATTTCTTTTCAAGGTAGCTCACTAACCCTTACCTGTTTTTCACTTTTACCTGCAAATAGCAAAATCCCATCAACTGGAAAAGATAATTCCTCACTTGTGAAAGTGTTATTTTTTTATTCTATGATATGGGCAATACGAATGTCACTCCGAGTCAGGTTGTATTAAGTAGTTTCATGTCACATGACACAGTGTGAATTGACACATGCTGTGCTGTTGTATGAGATCTGGGGGTGCTGGTTTGAAGAGACTTTTTTCTTTTCTGTTTAGGAGAAGATATTACATACTATAGATATTACATGATCTGTCCATTAGCTAAAAACCAGATCCAGATAAAGGTACAATATCTGACATTCAGAGCAAAATAAAACCTGAAAATCATTGCTTACTTTTCATATAATACTGATAGTCAGCTTATTCCTTACAATTTATTAAAGACAGCAAAAATAATGTGAAGAGACTACATCTCTTACTAAATACAATTGATATAGGAAAGTAAAACAAAATGCAGATTCCAAATTTCAAAATAAACCAGGGACCTGCTTTATGTTAGCAACTGGTAGTCACTCTGAAAAGCCTCTTATAAGTTTCAGCATTGTTTTATTTTTCAGTAAGTTGTGGGAAAGCAAAGGACTTACCAACAATGATTCCCACACACAGACCAGTACCAGCACTGTCCAGTACTACCAACCCCTTCATCATTTAAGGGACAAAAGAGTTAATTCCATCTTTAAATCACATGTAAGAGCATTCAGCCAAGCCACATCTACCTGCAAAATTAAAATCCTAATCAAAGCTCATTAAACCCATGCATACAAACCACGGCAGTATTTGTTTGTTTGTTTGCTGAACATTTTCCGGAATTGGTTTTCTGTTTTCCAGGAGCTTGGAAAGCCTCAGTGTAGTTTTCTGGCACAGGAACAGGAAAGCTGTGTACTGGCAACCAGAGGAACAGAGGGATTCCCCTTGTCTCAGTCTGATTATTTTGCTGTATAAGTTACCATCCCCTCCCTGTTTTCAGAACTAAATGACAAACCAGATTGCTCAGCAAACCTGAACATGCTGGTCACCAGCAGCAGCTTTTGCCTCTGTGAGCCTTGCAGGAGCCTCCTCAAGCCAGTCCTTCCTTCACTTCATGCCAAAACAGCCACATTTCTCTGTGCTCAGCCACCTCCAGGCACACAGCCTCAGCTTTGCATTTATTCTCACCTTTAATTCCATCCTAAGCTTCTTTCTTAGGTTCCAACCCAGACCTTCCCTTTGCTCTCCCTAACATTTCAGATATTTGGAGACACAGAGCAGAAGCCACCATCTCTGAGAGACAGAACCAACCTCACCTCCTCTGGAATTAGAGCAACACATCCATGATTTCACTGGCACATCCCAGCCCGAGAGCTTTTACAGCACATCTCGATCTTACCAGCGGCTAGAAAACCTACCCAAAGTTTGGAGCATTATAAAGGCTGCTTGTGAAATAAAAGCATCACCACTGTGTCCAACCTGTTCGATTGCCACAAATCATTGAGCACAGAGCCACTAAGACTGGGAAAGTCCTCCAACATCAAGTCCAACCTTTAACAGGGTCACGGGTCTTGTGGCTGCATGACAGGCCACCCCTGTGCCCTCTGGCCACAGCCATATCCTCTGGCCACCCCTGTGCCCTCTGGCCACCACAGCCATATCCTCGGCCACCCCTGTGCCCTCTGGCCACAGCCATGCCCTCCGGCCGCAGCCATGCCCTCTGGCCACAGCCATGCCCTCTGGCCACCCCTGTGCCCTCTGGCCACAGCCATGCCCTCCGGCCGCAGCCATGCCCTCTGGCCACAGCCATGCCCTCTGGCCACCCCTGTGCCCTCTGGCCACAGCCATGCCCTCCGGCCGCAGCCATGCCCTCTGGCCACAGCCATGCCCTCTGGCCACCCCTGTGCCCTCTGGCCACAGCCATGCCCTCCGGCCGCAGCCATGCCCTCTGGCCACAGCCATGCCCTCTGGCCACCCCTGTGCCCTCTGGCCACAGCCATGCCCTCCGGCCGCAGCCATGCCCTCTGGCCACAGCCATGCCCTCTGGCCACCCCTGTGCCCTCTGGCCACAGCCATGCCCTCCGGCCGCAGCCATGCCCTCTGGCCACAGCCATGCCCTCTGGCCACCCCTGTGCCCTCTGGCCACAGCCATGCCCTCCGGCCGCAGCCATGCCCTCTGGCCACAGCCATGCCCTCTGGCCACCCCTGTGCCCTCTGGCCACAGCCATGCCCTCCGGCCGCAGCCATGCCCTCTGGCCACAGCCATGCCCTCTGGCCACCCCTGTGCCCTCTGGCCACCCCTGTGCCCTCTGGCCACAGCCATGCCCTCTGGCCACAGCCATGCCCTCTGGCCACCCCTGTGCCCTCTGGCCACAGCCATATCCTCGGCCACCCCTGTGCCCTCTGGCCACCCCTGTGCCCTCTGGCCGCAGCCATGCCCTCCGGCCACAGCCATGCCCTCCGGCCACCCCGGTGCCCTCTGGCCACAGCCATGCCCTCTGGCCACAGCCATGCCCTCCGGCCACAGCCATGCCCTCCGGCCACCCCGGTGCCCTCCGGGCCCCCTGCCGCACCCAGGGCACAGGTGCGGACAGGCTGCCCTGGCACAGAACACTTTTGGGGGCACACTCTGCGTGCCCGGTGCGCTGGAGCTGCAGAGACAATGCTGGGCTCGGGGCGCTGCCTTTGGAGGCAAAACACACTTTACTCTCTCAATATTGGCTCCTTTATTGCCGGCTCCTATGGCTGACAACACAGGAGAGAACTTCATAAAGGAAGTCTCATGATAGCTGTTATTTATTATGCAAATGCTGCCTGCCATGGCAACATTGCATGCAGTAGTTTGCTTTATTTGCCCTGATATGTGCATATTCAAATTGAGGCTGCATACACTGGGCCTCCACATTACAAAGATTTTGTTTTTCTTGACACTTACAGGAGAACAAACTGCAATTAATACAGCCTGTTTAAGCAGACAGCACCCAATTAGTTATCATCCATTTTCAGATTGGGACTCTAGACTAAAAAACATGGAGCTGCCTTCTTATTCAAAAGGCAAATACATCCAAACTACGGGTTTTCAAAGCCACATTTAGCTCACAATGGCCAGGATACTCACTTGGCCTTTAATGTGAAATGGAGTGTTAATTTTTCTCTGTCACCTCTTAATTGCTTCCTTATTATACTGTTCAAGCAGTTAATTGCTAGACTGAGTGAAAGAGTGTTTTCAAGGAAAAGGAAATGCCACAGCATGAAAGAAAAAAAAATAGAAGCAGCACACTAGTGTAATTTGGCCTGATATAATGTTAGTTGTGGTATCGCTTTTAAAGGTAACTACAAAAATTAACAGGAAAAGCTAAACAGTTTTCTATTGCCAAACAAGGCAGGAGAGGTATCAGGAGGTTTGGGATCAGCAGCTGGTGGGATCACACTCAGGGAATCAATCTGTTCCACGGGCATGACGTTCGTACATGGGAGATTTCCTTCTGCTCCACCCCTTGCAATGAGGAACCTCCACCGATTTGCAGCGCAGGAGCCGCTCAGGCTCTCCTCTCCCGCTGCACCCGCTGGGACCTGCGAGCCGACAGGAGCACCCCCGGGCCCGGGGCTGCGAGCACCGGGACCGGACAGGAGCACCGGGACAGGACAGGAGCACCAGGACAGGACAGGAGCACCGGGACGGGACAGGAGCATCCCCAGGCTCGGGGCTGCGAGCACCGGGACCGGACAGGAGCACCGGGACAGGAGCACCGGGTCGGGACAGGAGCACCAGGACAGGAGCACCGGGACAGGACAGGAGCACCGGGACCGGACAGGAGCACCCCCGGGCCCGGGGCTGCGAGCACCGGGACCGGACAGGAGCATCCCCGGGCCCGGACAGGAGCACCGGGACAGGACAGGAGCATCCCCGGGCCCGGGGCTGCGAGCACCGGGACAGGACAGGAGCATCCCCGGGCCCGGGGCTGCGAGCACCGGGACAGGACAGGAGCACCAGGACAGGAGCACCGGGTCGGGACAGGAGCACCAGGACAGGAGCACCGGGACAGGACAGGAGCACCGGGACCGGACAGGAGCACCCCCGGGCCCGGGGCTGCGAGCACCGGGACGGGACAGGAGCATCCCCGGGCCCGGGGCTGCGAGCACCGGGACAGGAAAGCAGCACCGGGACAGGACAGAAGCACCGGGACCGGGCTGGAAGCACCGGGACCGGACAGGAGCACCGGGATCAGACAGGAGCACCGGGACAGAAGCACCGGGACCGGACAGGAGCACCGGGACCGGACAGGAGCACCGGGACAGGACAGGAGCACCAGGACCGGACAGGAGCACCAGGACCGGACAGGAGCACCGGGACAGGAGCACCGGGACAGGACAGGAGCATCCCCGGGCTCGGGGCTGGAAGCATCAGGGCCGGACGCAGCCTCCGGCTCTCCGAAGCCTCTGTCTGTGACTGCTCTGCTGAGCCCTCCAGAGGCTCCTGAGCAGCAGACTTGAAGAAACAACCATCAGACATTTTTTCTGCGCGCCCTGGAAATGCAGGGAACTGAAATGAGTGCATTTCCAAGGGCTGTGAGCTCACCTGGCAGCAGCTGGCTCCGCCCGAGCCCAGCATCAGCGGCACACCCCGGGCACCAGGGCCAGGCACCCGAGCCAGCAGGGAAAGAGCTCAGGGACAACAGAAACTCCAGATGCAGAGGCGAGAATTACAGGCCATTATTTAAACAACAAATGATTGCAATAGAGGCTCTAGAGACAATTGCATGACACTGCTAGAATTCATGATCAGTAGTATTTCCTCCCTCCTCTAATTTTTATTAGAGAATAGTAATTATTAATGGAGGAAGGAGACAGAAAAAAAAAAAAATGCAGATACCAAAGATAGTTTTACATGGTATATTTAAATATGCATATTAATTCATAAGCAAAGTGAGTTAAATACGAATTCTGAATTAATTTCCTAAATGTAGCTTCCCAGTGGACAATAGAAAAGAGATGATCTAGTTATCAACTTGTGCTTATTAGCATTCAAACATGCTGATTAACTCATTAGTAAGACTACATTTAAGGTCGTCCCTTTTGCTTCCTTCTATAAACTGTTGGTGTTTCATTTATTGAAGGAAGAAAATAGATTATTTAGGACCAAGAAGAATGAGCCAACTTTGCCTGAAAAATAGCAAACTTTATAGAACATAAAAAATACCCCTTTTCATTTTAGAGGAGTCTATGAAGTAGCACTGTCATCTGCTGAGCTGGGAGGGTGAACAGCACATGCCTGACACTGCTGCAATTTCACCAGGAGAAAGTCATGAGTAGGAAATATCAAAGCAAAATTTAGCTTTCAAGAAGACAGATCTGAGAACTGCACAGAGAACTCCAAAACAACATCCCTAATGTCAGACTGAGAGTCTGGCCTGTGAAGCTGTGCCTGGGCCAGGCTGCTGATGGCTCTTGTGGAGCAGTGCTGCTGTGTTTGCACAGGCTACAGGCATCCCTCACCGAGCTCCCAGCACAGCAACACCCAGCACAGCAACACCCAGCACCTTTCCCAGCACAGAAACACCCAGCACAGCAACACCCAGCACAGCAACACCCAGCACAGAAACACCCAGCACAGCAACACCCAGCACCGCAACACCCAGCACCTTTCCCAGCACAGCAACATCCAGCACAGAAACACCCAGCACCTTTCCCAGCACAGCAACACCCAGCACAGAAACACCCAGC
>VZTN01006522.1:171161-283771 GCA_013400515.1 Erpornis zantholeuca
CCCAGCACAGCAACACCCAGCACAGCAACACCCAGCACCTTTCCCAGCACAGCAACACCCAGCACAGCAACACCCAGCACCTTTCCCAGCACATTTCCCAGCACATTTCCCAGCACAGCAACACCCAGCACAGCAACACCCCAGTGCTCGTGTGGGATGTGTGAGCAGAGCCCCAGAGCTCGGACAGGAGGTTTGGGCACACAGTGAGCAGGAGGTGTGAGCTGCACAGCTTCACCATCTGCCAGTGCCACCTCCAGTGAGACAAACACCACTGCCCTGCAGAGCTGCCCTTGGATTTGCTGCTTCACTTCCACCTGGCCCACACATCCCACAGGCTTAAACTTACTTTATTCTGTCCACTACTCTTGTGGAATATTTAGTAATAAAATGCTGAGGCACAGAATAAATTAAATATTCTGCCACAGATAATACACACCATGTTTCTCCTCTGGCCTTCTAATATCTTCCTGTTTAAACACAAGAAGAAATTGTTAAAAACCACTTGAAACATCAAGAAATATCTCTCTCCCACTGGTGTAATCAACAAGTCCTTGAAATTCAGTCTAAACACACCAAAAGATCTCATTTTGCCTAGCAGAATTCCTGAAACCTTTCTGTGAAAACATTAGATGTCCCCACAATACCTAAGTATATGTACACATTACCCCCTCTGCAGTACCTCGCTGTTATTATAGGATAGTAGCAATCTCTTTATATATTTCTACCATTTTAGAGGGCATAAATAGGTTCTCTGAATAGGATATAATTACATTGAACAACCTGATGTCTTATTTTCATACAAATCCATTTTATTAAACTGTTTCCATTCTTGTATATTAAGATTTTTACCTAAATCTCTCTCATTTTTCTCTTTAACTTCCAATTTGCCTTTGTCTAAGGATACTGACAATGTCCTATATAGCCTTGAAATCAATTTAGTGAGACAGTCTCTTTGTACAACAATTTTTCAATCTGCTACATTTGCATTTCTATACCTTTTTTTAATTCACAAAGAACAGCATGTCTTACCCAAAGGAAACAGGGAAACTGAGCTCCAGGAATATTAAAATCTTCTACAAATTGGTCAAACGATTTAAAATGTCCATCCTTAAACAAATCTTTAATACAAATGGACCCTTTTTGTTGCTAGGTTCTAAAGGCTCCATTTTTAATACAAGTGGAAGGTCCTCATTATAACACAATAGAGTTAAGGGAGACAATTTCTCATACCAGCCCATGAATTTATGCACTTTCCCTACATTTTACAGACTGGGAAATAGTTGTTAACATAATCTTTTCCTGTCACACCATTTTTATGTATATTTCTATGTCTGTCTTATCTCCCAAGTTCAAGTTCTGTATATATAGATCCTTGTACAAACGAGTGAAGGAAATTACCCTTGTCAGGTCCTTATCACTCAGAGTTGTGATGTGTTAATCCTTCTCTCCTGCCTCAATTCTCGCAGATCTGTTGCATTCCACGGGAGCAAGGTTCCCATTTAGCTCCCCTACACCTCCAACTTCACTACAATCTTCATCAATAAAAGAAATAGTGTACATTTCTCTTTACAAAGTTTACATTTCAACTAAGTAAATGAGATAGTAAAATAATAGTCATTCACATAAAAAGGAAACCAAATTAACTACCTACCAGTCAAGGAAAACAAAGATAAATGTAAAACAGTAAGATAATGACAAATATTAACCCAGTCACAGAATTTCAGAAAGCACAGAAAGACTGAGGTTAGAGTAAAGCCTGAGGGTTCTCCAATCCCCTCCTCAGCACAGGTCAGGGGAGGCTGCCCAGGACCACCTCCAGACAGGTTTGGAGTAGATCCAAGGATAGAATCCATTCCTCTGGGCAGCCTGTCCCAGTGTTCGATCACTTTTACACTCAGAAAGGTTTTTCTTACATTTTAAGACTCCGTTGAACATGAATACTACTACACAGGGGGAACACCAGAAGATCCTCCTCTCTGTCTCTCCACCTCAGAAAAGCTTAGTATCTTTGAGTGCTGTTTGTCCTACCTATTCCCATAAATTTTTCCATCACAAAACCACCAAAACTTCCTGTCCCTATTTCAACACTTTGTTTTCCTTCCACTCATCCACCAGCCTTGCCTTCTGACTTCCTTTAGGCTGCCAGATTTCACTTCCCCACTCCTGCCCCGATTATTCTGTAATATGACCAAACTAAACAATTGGGACAAAATTCATTCCACTGCTGTTCTGCTAAAGCCAGAGGATTTACTTTAGGATTGAATTTGCTCTTCTTATGTGAGAAATGGGGGATTCAGAAGGAGATAAAAGAAGAATGAAAAGAAAAAGTGACCTTGATGGTCATATTTTCTTTAATCCACGAGGGCCACCAGATGAATGCACGCAGCCAGGCTGACAATGCTGCCTGCATTTAAACGCGGGTGGGTGTAAATATAGGTAAGGGCACTAATCAGCCAGGTGGCTACATGTTACCCTGAACACAAGCAATTAACTACAAGGGCAATTTTCTCCCAGAGGTTAGTTATTTCATAGCCAATTAACCAGGCAGCTTCACCCCACTTTGAACTGTGTGTAGAGTGAGAGCCATGTCTGCATCTGGACCTTCAATAGATTCCCTGTAGCTTTAGCCATCAGCCCTATTCATCTTTTTCTAAAGTAGTTACAGCATCCACCTGCCTTTCAGTATTTAACTCCTTCATTTGTAAAGAAGCAAGCAGAACATTTGAACAAAAAGATATTTTTATCTTTATAATAGGCAAGGCAATTTTAGCAGTATATGTCTATGAAACTCAGCATTCAGCCTTGTGTAGTGTCTTCACAAAATCAGTGAATGCACTTTATTAAACATACACACTGTCTGCAAAGCTGGCCTTTGGAGAGGGAAAGCTGTGCTCTTTCGTGGTGGGAATGTGGCAGGTCCAAGGAAGATTGACTGAACGCTCACGAGGAGAATACGTCCAGTTACCACGAGCTAGAGCAGCACTCTCTTTATGTAATGCGTTAATAATGTAATTACACCTTAAATATTAACAGAAAGTGCCGAGTGGCTCTGAACAGATGCATGTCACAGGCTGTGTGTGGCTGTGTGCATGTAAGCAGCAGCTGGGCTGCACTCCCTGCAGGTGCCTGGCAGCCTCACACACCTGGGTGGGCACAGCCCTGCGGCCAGGGGGGCTGGCGTGGGCAGGAACCCTGGTGTCCAACCCTGCCCACCCTGCCCTGCCCTCAGAGCTGAGCTCTAAGGTTTGGGAAAGGTCCAGGGCAGGAATCCCACACTGCCCAACCCTGCCCAACCCTGCTCTGCCCTCAGAGCTGAGCTCTAAGGTCTGGGAAAGGTCCAGGGCAGGAATCCCACACTGCCCAACCCTGTCCAGCCCTGCCCTGCCCTCAGAGCTGAGCAGAGCTGAGCAGAGCTGAGCAGAGCTGAGCTCTAAGGTCTGGGCAGGGCTCCAGGGCAGGAATCCCACACTGCCCAGCCCTGCCCTGAGCTCTCACTGCATCCTCAGGCCCTGGGCCTCTCCCTTGCAGCCCAGGGGCACAGCCCAGCTCAGGACTGGAGCAGGGCTGCCACTCTGATTGATCATTCCCTGAAAATGTGTGTCCAGCTGGAGGAGGTGCAGCCTGGACTGGACCAGGGCTGCCACTCTGATTATTCCATGAAAATGTGTGTCCAGCTGGAGGAGGTGCAGCCTGGACTGGAGCAGGGCTGCCACTCTGATTATTCCATGAAAAGGTGTGTCCAGCTGGAGGAGGTGCTGCCTGTGGATCAGCAGCTCCTGCCAGGGCTGGCAGTGACAGCAGAGCCTGTGGGCACAGCTCAGCACAGCTCCTGCAGTGCCCCAGGAGCCCCAGGGACCCCAGGGTAAGGAACAAAAAACATTTCCCAGCACTGTCCTGGTCCATCTAGGAGAGAGCCAGGGAACAGTTTCATGCCCCAGGGCTGTGATTTCAAAAGTACTCCTGAACCCCTGTATCTCACTCTGAAAGTCTTCCAACTTACAAGGTGAAGAGAGTGGAGAGGGCACAGTTAGAGTAACTAGAAAGTCCATAACTGTTATGAAATTCTCTGAGCTTTCCTTTGCATTCTTCCTGAAATATTTTAAGAAGGAAGAATCTACCCTGTGAAAAAACACATTAGACAAGACACATTCTCCTTCCATAAAGGGATTAAGAGATAGGATGGAAAAGGAAGTATCCCTTGGACTTTGCAGTTTCTAGGTTGCCAAGTTCTTGCTGAAATAAGAGCATAAACGCAGAACACAAATAGTTTTGAATAAAATCGAATAAAATAGTAAAAACATACAGAAATTGAGCAATGTTTCAGTAGCTGCTTTTCACTCTGGACAGGTTAATAAATTGAAACAGACATTTAAGTGAAATTCCACTGTTTATAGCCAGGATTATCAGAGAAGAGATATTTGGCTGCATCAATTCCCATCCCCTTCTCCTTGCTATTCTCTGTGTATTTCTCAGTAACAAGACTGTCATTTTAAGTATTACTTATTTACCAGAAAACCACGATATTGTTTGACATGTGAGAGAATATTTCCATTAATTTTGTTTGCTAAAAAATAGCAACATGAAATGTAAGTTTTTTAATCTGCTACAATAAGTAGCAAAAGATCAAAACTAATCAAACCCATGCTGACAATTGCTTAGATAAAATCTGACAATTCTGTTAACTACAGTCATTATTATTTATATAAGAAATTTATCAATTACACCATAAGTCATCATTATATAGTTTAGGCAGAGAATTGGAAAATATATGCAAGTTAAAGAGCTTACATTTTAAAATTAGCTGTTCCTAGAATGTATGGGAAATGAAAGCTCAAATTCATGACCCTCCCACACTACAGATTGAAAAAATATGTTGTATCAAACATTCACATAAATTATAAAAGCCCCTTTAAAATGTCAAGTATAGATCCTACTGTGCTTAGGATGTCAGCATACCTCTGAAAATACTGAGTGATGAGGCATGGATACAATTTATGGCGGAAATCAAGCACGCTTTTCAATGTGCATGCACAAAAAATGTGATAAATCAAACAAACCCTCCCCTTTTCAAATTGAAGTTGAACTGCAGCTGTATTAACTTCACACAAACTGTCCAGATTAGTGATATCTGACTACAGCATTTAGGCATCCACAGCTGTAATGTTATATTGCCTTTTTTATTTTAAAGCAGGATTACAAAATTCAATGCTGCAGTTTTAGAAGACAAATGCATTAGATGAAATCATCAGTTTAGTAATTTGAATTAAATGGTGCTGAATAGAAAATGCTTATTAGTTCAGTTGTGACATCCCTGGTTTTTGTAAAAGTCAGTACACCAACACTTTTAGGCTGAGCCTGCAAAGAGATATACTTTGGCACTCTCTCACTGCAAACAGAAAAATCTCTTTTTCTAGATCTTATTGTGGGACTAAATCTGTACTATTTCCTCTTGGTTGGTAACAATTTCCCAGAGAGCTACTTTAAGAAATGAGCAACAAATACTTATAAAATAATATCATTTATGCTGAAAACTTGCAGCTTTTGAGGAATGAAAAGAAAGAGGGGGGATGGGATAAAACATAATGTGAATTAACACAAGATTAAGTGCTATGTGATTTTCACACACAGAGAGAAAATTCGTGGACTTGTTTCAGTGAAGGCAAAAAGCCTTTGCTCTGTGGCTTTGCAAACTGCTTCAACTGCAACACCTTCAAGCAGTGAGGACACTTCAGGGAGAAATCATCAATAATAACACAGTCCTCAGGCTCCCGATCCTGGCTTTCTGTTCACACAGCTCTGCCACGCCGTGTCAGAAATCTGTGAGCTTATCAGCAGCATCTGAGGTCCTTCCCTGCCAGGCGCTGCCCTCCGGAGAGGGACGAGGACAAACATTTGTCATGGAAGGTTTTTCTCCTTTTAAATGGTTCTGCAGCTGGGAGGGCCCCGCGGGGCTCTGCCCACGAGAGGGCAGCCGGGGATGCTGAATCCACCTTCCCCTGCCAGCATCTCCCTCTGAATCCATCTCCTTCTGGATCCACCTTCCCCTGCCAGCAGCTCCCTCTGGATCCACCTTCCCCTGCCAGCATCTCCCTCTGAATCCACCTTCCCCTGCCAGCAGCTCCCTCTGGATCCATCTCCCTCTGGATCCATCTCCCTTTGAATCCATCTCCCTCTAAATCCACCTTCCACTGCCAACAGCTCCCTCTAAATCCATCTCCCTCTGAATCCACCTTCCACTGCCAGCAGCTCCCTCTGAATCCATCTCCCTTTGAACCCATCTCCCCCTGAATCCATCTCTCTCTGAACCCATCTCCATCTGAATCCATCTCCCCCTGAACCCATCTCCCTCTGCCAGCAGATTCCCCTCCAGCGAGGGCAGCCAGGGATGCTGATTGCAGCTTCCACTGGAAGCAGCTCCCCCTCTCCAATGACAGCAGCCCCAGGTAGCAGAGGTGACATTTGCTTTACATTATGATACACACTAATTAATCATTAGTGATCCCCAAAGTATGTCGACTAAAAACGCTTTGCCATGGCTCATCACAGTAGGGGTTTCAATATTGATACTCTTGCACTCACATATGTTCCACGGCTGTTGTTATGTGCCCGCGGATTTAGTGGTTTAGGCTACAGAATATCTTTTAAGTGCTGCTAATTATTGTTTGCTAAAATTCCTTAGAGTTGGTAATGAACTTAATGTCTTGTACTTTGTGTGACAAACTCTGGAGGTCACAGAAGGACTGCTTGACTGGGAGGTGAAATGGGAGCTTTACAAGCTAAAGCTGCTGCAGAACTGACTGGAGCTTCTCGTGGTGTGGCTCTTTGGAGGAGTTGACATTTTCCCACACACGTTTTGGTCTCGGTGCCCACAGTCTGAGGCTGTGCCCCTGCAGCCCCAGCAGCCCTGGCACAGCTGAGCAGTGCTGCAGCCCTGGGCACACCAGAGCTCTGTCAGAGGTGAAGCCTGGCTGCACTTCAAACGTGACCAAAGCTCCCTGTCCCTACACTGAGGACACTGAGGTGTTTTGATTCGCCTCTGCTACCAAGTATCCAGGCTGGAAAGCAGGAGGTGATGAGGAGTATAGGAAAGGTCATGCTAGTAAAGCTGAACAGGAAGGTCAGGAGGTCCAAAGGCACCATCAGCTCTCAGTCCAGCCTCGTGTGCCTTTAACCCTGGTTTAAAGCACCCAGGACAGGCAGCAGGAGGAGGCAGAGATTTGGACCTTGGTTTCAGCCAAGTACAAGATGGGAATTTTTCAAAAAGTGAGCACAGACCCCGTCCCTGGGAACCCTCTTCAGTGGCTGCTGAGCTGTCTCATTTCTTCACCTCATCACTGCTGCACAGAAACAAATCCAACCCCAAAGGTCCCTGCCAGGCCCCACCTCGGCAGTCCTGCTCTCTGCAGGTTCATCTTCAGCCACTCTGCAGAGGATTCGTGGCCTCACCTCAGCTGCTGTGGTCTGGGAGTCCTTCAGCAGACCCTTCTGAATGGTGAAGGATGTTCAGTGAAGGGAAGCACCTATGGCTAGGTTCTGTAAAACAAAAAATCCTGAGTTCTAGAACAGTAACAAAAGCCTTGGTTTAAAGAGAGCCGACCAAAAAATCACATTCCAGGTAGGCTGACACCATTAAAAGCATCTCTGGGAGCCACCTTATCACAGACTCTTATAACAGAATATTCTTGGCTGGAAGGGGCCCACAGAACCCCAAGTCCAAGTGGTAAGTGAATGACTGACATGGGAATGAAACCTGCCATGGCAGTGGTTTTTAGCACTGTGCTCTTACCAACTGAGCTCATCTCAGGGTCTGCACTGGATGGCAGCTAAGCTGTCAAGAAAATTCTGTTCTAAACATAAAAAATTAAGCCTTCGAATCTGCTAGCATTGCAAGAAAAATATTGAAAGGTGAGCACAGGCTTTTACAAAGGTTATGAAGTGAATATCTATGATGCTTCTCCTCAGGGAAGTGGAGATGAAGCAACCAACAGACATTAGTTACAGGACTTTTCTCTACCACTCTGCATCACCTGTGTGTCAGAGGCACTCATGCCAGCCTAGATGTCAACTGTGTCCACCTCTGCCAATGCTCTGCTGGGCACAGGAGATGTCCCCACACTCATCTCTACTCTCTCCTGTAAAAACTTTGGCTCACATCCCAAAATCCTGTTTCTAATGTGAACAATTTGCTGGCACAAGTCAAGGCTAAGTCAGCATTTAACAGCTAAAGAACTGGGAAAACCATTATTGGTCTAATGGGTCAGGAAATTAGTCCTGCTCAAGTAATGGAACTATATTAAAAACAGAAAACAAAATAAAAAGGATAAAGGGGTAGTGAGAGAGAGGCCAAAAAAGAAAAAGGGGAAATTCCAGTTCTGGATGATTTCAGGACCTGATATTTTAACAAAAATATATGCCACTAAAGTTTTGATACATCTGTGACAGTTGAGATTTACAGTTTACTTGACTTCTTGTACTTTTAGTCCCACCAGCGCAGAGTTTGGGGATTATATGTAATAAACCAAGATTATGAAAAATGGGACTTAGGGGCTGAGTGGCTGGACTCACAGCAAAGCCCTTCACAGGGACAGTGACTGCTGGAGGGGTGAGGCACCACTGCCTCCAGGGCCTGCACCAATCTTGGTCTTCCATTCTGATATTCCAAGGCAGCAGATGTTTGCAGCCCTGCAGCCACCCAGTCCCACCCATGGTTTTTCCAAGCAGAATTTGCTACAAGCAGAGCAGGGAGGAAAATTTCTTCGTTCCCCACGTGGGCAGAGTCAAGGCTCCCCGTGCCCACAGAGCCCTGCAGCCCTCAGACACATCTGCATGCAGCCACTTACATCTGCTTGTAGTGCTTCTTCCTAAAGAGCAACCCTCAGAAGATGTTCTAGTTCAACAATAAAGTACTCAATATTTCGACATAGTTACTGTGCCATTCCACCACACTTCTCCCCTCCGAGGTGAGGAGAAAGCAGTAGTCATTGTGGAGCACTTTAACTGCTACACCATTTGACTTTCAAGCCTATTTGGCTCTATTTTAAAACTTTACAATTAAACCCTGTTCTATTCTCTCCCTCTCTCCTGCCAACCATAACACTTATTTAAAATTCCCTCTTTTCCTGACGTATTACAAGTCTGAAAGCCCCCATGGCAGTTTAAACCTTGGCATCTTTTCAGCAGCCCCCTGATTTATGAGCTTACAGTTTCTACATTCTAGCTGCTTTACACTGAAGCTTGAAAATGCAGCAAGAAAATAAAAAATAAATAAAAAAGAGAGCTGACTTCTAGCAGCGGGATAGTATTCCTCAAGACATGCTGATTTTGTTCCCTTCTTACTTGTGAAACAGATGGTGTTTTATGCTTAACACAATCAGTACCATTCTCTATCTGTTGCTTTCTAACCTTCCCCACCTGTGTGAAACCCAGCCAGAGCTTAATGAACATACTTGGAGCTGTCTGGACTGAATTAGTCCCAGTAGGAGTCACCCTTCAGGTACTGCACAGTCTCTCACGGCCATGTAACTGCAAAGGAATACAAGAAACCTTTACACTGTGCCTAATTAAATAAAGGTTTGCCTCTGCTAAGTGCATTTTTTCCCTTCCAAAAGCAGGTAATGTCTCATGTGTTGAACTATTTTGGAAGCATTTGCCATTATCTTGAAAATTTGGGAAGACAATTTTGGCATGAAAATGCAGGCAGAACATGATTTTAAGCAACATTTGTGTTCCAGTTTTAAACCTTTTTTCACTTCTACATACCAAATTATTACAATACTTACCTTGCAAATGTAAGGCACTACCAAAATAATGTTTTTCACCTTTGTTGACACTTCAGAGATGTGCAGGTTTAGTACTCAGGGATTGCTGCCCTGGGGACTCTGCCCAGCTCTGGTGCTGTCCCAGGGACCCCCAGAGGCGAAGGCAGCAGGACTGGCAGTGCAGTCCCACTCACCCTGTGTGACAGGGCAGGCAATCCCACGGGGTCAGACATCATCCCTCGAGGCTCAGGGACAGCTCTGGACCCCAGCACTCCCACAGGACAAACGAAGGTGTCCTACCTCCAGGTACCAGCACCCCACGGGAAGGACCTGCACCAGCTCTATGCTGAGGTACAGAACTGGGGAAGAGACAGGCTCCTCTCTACCCAGCAATTCTAGTCCTTGGTCTTCTCTACCAAAACAAATCCCCAAACTCCCTACCTGCACTGTCAGCTCTCCTCATCAACCCCAGCCACGATGAGGAAATGTAATTTTAGAGAAGTGCACTGGAGGAGGGCAACCTTCACTGGGTGTAGAGCTCTTTGTGGAACAGTTCCACCTGGATTACAAATCAAGGTAACTGTTCAAAGTTACCTTTCTTGCTTAAAAAAATACCAACAAAGTGCCCCTTCAGTGGTGAAAATGACATGCAGAGTTGAAGAACTCACTCTAGCTGAATCACTGAGTACAAAGGGGCATAGTGTAATTAAGTTCAGTGTCCTTGTGGGAGGGAATGCAACAAAACCTAGCACTGTGACATTAAGCTTTAGAAAGGGGATTTAAAAAAAAATGAGGAAGCTAGTCCAAAAGGCCCTGAAGTCAGAAGTGAGGAAATTAAAATCCTTCAACTCAGCATGGAGGCTACTTAAGCAACCATAATAGAGTCCCAGAAGGAATGCGCAGCTTTTCAAAGAAACGCGGAAGGCAAGAAAAATAAAATTAGCATGGGAAAACAGCAAGGTTCAAGAGGTTATTTAAGCCAAACAGGTAGAATTCAAGAAGAAATGAAAACCTATCTGAAGGGAAGGAACACTACCCATGGAAGGTTCTCCCCATCATGAAAACATATTTCAAAATTGTGGTGACTGAGAAATGCTCTGGGCTGAGGGGAGGAGTGTGTGTGAGAGAGGGAGAAAATAATAAATGAAAATAAAAATTGGGAACTGGAAAGGTAGATTTCAAGGCTATTTCAATGGGTAATAACAGTGAATAAGGTGATTGAAGAGAAAAATTAGTTCTTTTTCATCAGTTTGTAGGCCACTGTGATACAAATTGCCCAGAGTAGTGGAGTCTAGGACAAACAGCAGGGTTAAAAAAATCAAGGAGTGGAAAAGGTAAATGAATGAAAACCCAAGAGATCCCTGGAGCCAGCTGGAACAGACACCTGCTCCTTAGGGTGCTGTAGCTGGGTGCTAATCACAAAGGATGATTTTACAGTGAGCCCATATGGAAAATGGAGAAATTCCTGCCCTGGGACTCCTTCTGTCTCTTACAGGCTGCACCAAAAGCCTCTCGGAGTCTCACACAGACCAGAGTGACCTCTGAAAATATCAGGAGATCCAAAATCCCTGGGAATGCCTCTGGACCCTCCCAGGCCTGGCAGCACCATCACTTCCAAAGCAGCCAGGAGAAGTGGAGCCTTCCTCACTTTAATGGAGCTGGGCTCCAGCAGAGCTCCCTGTCCCCAGCTGCACCCAACCTGCAGCACAGAGCTCACTGCCTGAGCTCCAGTCGTTTGTGTGGTCTTTAAGTAATTATCCATTGCATTATTCAAGGGGAGAGCACAGTATTTACTGGATTACTGGGTCTGTACTGCCTTAAAGACACAGCTCAGTGCTTTGGGAGCCAGCTGCACTGTTGCAAAGCAAATATTTCTCATTTCTCCTCCCTTTTTGAGCTACATAAGGAGGTTCTTTAAAGGAAAATGGAAATGGTGGTGCTACAATAAAAATCCAATATATTTTGTATCTCTTCTGCAATGTATTTGCTGACCCAGTCACAAAATTGGAGGTGGCCATGGCTCATTAGAGTGCCTTATACAGACTCCAGCTGAAATAGGGAAATTATCTTTCCACAGGCAAAACAAGAGCCATTTGGGAGGGTGGGGGGTGTTTGTGGTCAAATATTGATTTCTACACATACTAAAGCACTGACTCATGGTGTGTCCAGCTGCAGCACACAGCAAATTCTGTGGTGATTTCTGCTATTCAAAAGGCACATGCCCTCAAAGAAACAAGAAAAAGGAGTAGAACACTCAGTGGCCACCAGCTGAGAGGGTCCCAGGCTGCCTCTGGGAGGGGAAGATGATGGAAGCTCACACTGCAGAATTGTGAGTCCTGTAGCAACCAGGAGAGGTAACAGCCTGGAGCCAAGGGTGCAGGACAATCCTTGTGGTTGGGTGGGATAAATCAGAAGCACCCAGAGGCATCAAGTTAGGGTAGAGAACGATACAGGAATACACAGAAAGTGGAAAAGAGATGTCAAACAGCCTCCTCCAGTGTTGTGGAGCTGGATGCTGTGCAGCTGGAGAACCTTTCCTTTGAGCTAACTGCCAGTCAGGACAGAGTCAATCAGCTGGGATGGGATAATTATACAAAGGGCATAATTACACAAAGGGTTGATACACACATTTAAGCAGTTGCTGTTTATGGTCCAAATGGTGACTTTTCCTGAAAGCCATTCCTACCCTGGTCCATGCATGTGGACACAAGGACAAGGAACCACACTGGCATTCATGGACAGTGACAAAGGTGCTGAGGACAACCAACCTGACTGCCTGGAAACCCCCGAGCTCCCCTGCCCAGCTCCAGATAAAACAGATCAGCCACCTGACCCTGAGCTCAAAGGCCATGGGAGATGCAGGTGATGACACTAAAGGAGGACAGAAATGATAAAGAGCTCATCTGGGAGACAAGGCATGTCCTCCACCAGAGCATGCAATTTCATATCTCCTTGTGCCACCTTCCACTGATAAACATTCAGACTCTGGTATCTCTGAATAAGGAGCTGTTTGGGCTGACATTTTCATATCAATGCAAATGAGTTTAATAAGGACTTACACAAAGAAAATTTGGAGTTCTGTCTGTGTTGCTGTCCTTTACAAATATTCCTGGCTATCACTGCAGCACAGGTTGAGCACAAAAATGCACCAGCTCAGAGGAAAGGTCCCTCCAGCCCCGTCACTGTCCCCAAGAGGGGTCAACAACAGATGTGCTGCACTGGAGTACAGACACAGGAAGAGCACACAGTGGTATTTAGGTAGAATACTCCTCCAAGACTATTCTTGGGGAATTCCAGTGGCAGAGGCCACATCTTTTATTCAAAAGGCTGTGGGAGGGTTTTTCTCCCAGATTTTCCAAAGAAAACTGAGGTATTCCACTGAGGTATTCCTCAGTGCCTTTTACTGCCAATAATTTCAGCAGTCAGCAGCACAGCTACTGCCCCTAATGCCCAGTGTGTCACCAAACAGGAGCAGAACCAAACCCCAGACTGATCCTGGTGCTTCAGCTCACACCTCAGTATCCCAGGCTTCTGTCAGTGTGATTTCTGCTCTGCTGATGGCAGCCTGAGCTTTATTCATGTTTACACCACGTAAATGAGGATTCCAGCAGAACTAAAGGAAACTACACTGGAATTATATAACTGCCAGAGAGCAAAATTTAGTTCAATATTACATTAATCTTCTTATCAATCACATAACTTAGACATCAACTAAAAAACTCACTCTGCCTATGCAGAGCCAGGAGCAGGGGGAGGTTGCTGCAGAGTGTCACTGGAGCTCTGTCTGTCCAGCTTTGGGTTGGCTGACTTCCACGAGGAATGCGTTTAGTTAATTGAAAAGGTTTTGGTTAAAGTTTGCCAGCAAGAGATCACAGAGTTGTAGGCAACCCATACTGTGAGTATGAACTCCATTCAACCTCTGAAATACCTCTGTGAAGGCAGGAAATTGAAATATTGTGCTATATTGGCAACTAAACAGTCATTTATCATCCATGCTAAGTTTGGAGCAGAGTGGAATGATTTTTAAACTCTGAGGGTCCTGATTAACACTTACAAGGTATGTTTGTATAGATTATGTATTGGAATACAGTTTCAAGAAGAATATGAGATAATCAACAGCTGTACCCAGCCTCCTATTTGCCTAAGATCAAATCTGGACTGTGCTCAGAGGCACAAACACTATATTAAAACACAACAGAGTTAAGACACCTACTGACAAAAGCAAGGAAATTCAGAGTTAAGGGGAAGCACACCATATGTTCTGCAGTACCTAGGCACCACAGGGAGCATTCAGCTCATCATTAAAGAGGCACCCAGTTGTGCCTAGGTATTGGGGAACATATGGAACACTTCCCTGCTCATGTCTGAATTTCCTTACTATTGTCAGCTTGTGGATCAAGCTTGACTTTTTACTTTTTTTTTTTTTAATACAGAATTCAGAGGACTTTTTTTTTGGTTGTTTTAAATATAGAGTTATGGGGATTTTTTAAAGCAGCTGTTTAGTTTGTAAAACACCACTTAAAATTGATAATTATCAGCCCCACAGATAATACATAAATTATTGCAAGGCTGCTTTCAAGAAGAGTTCAGGACCACTGGAAACCATAACTTGTAAAAACGAAGCACTGAGGTGCTCAGGGACTTCCCAGGCAAACACCTATAGAAGGTCACAACTGGCAGGGCTAACTGGACTTACTGTGAGTGAAAAGCAGTGATTTTATTTCAAACTTCAGCCCTTCCCTCTAAGCTATCTCAGGGTTTTAACTGCTTAAGACAATATAATCGATCTATTGCACTACACTGTTTATATTTTAATTACCTGAGTGCTAGGAGTCCCCAGCTGGAGCTGCCAGGCACTGTGCTTGGTTGTGTACATCTATTTATGAGATCCAAAGGGCTTATAGTCAAAGCTGCCACGGAGCTAAAAGAGAAAAGATAATGGTTATTGTTCCCATCTCAGAGCTGAGCAAGAACGACCTGGGGCTGGGATAAGTTCAGCTGTGGAACAGCTCACATCGAGCACTCCTCCAGCCTCCTGCCCTGCCTGCTTCTGCCTTTAAAACCGAAACAAACAAACAAAAAAACCAACAAAAACAAACAAAGGGAGCTCCCAAACCCGAAACAAACCCCAAAACCAAACCTAAGCACCAAGGGCCGAGCCTGCCCCGGAGCGACAGAGGATGGCAGTGCCACAGCTGCACCCCACACGGCCACAGGGACATCCCTGTATCCCCCAGTGATGTCCCCATGCCCCCCAATGTCCCCCAGTGATGTCCCCCCGTGTCCCCCAGTGATGTCCCACAATGTCCCTCCATGTCCCCCAATATACCCCAATATCTCCAATGTCCCCCAGTGTCCCCCAGTGATGTCCCTCCATTCCCCCCATGTCCCCCCATGTCCCCAGTGATGTCCCCCATGTCCCCAGTGATGTCCCCCATGTCCCCAGTGATGTCCCCCATGTCCCTCCATGTCCCCCCATGTCCCTGACTGCCAGGATGGGCCCAGGACACACAGGGGGAGCACACGAGGTGTTATGAACCTGCACAAAAATTAACTTGGCTTTAATTTTAATTTTTTTTTTTAAATTTTTAAAGTAATATGTATAATAATAAATATCAAATCAAATCAAATTATACTCTGTATGCCATTTTTTTACATGAAAACACAGAGAAATCTGGTGTCTTGGAAACCACTCCAGTCTCATTAAAATACACATGAGTTTGCCTCATTTAAAATATACTGAGGAGGAGGATAGAGGAGGAGTAGGGTTTGTACAAACATTAAGTTCTGTCAGATCTGAATTACAGTATGATCTCATATATGTACTGGATAACCATAATTCTCATTTTCCTAGAAAACAATGTAAAAGAGTAAGTTCATCTCCTTGTTTTGCCTCCTAAACAACCCTCTCTTCCTGCCTCAGAATCAGACTGTTCCTTTGGTAAAATAAAAGTAATAACAATAATTTTTTAAAATTTTATGTGTCTGAAACTTAAGAGTTTTCCATTTTTCCCCACTTTGCTCAGAAAGAAACAAATCCTGCAGACTCTGAGTAGGGCACCTATTTCCTGCCTTTATGGGGTGCTGAGCCTTCCCTGCTGTTTTTATGACTTAGGATAAAACAGTGACATGAAAAAATCCTGTCCAGCCAAAGACAAAGGCCCCCAGGTCCTTGGATGCATTGCCTGGGACACCTCGAGCTGTTACACCCTTGGATGCTGGGCTGAGGAGGATGAGGAGCACATCCACCCTTCCCTGCCTTTGCCCTCTCGGCGCTGGGAAATCCCAGAGAACCCTTCCAGAAGGGAATTTGGGGTTTGTTACCCTCACCTGGCCCAGCCCACACTGGGGACAGAGCTCACCCCGAGCGGCCAGAAGGGAGCGAGCAACAGCCAAGGGAGAAAGGCTTCACTGCCTGGGGCACCAACTCCTGAACTCCTCCATCACCCAGGAGAATGCACTGGAGAAAGATTCCCACGGGAAACTGCCCAGCCTCTTCTTCCTAAAAACAAAAGAGGGAAAGACATTGCAAGATGTTGGTTTCAGCAAGCCTGGAAGACTCAATCTGAGTCAAACTCAACCTCCCCAGGTCTGCCTAAGCCTCTGAGAGCTTTGAGTACTCTCAAATGAATCCACGCAGGAAACGAAGCTAGGAATGGGATTTGGATCAAAACAATGAAACAACTCTGTCACAGTATTTAAACTCATTTAGGTTCCCCCTTCAAGCCTTAAATCGCCTTCCTCCCCCTCTAATAGACTATTAAAATGTTCTAATGATCTGAAATCAAAGTTAATTTATATTTGTAAAACTAGTTTTAAGCAGTCTAACAGGTTAAACAAGAAAACAATGTACTGAGCTCAGTGAGCTCCTGACTGTCAGGGCTCTGAGCACCCCTGGCAAGCTGAACCATTTCATGCATTTGCAAAGAAGTCAGGGTGGAAGATTTGTAAGGAGAGCACTTGCCATAAGCAGAAAGAGACAGGAAAATGCAGACAGCAGTGTTGTTACACTCAATTTTCTGTGCCAGCCTGCTCAGCTCTCCTGGGAAGCAATGCCTTTCTCTTAAAGTCCTTGACAGAATGGATACTCTACAATTCAGATTTTAATAGTCAGAATTGACGTTGACTACTCAGTTATTGTGTTCCAGCAGTTCATCCAAACACTCCATCTGAAGGGGTGTGGAGCAGACACAGCCATGCTCCTGTCAGATGTGCCTGAGGAAGGGCAGCAGCGAGGCTGCAATCATTGCTCTGCCCCACGGGCACAGGAGAGAAAGGCTGAGGGGCAGCTGGGGAAGCACAGATCTCCACACCCCCTCCTGCTGGGAGTTTGCCTGGATCTGAAGGAACAGCCCCAAAACCTCTCCTCCTCAGCCTGCACTGACTGCAGAGAACATCAGTGATGCTCCTCACCTTTTCCTGCTGAGCACTCAGCTAGAATGAGATCACTCAGCCAAAGCAGCAGTTTGGAGACTGGGCTTCAAACTCAGAAACATCACAGCTGACAGGGAATATTCTCACAGTGACTTAAAATCTGGTGGTCACCCTGCTCCAGAAAGCTGCAAAGCTGGGGATCAAGCACCCTGTCCTTACAAGAGTGCCAGACATCTCCTGCCAGCCTGCCCAGGACAGAGGACAGGACCCTGTACTCATCCTGCTCCTCAGGGAGGGAATAATGAGTCCTGCACACAGGGCACCAGAGAGGGCAACACCTCCTGTGCCTCTGCTGGGCAAGGATGGGAGCAGCTCGCCCTGTCCTACACCTCAGTTAGTCAGACAGAAGTTATATCAAGTAACAGGGCACAGAAATGTGACCTTTTGTCCGATGAGGATTTCCAAATTGCCAGTCATCTGGAAAGGGTGTGTGCAGGCCAGGGTCAGGAGTTTAGCAAGGGCTGCAGCAGCAGCATGGCAAGGCAATAAACTGTCACGCAAGCAAGGGCAAATATTAACTGTGTGTACATTTGAAATCCTGAAACAAATTCGCTAAAGATTTAGGACTTCATTAAGGTCAAAAGGGTTATGCTGTAGTTGATAGGCACATTTGTTTTATTAATTGAGTCATAAGTTCTGGCAGTCTACAAATAGATTGCAAAACATGCATCAGCTGCTTTCGATTGCCATGAGAGATCTGAGAACTGCCAGGAAGTCTGTTTGCAGCTCTTAAAAGTTTGGGCTTAAAACCTGTTTTAAACTATTAACAATTACTTTTTTCTTTTTCCTTTTTTTTTTTTTTTTAATGCATGCAAGGAGGGAAGGCAAGATAGAGAGGGAAAGAGAAGCACATGTTCTCTTCAGACTCAGAGCACGAGAATTACTGATGTAAGCATCCTCCTCTCAAGGAGGCTGATTGCTTTCTAGAGCCCAAGCTCTCCCATTCCCTGGTGTCCCCAGCCTTCGTGTTTGCCATCTCACGCAGCTCTCAGGGTGTTTTGGAATGAAGAGGATTTGGTCAGCATCCTTTTGGAAAAGAAAAGTGCAAGCAAAAGGGGAAGATGTCCCATTTGATGCCTTGTTTTAAATCTGTCGAGCATACAGGACAGGAACACCAAAAGGAAGCAGAGCAGAGCCAGCCAGGTCCTGCACTTGCTAAGGTCTGTCCCAAATACCTGTCAAAGTACCACCAACAAAATACAGAGCAGCTGTTTTTCTTGCACCAAAAGCCAAAGTGATCGTATCACAGCTCTGAGAAGGTTTGAGCTCTGCAGGGAGAGTTTCATACATGAGTTATTTCAGCCAGGGAGCCTCTCCTGTTACCCAGCACAGCACTGGGATGATTTGGCAGCTGCTCTCATAAAAGCCAGACAGAGCTGCCCAGCTTGCTCTCCTGTGAGAGGGACTAGACTCCTGTGTTCATGGGGGCTGAAGGAACATCTGATCAGGGAGCAGCACTTTAACCATGAAGAATATTCAAGGATATTTTTTTAGCATGAGGAATCAGTTTGTGTGTATGGCAGCCAAATTATATAAGCACTTAAGAGTCCATAAATACTCCTTCACAAGAGAGATCATAATAGTTACTGGGTCAAAGTCACCTTCCAAAAAATGTGTTACACTGGTGCCTTGTGAATAAAATATATGCTTTCCATTCTGTTAGCAGCTACATGATCCTCTTCACCATTCTGTTTTAGATTGGCCTGAACCTTCATAAACTTCAAATAAGATTTCTTTTCCCAGATCTTATTCCTTAAAACTAACAATAAAAATCTCCAAGGAAAATCCAGCAGGGAATGGTGGCATTCTCAGTGTCCTGTGGCATTCGAGAAAGGTTACACCTACAGAGATTTAAACTCTGGCCTAAGCCCACATCAGATTTAAGGATGCAATTCAATGCTTGACTCAGAATTTTCTACCCAGGCATGACAGATGTTATGGTTCACCTCTTCTCGGGGTTTTTTTAACACACTGAGTGAGACACCACTGCTCCAACCAAAACTGTGCTTTTCTTTCAACTTTGGCGTTTCCATCTCCTGGTGGCTCTGACAGAGCTCTCCTGTGGCTACAGAAACTCAAGTCAGGTCATGAGAAAGTATAAAAGCAATGAATGCTGGGTTTGGCTCACAGCAAGGAAGACCAGGAGAGGGCATGTGCAGCTATTTCAATTCATAAAAACCTTTGTGGGACTCACGTGTTTGCACTTCTGCCTTGATTTTAGAGGGCCCAGAGCCATTTCCATCCCCTCAAGGGAGCAGGGTGCACAGCAGCTGGGACCTCACATTAGGAGGATTTATTTCTATTGCACAAAAACAATGCTGTTTTATCAAACCCTGCAATCAGTGTACTTGGCTAGGCAGGTAGCAAGCTGAAGGACAAGGCCTGGCACCAACAGATCTTTCTCTAATGAAGAAATTTGGGACTGTCCCAGCAAGCTCTTCAAGGAGCAAGCTCTTCTTCTGCTTGGTCTGTCCTGAGTGCAGCAGGTCCCTCTTGCAAGTCATTTAAATGTTTAGTGGTTTTGCCTTTTTCAACAATTCCTGCCAAATTGCAGGTATTTATTTCAAGCCTGCCAACGTCTGCTATTTACAAACACTGCCATATATTTTAAAGCAAGAGTCACTCCCAATTAGCTCAAGTGTTTAAGAAAATCATCATATATTCTGAATGATGAAAGATCACAGAAGGAGGCCTCTTAATGGATGGCAGGTGTGGGAATGAAAGCATCTAGAGACCATGAGCCAAAATCTAAGAAGTCACAGAATATCATAATTCACTTTAAATTGCACCTAGGTCACAAAGTTAAATAAGACCTTTGGCTCAGAAAATATTTAAAACTACCAATGTTTTTATAACAGAAAAGAAAACAAACAAACGAAAACACCCCCAAAATGCTGATGCTTTATAAGAAGATACATAAAGTCAGCTACATATGGAGGATAAGCAAAAATAAATAATAAATATAAAATTAATAAACAAAAGATTTTGAAAAACAGATATTTTTGCCTCTGTTTTCAGGCAGCTATAAAGAGCCTTGATAAGCTCTAGTCATCCACAAACATCTCCTCCTTCTCTTTTGTTAGAAAACACTGAAAACCAGGCAGGTTAACTCATATTTAAAAGTTTGTATCCACTACACATTGTAGTAACAAATCTACTTTTAGGATCTTCAAACACAAATAATCTTTGTCATGAAAATAGTAGAGTAAGATCAACAGATTAGCTGGATGAAATCTTCCAACTTGGACTCTCATTTAAATGACAAAATGTTCTGTTAGAACCTGGACTTGTGGCCCAGGAGTGTGGCACAGACTGATCCTGGTCCCCGTGCCAAGATGACTTCTACCCCAAGAACTCCCAAGTCAAGCGATTAAGCAATAAATTTTCTGTTTGTAAATGTTCTTACAGGTACTGTGAAAGCAGGGAAATTTAGAACTTGAAGATGCCTGAACAATTAGAAACAATTACCTAATTAGGCATGAGGGCAGAGATGGGGAAACACAACCTACCTTTAGTCACTGTAACATCACCACAATACCATGTAAGCTTTGAGCAACTCCATCAACCTTTAAATGGATGGAAGTAGAATTAACTGAAGATTTACGTAACTGATGGAAAAGAAAAAAAAACAATCATCAAAACACATGTCTAGCATTGAACTCTAAAGCACAAATTGAATAAAGCCTGTCCTTCAGTGCCAGCACCATCACTGCCAGCTGGATGCTGCACAGGTCCTCCAAGGTGTGCAGAGCACAGACCTGGGGCACACAGCTCTCACCACTGCAGGTTTCGGTCTGTGGGTGTTTTGCCAGTTTCTGTGTGTCCTTCCTGGAGACACAAGAACACTCACCACTGCTTTTGGCCAAAACTCTGATCAGGCAAGTCAGCTCAGGGACATATGATGGTATTTTAGGTCAGCCTGTAAGGAAAGTTAAAACTGATCATGCTGAAAAAACTTAGAGAAATAAAGGAACAGAAAACCCTTCAAGTTTGCCACAGTCAATCAATTTATAATAAAGATAAAGCCATCACAGTCCAGTCAGACACACATGGTTGTACACAGTTACATGGTAAACAAACAAACTGCACATGACCACCAAAGGCAATCAGCAAACCTGGCTGGCCCAGACAGCACCAAAAGCTCTCCCTGTGAACAGGAAGCCACCAGGTCACTCAGAGCATGGCCATGCACCATCCCCACCCAGGAACTTGTGCCATCTGCCCCAGCAGAGCAGAGAAGCAGAAGAAAGCACCACAGTCCCTGCAGAGAGCAGGGAAGGGCAGGAAGGGGCAGAGGATGCAGCCTGGGCCCCAGCAGTGCAGACACCTCCAGGGCAATGGGGAGAGCAGCACCCTCCTCACACTCCATCCCTGTGCAGGGAAACACACCCCTCACACAGGTAATTAACCTTTAATCAAGGCCCAGGACATGTTTGGACACTGCCAGTGTGAGGTGCTCACCCCTCCACATGGAGGCATGTGCTCCACACGTGCCAAGGGAGCATTCACAAATGTGCTTTTTATTTCCTAAGAGCTGCTCCACAAATGCCAGAATGCATTCATTTCATACAATCTCAGGGTATTTGTCAAACAAGGTAATACTATGCAGAGCCAGAAATGGCATGAAAAACCACTGGTACAAAAAGATATGATTCACATTTCTAGGAGTGGATCAGTTGCAATGGAATATGTTTTTCATCAAAACTTGGTACCAAAGCTACTGTGGCTGCTGATCACACAGAGATAGTGCTGTATTTTAGTATCCTTTTGAGAAAAAAACACCATTTCAAAGGGAGTCCTCTTTCTTCATAGAAAAACCCCAAAAATGAGAGCAGCCCCAGCCCTCACACAAGTCGCACATTGTCGCTTCCGCTGCTCCGAGAGCTGAGCTCCTGGGAAGCACAGCCCTTACCTTGCTGGCTGCTCTGCTGATGTCACTGGGCTCCTCCTGGGCAAGGCAGGATCAGGACAAGGCAAAACCACAGAGCAGAGCCCTGAGCAGCTCCTGAGCTGCTGGGTTACCTCAGGAACCCCAACATCCTCACCGAGCAGCACCAGAGCAGCGTGACCCCAAAAGGAGCATGGGGGCTTCTCCACTTGCTGCTTTACACCAACTTCATTTCTCTCTCACTCCTCAAAAACAAGCCTGTAGGTGCATTAAACCACATGCAATATATATTGTTTACATTAATTTGCATTCCTTCAGTCATTCCCTGCAACTATCTAAGTAATGTTAAAAAGAAAAAGACAAAACCAAACCTGTGTTGTGTTAGATTCTGCCCTCTGATTCTGGAAGCACTTCTCACCATAGCAGTTAAAGGCAAAAATGTGAAAAATATTTCATTTTCTATTTACACAACATGGACAGAAATCTTGGAAGTTTTAGGGTTTTTTTTCCCAACCAAAACGTTCATGTACTGATCAGAGAAGGTCCAGGTTATGGTGGGAGAAGTCATGGTACATGGCTCCAGGCTTAACTGAAGAGGTGAGGGATGCAACCACCAGGAGAAGCCCCAGAGCTGTGTACCTCTAGGATTATCCTTACCCTGGCATATTAATTTCTCTTTTTCAAAAGAATTTAAAAGTTGAGAGTACAATTTTCAACAGACAGATACAAAACAGAACTTAGTTTCATTTTTGTTTTATGTTAGACTATCTTATCTATCTTTTGAACATTTGTTTCTCTCTTTAAAAATAGTATTTTGCAATTATGATGGTTGCAAAGACTATTTCTGAATAAGAATGGACTCGTGGCAGATCACAAGCACCTCTGCTGCCATTCACTGCTGTCCTCAAGCAGAGTCACCAGACCTTCCCAAGCCACATCTGCTGAAGAGATGCACCCAGGGGAAGCACAGCACCAGATCAGTGTCACACAAGCCTGGATTTGCAAATTCTAGTGTAAGTCAGAGCCACAGGAGAGCATGTTAAAAGCTGCCTTTTCGTTAAGGGGAGAAAAAATTCAGAGTAGAGTGGCTGGTGAGAACATCCACAGTAATATTTTCAAGCCAAATGAAAAAAAAACCATTAGAAATAAAAGTGCTCAGAGTCCTGAACCTGCAGCTTGTATGAAGCTGAGAGGAGCATTAAGCACTGGTCTCAAGAAATACTCTTCCCAACCTTTAGGACAAATCCTTCCAGCTCTGCTACATGAGGAACACAGAACCAGGGCTCCAGAGGTCACACATCTCCCAGAGTTCCCCCCAGATCTTTGAATCAACTGTGAACACACCGAAAAAAAGTCACTGCACTGACTTCAATACCTAAATAAGGCCCAAAGCCCAGCTCTGCAAACCTCTGAAATAAATGGTGGCAGTGAACTTGAGCCCAGAGCCAGCTGACAGCTGAGCCACTGAGAACAGCCCAGTTACAGCTGGCAGCGAGACAAGGCAGCTCTAGGAATGCATCAGCCTTTTGCTATCACACCCAAACCACCTCAAGTGGAAGTGAGCAGCCCTTAAATCACAAGAAGGCAGGCAGCACTTCCAGGTCACAGCAAGTCAGAGATGCAGCTAAAACTTCAACCTTGAAACTAAAAAGTTTCGTCTTACCTGGGGTCACCTCTGCCAAGGAGCACAAACTGCAAGAACAGTATTGTGTCACCTACAGGCTGTGACAGGGTTTGAGGCATTATCAGTCAGTTCAAAAGATGGATTAAGAGGTGTTATCAGTGAACACAGCTCCAGCAGCAGCCTCCTCCCAGCTCAGAGCCCATGCGACTGCAGCTGCCTTCCCACTTCAGCTCGGGATGTTACAGGGTGATGGTAAGAGTTCATCCTTCTGCTGTTTGCCAGTCAAACAAAGATTCCCTTTGATTTTAAATTACCTGAAGTTTTCAAATAGACTGAAGCAATCGGCTAGCAACAGATTTTATAAGAAACATCATGCCATTAATACGCTGACTAAAACAATAAAATAAATACAAGACAGCATCTAGGTTTGGCTTCTAAGGGAAAATCTTCCTGCAGCAACATTTGCAAAGAACTTTATTTCCTCTCCTTTAGAAGTGAAGCGACCTTTCAGGAGCTGTAAGGTTTAGAAAGCCACACCACATCACAGTTGTTTTGCTCTGAGCATACCCCATGCCGAGATCAGCAGCGATTATCACCCTTGTGGAATGTGCTCTGCCTCTGTTAGATTCGCTTTGACCTCCAGCATGGGTCGAAAGATGTCAGTTTGTGGAGAACTCTGTGGCTATTGTGTCACCCAAGCAGAAAATGCTGCCTTGTGCCTCAGAGAAGGCCCAGGAACCTTTTAAAACACACTCGTGTAAGGAGTGGAATTTCTGAGTCTTCCCTCTTGCTGTGTCGCTCCACAGCTGGCTAAGCAAAAGGTCTTGCAGGATATTCCTTGGACATTTTCCTAGCCCTGACAGCAGTATCATAATCCCATTCAGGTTTTTACTAATCTCTCTTCAAACCCACCAGAAATGAGGTACACCTATAGGTGCTGCAAAATCAGCCCTGTTGCATCCAGTGATGACTCCAATCCAGCTCTGCAGTGCCCAAATCCTAAACCTTAAAGGCAAAATGCCACTTCAAAAAATCCAGGATTCACACCTGAAAACATGCACAAAAAGCACACAAAGTGAAAAGATCTGCACACCATTTTCCTTTGCCCAGCATCACAAATTACAGCAGCCCCAGCAGTTTCTGGTCCGACCCTGCAGCACTCACTTTTTGCACAAATAAACCTCTGTCACACCTCTCCTATCAGTCAAATAATGATAGCAAATCTGTTGAAGGCCCAGAAGCCCCAGATGGCAGAGCACAGAGAAGGAAACCATCGTGCTCATCCTCATGTCTGCGAGCAGAGCCTGCGCTGGAAACGCCCCTCAGGAAATGGTGATTAATTAACTCACTGGTGACAGAAACAGCAGTACCTGCAATTCAATCAAAAAGCAATCAAGGCCTGTTTATTAGTGTATTTTTAAAAGGCATTTAGAGCGTAGGCTGGGCATTTATTGAATTTAACTAATAAATAAGATTACAAGAATCAAATCACTGCTCTCAGAAAACAGCACTTTCTGTGGTGAGGAGCCATTTACCATCATTACCAATTTGAAAAGGAATGAAAAGATAAAAGGAAAACATCAGCAAGAAAAGGGGGGCAGCAAGCCATTTATTTTTACTTTTTAAAGAGGTTTGCTATCAGTATGTAAACATCACACAGGATCCCAGGATGGAATTATTTCTCACTGCAGATGTGTGCCACAGGACTTGTCTCCTCAGTCTCCAAAACTGCTTCTAATATTCTTCTTGTTTGGACTGTAACTTGATCCACACCTTCAATTCATGTTTTGTTCGTGTATACCTTTTATGCAGGATAACTTTACTTGTCTTCATCACCTTGGCAAGTCAGAAGGGAAACATTTTTAAAAGCTGTGGAATTACTCAAGCTGTGAGGTGGGTGACTCAAGAGAAGCAACATCTTAAAACATTCTGCACGGGGGCAAGTAAAAAGTCAATAAGGAAATACCATAGTTAGTCTGTTTTTAACTTGCTGAAAGTGTGAGACAGCTGTTCATTTCCTGGTCACTCATGTGGAAACGGTAAAAAATAATTAAGAGCAATGATTAATCACCAAACCAAAGCAAATATTAAATAAGCAAACTTGCTTTCTAGCTTCAAATCCAGCATGCAAATGAGAAGTGGTGTTCCAAAGTTTAGCCTTCAGGTAATTAGAAAGAGTACATTAGAAGAAAATAAAGATGCAGTTTATGGCTGCATCATGTCAGAACATCAGCAACAGGAGTTGTGGGAGAAGCTGGAGCCACATGGTCAAGGCTGGAATAAAACACAGAAAATTACTTTCAAGTCAGAAATAAATAGTGTATGAAAATATAAAGTGCATGTGGCAAAAGCAAATTCTCCCCTTGGCTCATATCCTAGGCTGAGCAAACTCCACTGCTGCTCCTCGCTGGCTGTGCCCTGGTGGCAGCGAGGGCATGGATGTGTGCTCCTGCCTCTGCTCCCTGCCCTCTCACAGAGTTGGGTTGGGTTCAGGGCTATCCAGGAGGGCACTGAAACTGCAGGTTGGGAAAATGCATGACCCTGTCCTTGGTAATGAGGTGTGCAGTCCTGGGAAGAGGCACCGAGCTGCTCAGAGGCAGCAGTTTGCCACAGCAGCAGGGAGAGAGTGAAACGAGCAGGACAAACTGCAGCTCTTTGTTATAAATGTTCAGGTCTGCCCTAGGGCATTGGTGTTCACCAGCCCTGAGCTCCCACCTCTGGCCAGAGGAGGACTGACCCCACCCTGGCTCTGCAGCTCCTGCCTCTGAAGGCTCTGCTGAAATGCATCTGCAGCTCCTCCAGCACCATCTGCTCTCTCAGTGTCTCCAACCTGCTCCTCTCTTCAGCCCCCTCAAAAAACACATTTCTCAGTCACACAGAAAATGGTATTTTCCCTCTCTATTGTCCCAGAGAGTGCAAGGGAGCCCCTGACAGAAGCAGAGAGAAATGTGATTGTTCCACATGGAGTGGATCTCACCCATTTTTATAAAAGGATGGGAGCAGGAGAGGACAGAGCCAGACTCTTCTCCATGGTGTCTAGTGAAAGAAAGGCAATGTCTTTCAAATACAGCAAAGTACAGCAAACATCATTTAAACATTTTATGCAAGAGTGATTGATCACTGGAATGGGACACCTGAAAAAGTGAACTCTCCTCATCCCTGGAGATACTCCAAACCAAACTGGACATGATCCTGGGCAACCTGCTCCAATTTACCCTCCTTTGAGCAGGGAGGCTGGATGAGATGATCTCCAGAGACCTCTTCCAACATCAAATATTCTTCTACTTGAATGCCATTTCATTACAAGAAAATAAGAAGTAATAATAATTTTAAAAAGCTCTCAAACTCTAGCTTAGTGATAGAGAAACAAAAATGCAATTCACCAGACACCACTTTATTCAGGATATTTTTTTGGAACAGCATGGATTTTACTGCACACTTGGGAAGTTTTGTGGAACAGCCACAAAAGTTCTTTCCAAGGACATGATTAGAAAGCCAGATATTAACCCAAATGCTTCCTTCTGGAAAACTTATGGCAAATGTGTTCTAGGCACATGAGACTGGGGGGAAAAGGTTCTTCCAAACTTTGGGATGAAACTTTCCAAGTTTAGGTCTGCATCCACTTTTTGGCGTTTGAACCCAGTTTAATTACTGATTCCAAAGGACAGTTTTCTAAATATTCACCATTTGGCTAAATCCCTGCCAGGAGCCCATGGTGATAAGGAAGAAAATGAGACTCCCATCTTGAAGCAGCAACTACTCTCATACCTACTGCTATTGTAAAAATGCTGACAGTCTGATCTTTAAATGAAGCAAAAGTTGGTACTAATCCAAATTTATTTTTATCCCATCCCAGACATCTCTCACACATCGAAATTTCTGTGATAAGGCAATAGTTGTATTGCAGAGAGATGTGGCTAAGGAAAATAAGTCTAATTCTTTGCTTGATTTCAGCCAAGTCCAAGGACCTCTTAATAAACTGAGAGCAATATTTAATTGGTTGTCATTTGTCTCTCTGCCTCCTCTCCCTTTGAGAAATTGAGACTTTTCATTCATAGCATCAGGGTGGCACAAAACACTAGGGAGAACTAAATGGGAAATAATACAGCAAAGTTTTGAGTGATGTCACTGCACAGAAAAATTTTTATCTGGAAAATGAATGAGGAATTCCAGCATCAGCCCAAGTTCACTTCAACGATTTCCAAAAATATTTGTATAATTTTAACTCATTTTGAAGAACAGCTGCTACAAAGAAGAAGATTGTGCAGATGTGTTTGCATAGAAAGGAGGTTATTTTGAAAAGGTTTGAGCTCTTTTAACAAGTAAGCTAAATATTTTTAAATGGTCCATATTCAGATGGTTCCAGCAAGCTCCATAACTTCTCCCAGGACATGGCAGCTGAGGACCTGAGATCCAGGTTCTCATTAACTCATCCTGTGAGTTTTGTTCTTTTGTTAAAGTCAGAGTGCAGGAATATGCTTAAATAACTTAGAGATCTGTAGGAAATATGGAAAGATGAATGTCCATGTACTAAAATGAAGCATTGGTGAATGGTTTAATGAATCAATTATATTTCAAAATGGACTTCTGTTTTGTTTTACATTTCCTTCCCTTGTAAACGGTGTGCCAACTCCAATACTTCACTCAATAAATGACAACTAAATGAGTGCAAAGTTACAGGCATGTTGGTCTCTATGACAGCCCATACATAATCACCATAGAAATATATAATTACACCTGTCAACCTCATCTCATGCAATTGATTCAATAACTAACAATGTCAGCAGCAGGCTAAGCTTAGAGGTCTCACTGTGTGAAAATACTCATACATGGCTACACATCTTGGTATTTTAATTGCCTGTCATAGTGCCAAGGCTCCTGTATTGTACCTATCTCCACAGCAACAGGCTGAAATGAATAAAGCACATTTAATAACTGCAAAAAGGTGAATTTATAAGCTTGCAGTTATTTTACAGCTCTCACAGACAGTGCAGGGTATTCTGAAGACAGCTGGAGATGCAGTTGCATTTGAGAGAACAAGTTCAGTTTGTGAAAACTTCTCTGTGTGGACTGTATGTGCACACTGTGAAATAAAACTCATCACATAAATCTGAGAATTGTTTCTAATTACAGCTGCTGAGAGGTCAGCTCCTGCCTGAAGTGCACCCACGCCCGCTCTGACAGGACATTTCATCTCAGCACACCAGGAATGGCTGGGCAAAAACAGCTCCTTGCAGGCTCCTAAGGACCTAATCATGACATGTTTGTCCATCCAATGTTCCAAATGCCTGGCAGCACTGGGAGGCTCTGCTGAGCCCAAAGCTAACCCCCCTGAACCCGAGGCTGGGCCCAGAGCTGCAGCCCCTGCCTGGCTCCCTGTGCTAATTGCACAGGAACCTGACAGGGGCAAAGGCTTTGTGGGCTGAGACCAAGCACACTGGGTCAGGGAGAGGTGCTGAGCAGAGCCCCACGAGGAGGTGGAAGGCAAACAGATGGGAACTGATGGGAAAGAGAACAAACTCTTCAGAAAACAGAGGGGAGGCAACAAAATATCTGTCTGGAAAAAAAGAATAATGTGGAAAATAAGAAGGTAAACAGGTGGGAGAACTGCTCCATGCATTGACCATGGGCAGTTCTAGAGGCTTCCACACTCTAGGACTTTAAAATCAGTGTAAATTCTGTTCACATTTTCCCCAGCACAGAAAAGCCTTCACCTGTATGTGAAAAGTTAAATTGCTTTCAAACAATTTGTAAGCTCAAATATGAATGAACAAAAAGTAAACAGCATCACTGAGGAAATCCTTCTACTCACCAGAAAAGCAGCAGAACACAAGTGGGTGAGAAAGAACAGATGTTTAATTAAAATAAAGTGACACATCTCTACAACCTTACTTACTCTGCAGACTTGTCAGGCTATATTCTCCCCCTCTGATGACTGGGCCTCTTCAATTCTTCTGTGTTTTGGCTGAGTTCAGCTTTTTTCTTAAATATCACCATGAACTGGAACCCTTAAATAAAAGAGAAAAGGTGTAACTCCAAAGTCACTATAGAAAAAAGAAAAATTAGTTTTCACCTACAAACAAATACTTTTCAGACAAATTATCAAGAAGAGCATAGCATGGCAGAAAGATGAGGCTTGAATTATTCCTGCATGGTTTGATGTTGAATGAACACAGGAAGGGGATGGAAGGTAGATGTTAAAGCCTGTGAATACAGAACACAGGAAAATACCTTCTTGCTTTAATTTACTGTAAATAAAGCACCTCCAAATGGAAAACAGCTAAGTGGCAAACACCATTTTTAAAAGGGGGTTATTATGGAACTCATCTCCAAAGACAGGATTTTATAAAACAAAACTGGAGCAGCAGAGCATTTACTCATAGCAACATTCATTGCCAGACTGAAGTGGGATTTCTCACATGAATCTTAAAACTCTGAGGCATTTTTAGACCTTTTGGAACAAGATTCTTCTTTCTACACAAGCCTGGACCAGAACTGCCAGCAGGACCCATAAAAGCACCCCAGCACCTGCTGTCTCACAAAGAAGCAAAGAGGTCTGCTAGGAACAGGGAAGAAGCTGGGGGGATCCTGGGGGTGGGACCCAGAGCACCCCAGGATATCTGTGATGTGTGCAGGACCCAGAGCACCCCAGGATATCTGTGATGTGTGCAGGACCCAGAGCACCCCAGGATATCTGTGATGTCTGCGGGACCCAGAGCACCCCAGGATATCTGTGATGTCTGCGGGACCCAGAGCACCCCAGGATATCTGTGATGTCTGCGGGACCCAGAGCACCCCAGGATATCTGTGATGTCTGCGGGACCCAGAGCACCCCAGGATATCTGTGATGTCTGCGGGACCCAGAGCACCCCAGGATATCTGTGATGTCTGCGGGACCCAGAGCACCCCAGGATATCTGTGATGTCTGCGGGACCCAGAGCACCCCAGGATATCTGTGATGTCTGCGGGACCCAGAGCACCCCAGGATATCTGTGATGTCTGCGGGACCCAGAGCACCCCAGGATATCTGTGATGTCTGCGGGACCCAGAGCACCCCAGGATATCTGTGATGTCTGCGGGACCCAGAGCACCCCAGGATATCTGTGATGTCTGCGGGACCCAGAGCACCCCAGGATATCTGTGATGTCTGCGGGACCCAGAGCACCCCAGGATATCTGTGATGTCTGCGGGACCCAGAGCACCCCAGGATATCTGTGATGTCTGCGGGACCCAGAGCACCCCAGGATATCTGTGATGTCTGCGGGACCCAGAGCACCCCAGGATATCTGTGATGTCTGCGGGACCCAGAGCACCCCAGGATATCTGTGATGTCTGCGGGACCCAGAGCACCCCAGGATATCTGTGATGTCTGTGGGACCCAGAGCACCCCAGGATCTGTGATGTGTGCAGGACCCAGAGCACCCCAGGATCTGTGATGTGTGCAGGCAGATGTGGCCAGCACTGGCCCAGCTGACTCGCAGGGGAGCCGTGGTGCTGAGGGGTGACACAGGGCTGCATCCTGCTCCCCAGCACAGCCAAGTACTTCCCTACATACAAGACAAATTTGTTGCTGAAAAGCCAAATCCAAGCTGCTTGCACTGCCTTTGTTGGAAATAACACTGAAGTGAGGAAAAAGCCCTCAGCACAAAGCCCCAGTGGTGCCTGTGCAGGCGCCAGGAGGTGCAGCCCCAGGTTTGCAGCTGGCATGAATCACCCTCACCCTGCTGATCTCAGTGCTGAGGAGTGAACACGTGCACAACCCAGAGGCATGCACACACTTCCCTCCCTGAATTTCGGGGTAGGTGCAGTTGCCATCCCACACTGGCCAAGCTTTCTTGGAGCTGCTCCAGAACATCAATCTAACACGTCTTCAAGCTTATCCTTGGAGAGCTCAGCTGGCCAGAAGACTTCCCAAAGGATGTATTTTCTACATCCTTTCAAACAGAGAGGCCAGAATAAGAATCAGCTCAAAAAATTTTACCAAGTCTTTTATACTCATGATAGTACTTGAGAAACAGGAAGGGTATCACAGCTCCAAGTGGTACATGGCATAGATGATCCACAAAGCTACATTCTAAAAGCCTTTCATCCACACAGACTTACTGTCTTCTCCACCCATTCACCCCCCAAAAAGGACAAGGACAAGGCAAGGACACTTCATAAAACCTTTACAATTTTTCATATTAGCATTTGCAAGGGAAGGTCTTCAAATTTGTAAGTACTGCTTTTCTGATCAACTTAGTTTATTTTTGGTTTTGCTAATTAGGCTCACTTTCCCCTTGCAGCCAAAGGAAAGCAAAAGGAATAGATATTGTTCCTTTATAAACAATGAAAATATCAAAAAACTAAAGTTCAAAAAAATGATTATTAGAACCCATTTCAAGTAAAACATTTTTCTAAAGATAATGACACATTCCCAACACTGTTCACAGAGCAGTTTAAGCCTGTAAGTGAACAGGTGAGTGCAGCAAAGCCCAAAGCTCCCCTCACTCAGAAAGCTGAGTGTTGTGGGGTGGCAGCAGCTCAGGGTAGGGCCCTGCCTGCCCCATCCTGGCTGAGGCAGATCAGCTGTCTGATTTCCAGGAGCACAAAGCCAGGTTACAGCAGCCAAGGATCAGCCCCAAGAGCTGCAGCTGAATTTTCAAGCCTCAGACAAGGCCTAATTCAACTCCCATTAAAGTCAATAAAAGCCTCCCATTGATTACAGCAGTGGTTGGATCAGGGCCACGCTGATGTTTACCAGAAGCCAGATACAAGGTCTGATTACTTTTATGCTGTTACACATCAGATCCTTATTCACTCCATTATTTACGGGCTTGCAAACAAGGAGGAAATTCTGATCACACAGTCATACAGACTTCATTTGCATCCTTGATTGGCATGATGAGAGCTCAGAGAAGGGTCTGAATATGTATTACACAGAGCAGCAGTGCACAAAACCTGCAGGATGCAGTAAAGCAATCAGGCAGCATAAAGAAATTGAAATGGAATTCCTTGGAGAAAGGGATCATTAAGTGCTTAACAAGCATCACTCCGTTATATCTGTTTTAGTGATGTTAGCATAATTTTAATTGTTACTATCCAATCTGTTTTGATAGCTTTGGAGTTATCAAGATGCTAAATATTTTACGGTGACATTTGAACAATCAGGAAGATTAGCTGCAATGCCCTCTACCCAGTAGCCCAGCGCCTGTGAATAGACAAAAAAGGGGATCTATTTTCTGTGTGGAACAAAGACAAGACAGAAAGATCAACAAAATTAAATATTAAACAGAAGTAATTACATAGGCAGCTAAGTAATAACTCAAACACCCTGTATTTTATTATGCATTTCCAACTAGCCAGTTAAATTGCACAATATTGTGAATGTGCCTGGCATGTCCTGCTGCCTGGTAGGTCATGTAGCCAAGTTTTACTTCTGGACTAGAGATTCTTACTAAAATTCATACCGAGCCAAGGAAGTGTGCAAGATAGAGGATTCTACTTTGTCCTCAGCTGACAAAAAGCTGCTGTCCCCCCTAAGAAGTCTAAAAGACCCAGAGTTCTGTCTGATGCTGATGGGCTGCCAGGTGCAGTTTGAGAGCCATTTGAGGTGATACCCTAAGATATGACACGTGTGGCAATCTGCAGCCTCAGCATCTCCCCTGCAGGGTCACAGAGCCAGAACAACGTGCAGCAGCCCCTGCCTGCATGCAGACACTTCTCAGATCCAGGTTCATGCAATCAGTGCACGCCAGGCACAAAATACAGCAGAGGATGTGAGCTACATGGAACTTAACTGCTTTAAAATTACACACCTGCCAGAAGTGTTTGCTGAATCGGGGCCATGGAGGCTATTTGCAAGTGATCCGTAATTAAATGCAAACTAGAGCTCCCAGCAGAACAGTAGCAAGTAATAATATAGCTAAATATTATCCAGAAGAGAGGCAAAGGACATAATTATTGCCAAATGCAATATGGCAACACTAGGCTTTAATAGGCTTGTAAGAAAAGCTTGCAAAATCTGTGGTAGCACATGACTGAGACTTCCATCTGGATAAATAAGGAACCAGGCTGACATCTGACATGTTCTCAACTTCTTTAGGGAAAGAACTCAGAACCTAGCAGCATTTACTGCCCTTCAATCAAACGACATTGCTATCTAACAACTTCCACCTTAACAGCTCATCTCTCTCTGATGAAACTGTAACTGCTTTTTAGTTATTTAACTCATGCTCATAAATGGGTATTTGAAAATAATCTCTCTCAGGAAAAATGGTATTTTTTACCTATGAGGAGAAAGAATAAGATCGAGATTTGTGGTTAATCTGATTAGTCAGGACATTGTAAGAATCAGGATGGCAGGGCTTAGAAGTGCCCTGTTAAATCAGGGTCACACTAAGATACCAGAGGATCTGGGTTTGTTAAGCTCATCAAGGTCAGGCACTGGCCTTTGTAGGCGTCACACAAAGCCCACAGAGCCTTCTGTGGGGGCTGCCATGGGCAGTGCACAGGTAAAGAGGAGACACTCCAAGTCTGGTCAGTCAGCAGCAATTCTGCTTCTGATACCAAAAGCTCAGAAGCTGCCAGCTCAGTACTCATCAGGGAAGAGACTTCCCCACCTGACTGCGAGTTTCACACTAACTTGAAAACAGGAATCACAAAAGGTCCATGATGCAAGGGCAAAGGTTCAGGGAGAGCTGCTGCTCCACACATTCCCCCTGACTCTTAAAGGGAAATCTCTTCCACTGAGCAAAGGCAGCAGCTCCTGTCCTTCCTTCAGATGGAGTTCCCAGAAGGACATCAAGGACTCTGCTGCCCTGACAGAACTTGCCCTGCAGACTGGAACTGCACCTCTCCACTGCTGATGGGGCCCCTGAGGAAAGAAACTATCAAATGCTATGAAGTTTGTCAGTAAGATTTTCATTTTTTTCAAGCTCAGGCAGTGATGTTTCTTTCTTTTACAGTCACAGCTCAAAGTTCTGATACCTGCTGCCAAAGGGAGGAGGACAGCGTGCTGAGCTAGTCCCTGGTAATTCCATCTGTGAGACAACATTGTGGGTATGTTCAGGACATTTATTGTAGGAGTTTTCAGGCAGTTTCACAGCCATTGACACTGGGCACTGGACCAACACCAAAGCATCAGTCAGTGTCTGACTTGCAGGGCTTGGCTCCCTCAAGAACATGTGCTAAACATGTTACTTATAAATAATTGGATTCAAAAGGGCAGCAACAGCTTCATAAGCAAACAAAGCTTTAGAATAATTAATAATTAAGAAAAATATTTTTTTAAATTATGCTGACGTACTACAAGAGGACTCGTCTTTGAACATCTAAGGAGAAAATTAACTAGTAATTGAGCATCTTCCTTGATCCATCTCAAGCAGTTCTGAGCTGCACCCCTGGCAGCAAACTGGAAACACCAACAGCCTTGGCACTGAGTGGAACTTCCAACAACATCTTTGTGGATGTTTGATGAAAATTTCAAAGGCTGAAATACAACAATCCAGTGGAACATCAGGGTTAAAGATGAAGGATTTGGGATGCCACCCCTGACAGTAAACTCCAGAGTTCCGAGGGAAGAGGAGTTTAGGCTCAGCTCCTGCAAATCCCACCCCAAGGTCCCCCAGACAGTGCAGCCTAAGAACAGGTCTGGAGGGGAAGACTCTGCCACGAACATTTTCTCAGTGACTCATGGCAAACCTGGACTGTGCTGAGCACACCTGCCTGACATTTTTCCTGACATATTCCTGGAGATGGAAGGAGAACCCAAGGGCTGTGCAAAAGGCCATGCTGCCACTCCAGGACAAGGAGTGCAGTATTTGCTGTCTGCATCAGCAAGAGAAACTCGGGGCCTAAAACTGCTTCCTGGATGTCTGGGTATTTGGGAAGCTTTTTCTCGAGTCATATTTCTTGTAACAGTTTTGCAGCTACTCCTAATCACAAACACTTGAGCCAAATCTCAAGAGTGCCATTCAAAAAAGGAAACCTCTTTAATCTTTTCAGGGAGATAATCAACTTAAGTAGTTAATAACTTCATCATTTGAGATGAAACTGGTAAATACTTGTATCCTGAGAAAGCTTCAGAGCAAAGATACTAGCTAGAAAGAGAAAAAACAGAAGACTGAAATTATCCAGTCTTGGTGTTAAAAGCCTGAAACAATTTAAAGATTAAATAAGCATTTGATGTTACTATTTTTAGCTAAAGAAAAACAGCATTGTCCCTATTAGACATTTCAATTTACTTAAAATGATTGTGCCTCAGTAGCTTACAAAGGAGTGATTACATACAATGTGACAATTGTATTACTTACTACCCTTGACATCACTTCAGTGAGGGTCACTCTAGTTAAATATTTCATTTGCTATAATGTCCATCTTCATCAAGCTATTTCTGAAGCAATCTGAAAAATCTTCAAATCTTTGTTTCTTTGTCTTTGTAAAAAGAGGGCCCCATTCATTGTTCCCTTTAATACTTAGCAAATTGCTGGAGCAATTCAGAAAACCCTTGAAAGAAAAGGGCATGCAAGAGAAATTCAAAGTAACTCATTGAGAACATCCTTTTCTCACTTTCTTAGTCCTTTCCACTGTCAAATACCCTGCCTGAGTCCAGTCTCTGTCAGAGAGGCAAAGATGCTTTATTAACAGTATCCTCATAAATATTCTGTGTTTGAATGAACGAGATGAAGGATACTTGACATTTAAATGTTTCTTACAACTCCATTTATAAAGCAATTCTCTGATAGCAAAACATGCCTCCATAGTTACACACTAAAAACATTACAGGCTTCTTATATTCCTCCATGTGTGTCTTAGAGGAAGATCAGCATCTCCTCGAAGCCACCATGAACAAAGTTCTATTTGCTGAACCGAGCTGCCAGGATAACACCACTGAGAGGTACACATCACTAAACTTAAGTGTCTACAACTCACCCACAGATCCTCACCACAGAAGGAGGTTTGTGTCCTGGTCAGGCTGGGGAGAGCTGTAAATGATGGCACTGCATGGAGTCCTGGGGAGGGCAGACACAGCCAGGCCACCTCCTCCCCACCCTCAGCGTGATCTGCATTGCTCACCAGGCCCAGGAGAGAGAGGGAAATTCAGAGGGTTCCCCACCCTGCAGAGGTGTCTCCAGAGCAGCAGAGCAAGAACATGTCCAGGCCAAAAGCCAGAACTCCCAAGGCAGCAGCTCTGCACCAAGCTGCAGCCAGAGGTTCGGACATGTATCAGAGGCAGATACTGACCCCTACAAAACCTGAATTCTCATTAGCATTCCCATTACTTGCCCTGTGAACTGGAGGTCTTCTTAAGTACCCTGAGACAAAGAAAAAAAAAGATAATTTTTTTAATGCACTCAATTAGTATCAATTGGTTGTTATCATTATTATTAATAGTACTAGGTATCTTCACATGGTAAGTATTACTTCCCACTTCTCACATCAGCATGAAATAAGCCCCAGTATGGAAATGTCATTCTGCAGATCTCAGCACAGGCAGGCTGACCTCAGCTCCCAGGAATTAATGCACAGCTTTAAAGGAAGTCACACCAGAAGCATATATTACTTTACAGGTTTCTCTGTAAAATAACCTATCCCTCTTTGAGGCATGATTTAAAGACAGAGCCCACAGGACATAAATCACAGCTGCTAAAAATACAAACCCCTTCAGGACATCACTCCTTAATGGCAGCAAAAATCTTCACAGGAAAAGCCACCTGCCCCAGTGACAGAGAATAATCACCTCCTCCAAAGCACGTGTGGGATGCCTGCTGGAGTTAGCAGGTTCACAGTGCCAAGTTTTCCTTCGGAAGAGAAGACAAGTTTCAAAATGCAAACCAAAAACCTGTATTTCCTCTCAAAAAACCAAAAAAAATAGCTCTACTTTTCAAAAGGGTGAAGTGTATTACAAAAAAAGAGGTGCAGGAAGGTCTCACACAACTCCCTGGGAAAGGCTGCCCAATTCTTGCACCCCAGCCACCAATGCAACCAAAGCAGGACACTGGGGCTGGCTGCCTAACAGCCACCCTCACTGACTGGCTTTCCTTCCCCAAACTGCTGGTAAGAGACACATTCAGAGAGTTAATTGTAAGTAAGAGGTCTTTCTCCAAGTTTCTTTTGTGGATTCACTAGGTCAGATATACACATTCAACAACCAAATATGGAAGCATGGAAAAATCCTCAGGATTTCACAAGTTAGGATTCTCCTGCACTTTTACACCTTATTATTGTTTCCTAACTAGATGGGATCTCTCCAAGGAACAAGCCCAGAATGTACCAACTTGGAGATTAGGGACAAAAGCCCACTTTGCCTGCAGCAGTGCACTCCAGCACCCGGCAGGATCACAAGCACAGCTCACAGAGTGCACGAGCAGCCCACCTAGGCTACGGGCTGGAGACAGCCTGAGTGACTTTTCCCTTGCAAAATAAAACGTGACAACATCCTCACTGGAAACTGCAGTGCCTGATACCCCAGACAGCAGAGCACAGGCAGCAGCCTATCCCAGACACCCTTCAGCAGCCACTGAAACAGATACAGTGCTTTAAAGCACTTAAGACTGCCCCTTGAGACATGACTGCCACTCTAAAGCCCAACACTTCAGCCCAAGTTCACATCATTCCTTAAGAACAGTATCTAGCCTACAGCAGAGAGCTACCAAAGAAAGTGTTTTTAGCCATTCCCTGCTCCCACGCTCCCTCCTCAAATTAAAAGGCTGTGGCAAACATGGAATACAAACAAATTCCCTGTGTTCAGTGGCACACACCACATTTCTGTCCATTATTAGATGTGACAAACACGAGAGGGGGCAGAGCAAAGGGCAGGACACTCAGCGATCTTGTCATACAAAACTTCTCAAACATGCTCAGAGCAGTGTGGGATTACTCAAGGCTTCCCATGCGGTGGGCCAGGAACACCAGACATGCAGCACAACAGCTTCCTGGGAAACCTAGGCAGAGAAAGAGGAAAAAACAGCCCTGTACACATCCTTTCAGGCACCTGGCATCAGTGTGTCTTTCAGGAACTGTTCATCACTTTGGTCCCCTTAACTATCACCTTGTTACACTAAAACCAACCCACTGAGAGAGATTTTGTCAGGTGCAGAAAGGGGTCAGGCTAATGACAAGGCTTTGGGGACAGAAAAACCTCGAGTTCTCCCAGTCTTTTCCATCACGTGTTCAAGATAAGAAAACACTGCTGGCACATCCCATTAATGTCCTGCTCCCCAGGGCAAACTGCAAGATGGTTTGTGCTGAGGCATTTTAGCCTTCAGAAAACAAAGCACAGTCTGACAAAACGTAATCCCTGAAGCACCACACTGCATGCAGCACCTCCCTCTGCCACACTGCCCTTCCTAGAAATGCTACCCCAGCTCTGACAGCTACATGGAAATGAAGACTTTGCCACTCAAGAGGAAGGGGGGCAGGTTCTTGCCTATCCCAAGCACATGTGGTTTCCCCTTTCCTCCTTCTCTCTGAGACCCAGGTAGCCACCCCACACTGTGCCGATGTGCCTCTGTTTATTTTTCAAGCATCTTCAGAGAGCAGCTTTCCCATGTGGCAGCTTCCCTCCACCAGCTCTGTTCTCATGCAGAGGGAAGGCTGCACTGCTGTGCCTTTTTGATCTCGAGGCCGAGGTGAGGGGGCAGGAGGAGGGGGATGCTCTGGGAATTCCCCCACCCTAATGCTATTGCTTTGCTTTTCAAGATGCTCGGCAGCACTGCACCAGACAATCCTCTGCAGCAGAGCTTCTCTTGAAGATGATATCCTCACTTTCTTCTGTGACCTTTATTCCCCTGTTTGCTTTCCTCCGAGGGTGACTGCAGCTGTAAGCGATCGGGGCATGCCCACCCCCGGCTCCTCTGCACCCCCAAGGACCAGCATCTCCCTGCTCACAGCTGTCCAGCACAGAGGAAGGGTGAAACCCTGGCACAGCAATGTTTGTGTGAGCAACTGCCCTCTCCCATGGCATTCCTGCACCTTGCTTACCCTCAGCCAGAGGAGTGAAGGGGGGTGCAGGATGACACAGCTTTCTGCACCAGCATTCTCCTTTTGCTGCCTTGCTGGCACCTCCTTCCTCCCAGTTACTCCTTTTCCACTAGTTCCAGCCAGCTGGCAGAGCCCAAAAAACAATAACAGGGATATTGGCTTTCTACTAGAGAAACAGCAGCAGCAGTGTCTGTCAAAAGAAAATCTCAAATTTTTCGAAGGGGTTGGTAGAGAGCGAAGATAATCCAGCCACCAGCAGTAAAAGTTAGGGATGGGAGAGGAGACTCACCCGACCAGCATGCCTTACATGCTCCAGGAGAAGTCAACACATGACATTTCCCTTACATTTCCAGCACCCACAGAAAAGGGATGGTGACTCTTGAGAAGCATGCCTCAGACTCAGCCTGTCTGCATTGGGATTGTGCTTTCAGATCAGAGGAGGAAAAAATCTTTGGAAATGCTGTGAGACAGAGCTGGACCTGAGGTCTTCCAGTTGCCTTCTAGAGATGACACTAGAGTGGTCCATGAGGGAGAAGAGTCAAACAGTGGCTTGGACTCTGAGTGGACAGGATGGAATCACTTCAAGATTTGTACATCAAGAGTTTTTGTAACGCCACAAACATTTTTATCATTATTAAACATGAATTTTTACAACACTGACCAAGATTAGTACTAGTTTACAAACTGTTTTTCCTCTCATGGCTTCAAGTCCTCAAAATGTGTATTTTTTCCCATGAATTTTCAATTGCTCAATATTTTCTTTGCAGATATTTCTAGAAAATTCACCACTAGCTCAGCATTTCCTATTAAATTATCATTGTGGTCATCCTTAGCAACTTTAACTTATGGAAACTGGTCAAACCACAAAAACTCACACCTACAGCTGTGCTGTATATAGATATCCAAGCAAACAGGAGCCCACAACAAGCAATGTGTGGGAGGAAGTGGCCAGAGATGTTCACAGACATTACTGCCTCTTTTAGAAACCAAGCAGGGATCTAAATAGATCCAACAAATGCAGCTGAAGATCTATGTGGCTTTACATGGGAATTTTGTAGCCATCAAAGCTTCAGATTAGCATTTCAAGGGGAAAGCAAAGCAATTATTATAGTTTGTTACTAATTTGCAAACAGCCCATTTCCCACCACACGTATCAAGGTATCCTTCAGCCACAAGAGGAACAAAAACCTAGCAGTAATATGGGCAGATTACATGTAAAACTCTGAGAAAATCATGTTTTCAAACACCATATTAAAACCAATCAGAAATCAGCCTCCCTCCCAGCCCAAAGGTTGGGGAGAAGACTAATTCAGCTACATTTTATACTGGAGTGACCCAAAGGATGCTGCAGGAAAAGGCCTCCTTGTACCAGCAGCACTGCTCACTCCTGCAGCTCATCCCAGCTCCTGCTGGTGCTTCCAGGAAGCCTCAGAACCTGCACGTGACTCACCCAAACCCAGGCTCTGAACAAAAATAGAACATGTACCACAAAAATAAGTCTCCAATTCTCAGCTGCAAATGAAACCCTTAAATAGGCAACACAGATGGACCTAAAAGCTCATAAACACAACAACACATCCAACAATTTTTTAAGAAAAGAAAAAAAAATCCATCCTCATGAACTTTCTGAAGTATAACTTATGAATTTTCAGCACTTAAGGCTGGCAAAGGTATACAAACTCCTTGAAAAGATGTTCAGCAAGTAGGTCTCAGAATTCCCAAATCACTTGGACCCAAAAAACAGAAAATGTCTGCTTTTCAGCATCCACCTTTCCACAACTCATTCCCACTTCTGTTAAGGGCTGGTGGTTGGCAGTGCAGGGCCTGGCACAGGTCTCTGGGTGAGGAATTCCAAGCAGGTATGGCAGCTCCCCACGTCATGCATGCCAGCCCTTTCCCTGGAGAAGGAACAGAGCCAGCCATTCCCACCAGAAGACAGGGATGTATCAGGGAGCAAGGCTGGGAAACCCAGCTGAAGTCAGTAATACCACGGTTCTGAATTTCCTCTGGGGGAAACCCACAGACTGCTCCTCACACAAGTTTGATGAATAAGAGGAAGAGTTGATAAAGGTCTGTTTTACACAGAGTTTCTGCTCCCCAACACGTCCCTAGCCTGTATTCTGTGTTTTCCAACAAAATCCCTTCTGTGCTTTCCCCTGCTGCCCCTCCTGCAAGGAGGAGCTCCCAGCAGCCATCTACAAAGTGCCTTCGTTGTTTGTCTTCCAGGCAGCCTTCAAAGCCCTGAACCATCACGCAAACAAACTGCTTGTCATCACTTAAATCGCTGTTTTCCTGGGAGAGATCCACAGACCAACCTTCTTATCAGCCCCTGACACACCCCTATCTGTAACCCCTTGTCTTGGGCTCCCTTTGGAACTGCTCTGAGGACAAAACCATTTTGTTTTGCTTCAATGCATTCCCTGACATCCTGGACCACAACTTTGGCTTCACAAAGCAAGCAATAACTCTAAGAAAATGAACCCACTAACAGTTAACCTGAATGGGTGCAGATCCTCTGCATGTGTTATTAACATGAGAAACATTCTTGATTTCTTCTATTTTCACAGACACATTGTAGTTCCCAAACTGATATATAAGAGGATTTCCCAGGACCATAGAATGGTTTAGGCTGGAAGCAACTTTAAAGATCATCTCTTTAAAGAGGTGTCCCATGGGCAGGGACAGCTTCCACGGTCCCAGGTTGTTCAAAGCTGCATCCAGCCTGGCCTTGGGCACTGCCAGGGATCCAGGGGCAGCCACAGCTGCTCTGGGCACCCTGTGCCAGGGCCTGCCCACCCTCCCAGGGAACAATTCCTTCTCAATATCCCATCCACCCTGCCCAATGGCACTTGGAAGCTCTTTCCCTTTCCCTGTCACTTGCCTTCCAAAAAGTCACTCTCCAGCCCCTTTAGGCACTGCATGAGGCTCTGAGGTCTCCCTGGAGCCTTTTCTTCTCCAGGCTCAACAATCCCAGCTCTCTCAGGAGCTGAGACACATCACCGAGATCTTTCTAAAAGAAACAGAAGAAAATAAATCTGGAATAACAAAAATAAACCATCTGAGCCAAATACCATCCACAAGTGAAGTACCACTGATACAGCTGGTTATTTATATTGATTTATATTGATTGATTTTATATTTTTATTGATTGTTATTTATATTGATTTGTCTGCAGGAGCAGGACATGGCTGCAAAAACAAAAAAATCCATGTTTTATTTTGTCACCTATCATGAAAAATTTTGCTTGCAGGGACTTAGTTCATTATTTTCCTAACCACTCGTGAGACCTAGTTCCACTTCTCAGCAGATTCATCTTCAGTCTTACAGAACTCTGTTAACTCCTCAGCAGAGCAATTCCTCTACCTGTGAAGCAGGGACCATATCCTGGCCATGGCTGTTAGGCAGGTAAGGTCATCTCCATTTGGGATATATTATTTGATGGCAAAACAACTGGAGGGAAAAAAATGCCACTGACCTTCTCCCTGTTTTTTTTCTCTTTTCAAGTGGTGGCAGGAAGATCTCAAAGTTTGTAAGAGTCATTAGACACTATCATGGTATAGAGAACTAATAATGACGAGCAGTTTAAAGTATATTCTATTCCATCAGTTCAGAAAAAAATACATAATGATGAAAAAAATTATAGCAAAGTGAAAAAAAATCATCATTGAAATAAACCATGACGATCCCACATGGAGAGAGCACACTTTTGGAGATATCATCTATCCCCTGATGGCTATTGTAGAATAAAGATGACATGCAGATTCACATGCTTGCAGCTCTTTTAAAGGACAACCTGTTTCTTGGAGGTATCATAACAGTTTGGGATGCTGCAGTTGCTATGGCAACAACTACTGCATCCAACACCAAAGTATTGTGTGTAGTTAGATAAATCTGCTTAAGTTGTATCTGCCCCAAGTTCCCCATGCTACACCAAGTTACACACACCCTTAAAAATAATAAATGAATTTAAATTGAAGAAACGTATTTCATCACTGAACCATGGTGTGCAGAAAACACTTTCTCCATAAACATTGTCTTTCAGGGCATGGTCATCACATCTAACCTTTGTTAGATTTCTTATGTCAAATTCTTATGGCACCACTGCCAAATACATGTAATTTATTCAAATAAACCAAGGTGATATTAGGATGACATCTCAGTACAATAACACAACTGCACAATCTCTGTGCATATTTTAATGTTAGTCTGGTAACACAATAGGCTTTCCCTCTGACATTTGCTATGCATTTGCTGCAAAAGTGAAAAAAAAGCTTTAATGTAAAATAAAATAGCCTGAGATATACCACTTTATCATTCTATGTCTTCCACCTCCTGCCTCCAAGAGCCACAACATTCCATGGAAAGCAGGCTTCTGTCATCGTTCCCAAGCACACAGCAAACGCACAGTAACGTAAATAATCCACATAAATAACCTCACCAGTGCCAGGGCCCTCCATCTGCCTTTCCATCCCATTGCTTTTCATAAAGGACTTCCTGCAGGAACACAGATTATTTGCAGTTCGTTTGCACACTACAGGAAGAAGCTCTGAGACACTTCCTAAGTGCTTCACTTGCTCCAGTTGCTCGCTTTATCCCAGCAGGGATAACCAGCACATGAGCCAAGAGCCTTTCCCAGACGAGAGGTATCTGCCAGCAACCAGCTGACATTTTTTCAGTTTAAAAAATTACCTGGTTCTTTGTGGTAATACCTAAGCACAGATCTGTTATGAGAAGGCAGCAACAGAAAACCAAACCATTTCACAAAGGCAAAACAACAGACTCAGAGATTACTAAGGAGTGAGGCTTGGAGACTGAAACAAGAATCATAATCTCTGCAAAACTACTGAGGTTTGAACACTTAGTTCATTGAAGCAGGGAAAGCCAAGCCATCAATTCTGGTTTCCCCACCAAATTCCTTTTATACTTTGTAGTTAGGAGAAGCTCCATCATTCACCACAGGGGTTCCCATAGCCTAAAATCATTGCACTGCCAAAACCCGGGCATGGGGGGGCCACAGGCAGTGACACTGCAGACAGGAGGAGGGAGGACCCGTGGTCCCCAGGGTGGTGGCACCCTCCTGCTCCTGGTCACAGGCCCAGGGCAGGGAGCAGAGCTTCAGCTGCCACCTCCCGGGGCACACACAGCCTCTGGCACCAATGGAATGCTCACAAACACACGTGTGCACAAAGGCAAGCTCTCCGTAGCTCTCAGACTTAAATTAAATGGCTTCAAAATTTGTGGGAGAGCAAGAGAACCCTTCAAGGTATGGTAGTATTTGAATATATTTGACTGTTTGAGCATACATGCTTTTCAGCAGGTGTCCTCTTTATGCAGAAGGATTTCAGCTGTAGGAGCCGAAGGAGGATCCTGGAGTTGTACTGAAGATATCTCTTCCCACTGCATGCAGAGCAGTTCTCCCCAGAGAACAGAGAGCAGCTGAAGCCTGTGGAGGCTGAGCCCAGCGGTGAGCCCTGCCCTGCTGGAGGCACAGGCTCCCTGGCACAGCCCGGGGCAGGCACTGCAGTGCTCCCTCTGACACACATAATGGAGAGGAGCTTCACCTTTTACTGCTCTTCCACCGACAGCACAGACCGAGATGAAAGAGCTGAGTTTATTTTTACATTTTTATGACTTTTCCCACCCCTTTGCTACTACGCTGGCGGCATTTCCCACCCCCAGCACCGTGCCCTGGCTGACCCCACTGGGATGCCTATGCCCAGGAGGGCAGAGATACAGTTGCTATGGCAACACCACCTCCAAATTTTCTGGCCTCCACGCATGTAACATATTAACCTTATCATTTAATTGCCAGATGAATTTCAGGGTGGCACACAGGAAATTATTTTTAAGTAGATTTGCAGAGGAGTCATTCTGACAGGCAGCATTTCTGCACGTCAGGGCTGTTCTCCTCCCCACCACCTGACCCACGGCACAGAGGAAGTTCTTTTCTCCCTCCACCAGCCAAAATCCTCGCAGGGAGTTTGTGCTAAAGCCTCCTGCTTTCCTCTGCCTCACAATCCCGTCCCAAGCAGGGACCACCCTTTCCTAGGGGGGCTCACAGTGTCACCCACATCCAGCCTCTTACAGGATCACATCCTACATGAAATAAACCCCACAGCACACAGGGCCTGCCCTGCTCAGCCCAAGGGTGCTTCCTCCAAAATCTGTTACTGCAGAGAGCTCTGACAAGGCTGGCAAAGTAATAAACCAAATTCTTCTTCCTACATAAGGATGCCAAGGCAGGAGAGCTGGGACCTGCCCCTTCAGCTCCCCATAAAGCAGCATAAAAGCAGCCTCAGGAGCACCTCGCCCCCTCCACCAAAGCCACTGCCCAAAACCACTGTGAGAGCAAACAAACCACACACCTCCTGTTGATCCCAAACCTCCTGAAGCACGTGACCCCACCAAAAAACTTGTTTTCAACATGCCTCCTCTACAAAGAGCTTCAGAGATTAAACACCTACCCAGACCCCAGGGAGTACTGTGCAGAATTCCTGAGACTTGAGGACTATTAAACCTGAAAATTGATTTTGTTGGCTCTGTAATTTTCTTGACCATTTGCAGGTTAGCTTAGCTTTTTTTTTTTTCACCTCAGCACTTATTATGAGCACATGGGGGAAGGAGAGAAGTGGGAGGAATCTATTTTATTTGCTGACCACTTTAACTTGTTTATTCTAGAAAATAGCATCCAAATGCATTTTCCAAGAAAACAGCATGACACTACCTACTATCAGCAGCAGATATGGAGAGCTCTCTGCTCAAGAACTTTCCATGGGCTCACAGAAACACCAGCTTCTGCCAGGAAAGGAACCTGAACCAGTATGAAAACAAGAACATGTGAGTTTATTCGCAGTTACTGTGACCAGTAACTCCTCACTGAACCATTTACGTCTGCAAGCTTAATGCAGTATTACATAAAAAGCATTTCCATTCATTGCTTCTCAACATTCCCAATTTTGAAATTCAATGTATTGCTGAATGGTATCACTGCATACATAAAAATCCCCATGTTCAACAAAAACTACCATTCAAGAAAGAGAATTCACTTCCACCTTCCCACTAATGTCTATAGACAAGGCTGGGAATTCTCTGTGAAAAATAAACATCTCAGGTGTGGTGAAGGCAGACAGGCCACAGCAGCTTAGAATGTTCCAGGTGCAAAGGTGACTCTCAACAGCTCCCTTTGGACACTGCCAGTTTATTCTGAAGGAAACAGGACCAAATGGCAGAAGATAAAATGTGTAAGCTGGTTAAATTTGGCTGCCTCTGTTTCCATTGTGTGTGCACCGTCACACCAGATATCTCCTACTTCTAGATGTTCTGGACAATAAATATTTACAGGAAGGTCATTAGGGCATGGCAGAGCCTGACAGAAGGGCTGTATGTCTCCCCACAGGGGGATGGATCTAGCAGTACATGGGACATGTGAGGCACCCCAAGCAGGCAAGGCTGAGCTCCCAGTGCTCAGGTCTGTTAAGTCATACCTCTTATGTCTTGGGTACCAGCACAAGGGCAAGGCAGCTGTGTGCACAGCCCTCCCTCTCTGAAATCATGCACAAAAGGGCACCAGACAGAGGCAGATGGAGTCAAGAGAAAAGTCCAAACTCACCAAGTAGGAACTAACTGTTCCAGCTAACAAACCTCTCCTCAGAGCCCTACATACAGCTCACAGAACAAACAGCATCACACAGCCTTCACTGGGCAGCGATATTTAACTGTGACTGAATTTTTGTGGTAGGAATGCTGCAGAGAAGTAGAGTGAATTCAACAATTCCCCACAAAACCAAAATCTTCCATCATTTGCACCCCAGGTGAGAATGTGCAGTTACTCAGCAGTAGTAAAGGTGGAGTGGGAGAAATGCAGCAGCCAGGTCTGGCCTCCAGTCCCTGTGAGCTCTGTGGCAAGGAGCAAATGCAGCATTGCCCTTCCAGATTCCACTTACACTGGTCACAGGCTGGGTGGGTGAGAGGAACCTGGGTAGGGTGATAGCCTGGCATCACCCATTCTGTAAAAAGCAGAGCCTCAGTGTGCAAAGGGAGCGTAAGGAACAAGCTCCCTGCATTTGCTGTGCCCCAGCTTTCCCAGGAAGACTTAGCAGTAGAAGACCACTGTGCCTCACAACCCGCCTGCTCTGTTTCTCCCTGTGTCTCATCTGTCACCACATCCTTCCCCCTCACCACCCAGCCACTCCTAACACCTCTGGCTGTCTCCCAAGCTCATCTGCACACCCTGCTGCTGTGCCCTCGCCTGGCAGCCTCTCTGCTGACTGCACTCAGACACAGCTTGTGCTGGGCACCAGGCCTCCCCCGCCACGCACTGCCACCCTCCCCAGCTCAGAAGGCACAGCATGGCCAAGTGGGACCAGCTCACACCAGAGAGAAGGGAACACAGAGAGGACCAGAAGGGAACACAGGAGAGTGCCACGATTGCCATGGGGCACTTCCCTTCTGTGGGGCACTGCTGAGGCAGACACGATTCAGCAGAGCCCCCAGCAGGCCTGGGGCCCTCTCTTCTGCAAATCTTCATGGTCAAAATGTTCCAAACCCTCGGTTTCAAGTCTCTCTCACCCTCTGCCCTGTGCACAGACACGATCATAATCCTCTCTCTCCACCACCCTCCTTGTGCATTAGTGTTAGGAGATCTATCTCCCCTTTTACCACGAACCAGCTCCAAGAAAAGTCCTTCCTAAAACCCACACGGAGAACCCTCTGGAGCCGACCCCAGAAAAAACCTTGGGCACTGACCACAGCTCTGCCTGCTTGCAGGGACTGCAGCTGTGACATGTGCCCTTTCTCGTGGTGACACCCACTAACGTGTTTGCCTGTTCTACAGCAGCCATGTAATAGCCTGACCACCACAAGGGTTTTTCTCTAATATCCTCTAAATCCTCTCACACCTGCCTCCTGCTAAAGACTCCCTATCCATGCAGAGACACACACTCCCTCTGCCCACTCTTACTGCTGCAGTCATTGGGACAGACTTCAGCTACCTGCAAAATTAGAGAAATAGGCACTCGGCCCTGTTTTAAATAATGAAATATAGATTGCCCCCAAACCCCACGTTTGAGTGACAGTCTGAACAGCACTCACTTCTTTCTCAGCCAGCCACTGCCTCCTCATCTGTAAAATGGGGCAATGGCACTTCTTGCATCTGAGCGACAGTGTTTGCAAACACAGGAACGACTCTGCAGAAGCCAAAAGGGAGTACTCTATTTGCATGCAAATTCATGTAAAAAATTAATCCTCACGTGGTTCCAAAAACATGATGCATACAAATACATTACTGCAAGCCTAAGAAATTTAGCCTTAGAAATGCAGCCAACTGTTTTCTACACTGACTGGGGGGAGGAGGGGAGAATCTGACAATGCATCTTCCTTTATTTATCTGTTAACTCTTTATTCTAAATCTAATATTGATCCTTAATTTTCCATCGGCGTTTTGACTGCAAGAGAGCAGGGGACGAACAGGAGTGGCAAAGACAATCCATTTATTTCACCCTTTCTTCACTCCTGGGGTCAGCTACTCCCTCTCTGAATCAGTGCTAGACCTGCTTGAATAGCTGAGAATGAACCTTCCACAAAGTGTGGATTTACTTTTACTAAATCCTCTAAGTATTAAAGCTCTTCACACCATTTGGTCTTGAAGTGATGCAAGAGCGAGGTGTGGACACCAGTGACAATAAAGCACCATCTGGCAAAGTGAACTCCAGGCAAACAATGACAAGCACAAGTGAAAAGAATTGCAATGATTTCCACAAACATGTGAAATACTATAAACTGTGTGACTTAGCAGCTTCCTCCTCCTCACAAGTAAATAAACATGTCTGCAGAAGGCTGTTTGGTTCTGTCTTTTATATGAGCTGAGAATACACAGAGACTACCCTATTTGCATTTTGCCTTTAAAAAAATATATGCAGATTTGTGAGCAAGGGGGAAAAAAGGGCGAGAAAGAAAGAAAAAATAAGAACTAACCAGACTTCACTTTTTCTTGGTTCTTTACTGTCAGGGTGATGTACTGGAAGTCTTTATTTCTTTCAGCTTGGGCCCCTCAGTAGTTCATTCTCCTTCCAGCCTGTTCTCATGCCTTTCTTATCACCTGCTGAGGCCTTGATCATGGACAGAGCAGACAAGCAGCAGGGGACAATTAGAGAGGAGTTCAGACTTTGATCATTTGACCATATGTGAATACAACAGCTGACCACATGTTTTAAAAGACAACTAACTTAAAAGTATTAAAAAAATCACAAAGCAGGCATAGATACTTAAATTTACATTTTAATTATCTTGCACAATGGTGCATTCAACTTTGCAGAATATTGAATTTTGCTTCCTAAATGTACACATGTACACATCTCCAAAAGGAAAATCAGCACTTTGCTGCTTCTCTGGACTCTAAATAAGCATACTCTCACTAAAATAAATATTTGCATGATTTAAAACATAAACAAATATATCTATCTAGTAACCTGCAGTTTTTACTGACAGACAAATTAACAAATAATTTCTGTCCTGCAGACAGCCCAATTTAAATAGAATAACACTGTACTGCTTTGCCTCTAAAAATACCATGTATTTAATAGTACACAGACATACGACCCTGCAGTACTTACACAAGTGATTTTTTTTTCCAGAACCTCTCAGTTAGCCTTTAAAACTTAATACAGAAATACAGCATGATTTAAAAGCTCAGCTGCTGTAGGGACTTATTGCTCATCTGCCTGCTTTTGCTTTAAAAGAAAATGAAAAAAAAAATCTTCATTTACTCAACTGTTCAATCTTTGCTAAATCGTTAAGTTATCAAAGCAAAGAGTCCAGTTGTGAGCAGTTTCACCGCAATCACCTGACCCCAAATACTTGGGAAAAATCAAGGTTGGAAATTTTTGTATACAATAGAAGCATTATCATTATTTGTGAAGATACAACATCCACTTATCTTCTGCACCTACCAGATAATTAACATATTCATGAAATGGCTATTTACTCTCGAATCGGAGGATAATAGAAAAATAACACTAATTGTTTTGGCGGCAGTTTGTTTAGGAGTTATCTGAGGCAACAAATGTTTCTTTTGTAGTTGTGGAAAGGCAGAATGCTCCTTTCTGTAAACACTGCTGTCTTCAGCTTTCCTTCCTCCCTGAAATTTGGATACTAGCAAGGAAAAACTGTGGAATCAGTGAAAGGAGAAGGGTTTAAAAATTAAATTGTAGTTAGTTTTCTTTGGATAGCAATTGTTTGCATATTTTTATTATAATGGAAACCACAGAGTCTAACAACGTTTTGGGAAATGATGTGTTTTGCAGAGCACAAGAAGGGCTGTGCCCCATGCTGACTGAAGAAAACAATGGTACTAATGGGGCATGAAGGGTGTGTACAAAATATTTTAAGAGGCTCAGCCTATTCCAACACAGAGTCTTATTTTCTGCTCTTCTGACTGAGCTATGAAACGTCTCCTTGTTGGCCCAAGCCCGTCCCTAATGAGGACGGGGCCGGGTGCTGGCACTCGGTCAGCCCTGCTTGGCTACCAGGGCTGGACAGCAGCAGTGACCCACCCGTGTGTGGGGCAGTGAGTGACCCGTGTGTGAGACAGTGAGTGACCCACCCATGCTTGGCTGCCAGGGCTGGACAGCAGCAGTGACCCACCCGTGTGTGGGACAGTGAGTGACCCACCCGTGTGTGAGACAGTGAGTGACCCACCCATGCTTGGCTACCAGGGCTGGACAGCAGCAGTGACCCACCCGTGTGTGGGACAGTGACCCACCCGTGTGTGGGACAGTGAGTGACCCACCCGTGTGCGGGGCTGCCAGGGCTGGACAGCAGCAGTGACCCACCCGTGTGCGGGACAGTGAGTGACCCATCCGTGTGTGGGACAGTGACTCACCCGTGTGCGGGACAGTGACCCACCTGTGTGCGGGGCAGTGAGTGACCCACCCGTGTGCGGGGCTGAGGCTCAGCCCAGGGGCACACACTGGCCTTGCCCCCCAAGCCCCACTCAGGCTGACCCCAGAACGCCCCAGCCTCTCCCTGTTCCACAGCTGGTCCCACTGGCTGCCCAGTGAGCCCCACCGTGGCCTTGAAAGCCACCAAGGCCATCAGCACCTCCCAGTGCCCTTGGCTACCCCAGCATCGCCCTGCCAGCCCCTCGGGCACCTCGGGCACCTCGGGCACAGCGAGGGCACAGCCACTCCAGCAGCATGGCGTGTCTGCTCACACAGCCCTCCCTGTGAGGGCATGGCTGCCCCAGCAGCACGGCGTGTCTGCTCACACAGCCCTGTGAGGGCATGGCTGCCCCAGCAGCACGGCGTGTCTGCTCACACAGCCCTCCCTGCCAGGGCACAGCCACTCCAGCAGCATGGCGTGTCTGCTCACACAGCCCTCCCTGCCAGGGCACAGCCACTCCAGCAGCATGGCGTGTCTGCTCACACAGCCCTCCCTGTGAGGGCATGGCTGCCCCAGCAGCACGGCCTGTCTGCTCACACAGCCCTGTGAGGGCATGGCTGCCCCAGCAGCACGGCGTGTCTCAGAAGAGAAGGAGCACAGCCTGCAGCTGGAAGATTGGGAGTAAGCTCAGAGAATGGAAAAGGAAACCTCTCCAAGCCTGGCAGCTTATCAAAAGGAAAAGATAATCAGTGTGGTGTTTGTCTGCAGCCCACTGAACCTTTCTCGCTTAAAATACTGGAGGATATTATAGCTAATCAAATATGAGTTATCAGCAAATTTGCCACTTGCTTTTCAGCCTGAGGCTGAGAGGTGAGGGGCAGAGCGTTTCTAGGCTTTCCCAGATTACCCTGGAAGGAATTTGGGTTTGTTTTTAAAACCAAAGTTCACCTCCTCAGCACCATACAACAGCTTCAGCACTCCAAAGCAATTGTTCTCACTGAGAATCTTCCTGCACCTAAGGGCTCTCCGTGATAAAATATGGATGCAGTATTAATTAAATATAGATGCAATTTCCTCCTCCTTTCTCTCCTTAGCTGCTATCAAGAACATTAGTGCAGGCGCCTAAGGAAAGCCTCGCTAACAGAGAACAGCTGCCACACTAATTAGGCACCGTGGTCTCTGAGCCAGGCCCAGGCCCAGGCCCAGGCCCAGAACAGCCACCTGACTTCTGCCCTCGCCATTCCCACACTCGGGCTCTGGGCATGTGGCACCAGCTCAGCTTTGGGCACAGCAGAAGCCACCACTGATGGAAGGATGGGGTTACCACTGATGGAAGGATGGGGTTACCACTGACCCCGGGGGCTTTGGGTGAGCTCCCTGAACACAACAAGCTGTGTTGTCTCTGTGCTGAAGACTCTGCTAATGGGTCATGTCTGCGAAGCACTTGGAGATATGCTTGGCAGCATTGCCATCTTTGGGAAAGGCTGAGGGAAAGCCACCACCACGGCACGGCGTGGCCGTGCATCAGCTGCCAAAAATTCCTACCCCAGCAGACAGTCTGCTGCAGCCAAACAAAGCAAACCCTGAGCCGATGGCTGCGCTTTAGACTGCTGGGCTCATCCCCACCTCCAAGCCTCTGAAAAGAGGGGACAACTCCCCCTCCAAGAACAGCAAACCCAGTGAGCAAGAGCAAAGGATCCCACCACTAAAACATCCTTTGCTTTCACTGTCAGACTAAGAGGACTCCAACCTCCCTCCCCCATCCTGGCTGGGCAATTTGACAGAAGCTTTGCATCTGAAGTTGTATCACTGGGACAAAAATATTTTAAAACAAGACTGAAGAATGAAAAGGCCAAACCAGGGACAGGGCATGACTAAGACCTCATATTGCACTGGCTGCAAGGCTCACGTACGAGTGGGGACACCCATCTTCCCAGTGCTGCACTGTGGATTGTGAACCATTGCTTGTGGTGCCATTTTCTGTACCATGTGAGAGCAGCCTTCCTCCAACCCTGCCACCACCTGCTCCCAGTTTAGCCAATTACCATTTAATGTCCTCCATCTGTACAATAGGAGCACTGGTACTTCCTGACCTCACAGGTATGCGTGTGTGTCCGCATGTGTGAAGATAAATATATTAAAGATTGGGAGGCATTCAGGCCCTGGGCCAATGGGAGCCATATAAGTGCCAAAGAGACTAAGACAAATGAGGGCCATATAAATAGATGGCTGGAGAGCTGCAGCCCTGAGGCTACAAGCAAGAAAGGGGCAGAGGCAGAGACAAACCGTGGGAAAGAGCCCTGTTTGAAGTCTCTGACAGAGCCCCCAAGTGCCAAGGGAACACAGAACAAACTCCTGCTCCTCACACTGCGAGCTGTGCTGACACCCCTGCCATCAGGAGGCATCCCACGGAGGAAGAGGAAGGGTTGCCAAAATAAGCCCAGCTTTAGATCAACAGCTGATAGGGGAGCCTGGTCACACGCAGGAGCCCTGCCACAGCTTCTGGAGAGGTGCCAGGGGGGTAAAAGGGACTCGGCTCCCAGCACAGACAGGTCCTGGGCTCTCCTGGCACTACCCCCAGCTCTTGATGCAGTTTAAGCAGGGAAGCAAGGACTGAGCAAGCAGAGGTGTCCCCACTCAGCCCACGACATAGGGACAGTCACCAGGAGCAGATCCATCCCCTACCTGCCCCTGCATCCCCAAAACTGGATGGGCTTCAGTCTCCAGCTCTGTCAATCCTGCTGCGAAATGCACTTTATCAAGTGTCATAAATCATAAAACACATCTCCCCCTCAGATCCACTGCCTCTTCTGCAGCTACTGCGGAGGAAAAAAGGCACCTGGGAGAAATCTGGCCCACAAAGGTTCACAAAAGACTGCACACAGCGCATTACTGGCAAAGAAAGAAAAAAGAACAGAGGAAAGGTAGAGACTCTAAGAGGTTAGAGGGAAAAGCAGCAACATCCTTTGAGAGCTCCCTGAGCTTTTCTGCCTGGTAAGCTTTGGGGATCTCTCCCAGCTTTCAAGAAGATGGCAGCAGCATTTTTCAGGGGAAAAAAACCCATAACATCGAAGGGACACAGATCCTAAACATCAATATAGTTATAAAGGAAATGTGACGACGACTTTGCGTGGGTGTGCAAAGCCTCTCCCATGCCTGCAGCTGGTTCAGAGAGGGGAGAGACTGAGAGGATCTGCTCTCCATTCCCTCACTGGTACACCCATCCACTGCCAAAGCAACACCTCCTCTCAGCTTTATTATTTAACATTTATTAAGGCAGTACCCAGAGGCCCTCCCAGATCCTCAATAATGTAAAGAACACACAGATAGTTCCACCCCCAAAGATATTTAAAGGCAAACCACAGAGCATAGCAAGGGAGAGGGAACAGGCAAAGGGTAGGAACAGAAAATACCTCTTTAAATTCAGAGCAGAGTCACAGAGCTGATTAAAGGACGTGGAGATGCATTTTAGTGAGAGAACTCTGTCTAATTAGCTTATCAAAGCCTAGGTTCATGCACACCTCTGTGGGAACCAAACTGTGATAACAGCTTCCCAGTCTAGCAAAGGCCTAACAGAAACTAAAGTTAAACACAGTCTGGCTGGGCTAGAAGTCATTCACCACAGGTGACAGCAGTGCAGATCCATCACTACAGTGTTTTAATGAAGACAAAGCAGATCGTTTGGAAAAGCATCCTTATTCAAACAAATTCACCCCTTTCAGGAAAATCTTGTTGCCGGTTTGGGAGAAGTGATCACAACAGAATTAAATACAGCTTTCCCTGCACTACAAGGATTAATGAAATTGAAAAGTATTTTAACAGTGGGGTAAAGGATCACAAAAAAAAGTACCAGAATGCAGCAACAATACATATTTGTTCCCATTTATTTCACAGGGAGAAGGAAGAGATTTGTATATCTCTCCAGAGTCTTAAAATGCTCTAAGATAAAAATGAAGTTCTTCAAATATTCAGTACAAACTGACTGTAATATACTGATGCTTAGTTTTTGCCTGAGGCTTAGAAAAGTTCCCAGCACTGCCATACTCTGTAAGTCTTCAGTTTAAACACTCCCTCCACTCTCCAAAAAGAAAAAGAAAAGGAAAGATCTGAAGTCACTGAAATTGATATGGATGCAAAGCAGAGAAAGCTTTTTCTAGGGGAATTAATCTTCCCTTTTGCTCGTCTCAAAGAGACTGATGCAGCAAAGCCAAAACCCCCATGCATCCACACAGGATGATGGAGTAGTTTAGGAACCAGATAACCCAGAGCTGCTGCCTGCAGATGCTGCCTGCAGGGACTCAAGGGTATCAGCTCTCAGCTCTACCCAAAATCTACCAAAACCACCATTAACATGCAAGTTCAGGGCAACTGAAGCTTTAAAACATTTGACAGTATGACCAAATCTCACATACCCCAAAATCACCATGAATTTCCTGAAAACTCCATCTATCTGTACTCTGGCTCCCAACTGTCATTCTCTTTTGATTCTTTTTAATTTTTTTTTTTTTTTTTTTTGTCTCTGTCCTGTTTTTAACTTTTGGAAGAACACTAAAGCACATAAAAGTCCCCTAAAAAACTGAAACTTGTGGGGAAGAAAAAAAACAGTGAGTTACAAAAATGATAACCCCCACCCCCACGTGGATGTGCTGAACTGCCTGGGATGATTTCAGGTGGTGGCACAGGACTTTATCCAAGTACTTCCACCACACTGACCAAATCATGACTGACCATTTTAAGGGCAGGTTTTAAACACACCATGGGTCTTTCATGGTCTTTACCTCATTTCTACTCCTGTATTAAATCTTTTCCTGGGCTGCAATGCTAAAGAAACAAAAGCAGAGTGAGTGCCCTATTTTCATGCGTCATACTAAGCTGTTTCCCCCACAGTTATAAATACAGCTAAAATCTGTTGCACTCCTGTTATTTCCAGCATTTCTGCAATGTAAAAATCATCTGAGGTAGAAGAAAACACAGTAGCAAAACCAGCAGCTATCATTACTTTTTGAAACATAATAAATCAAATATTTCACCTAGACCTAGCCAAAAATACTTAGCCAAAAGAAAAAGAAAAACCCACGCAGTTGCTTAAGCCTCAGGAGACATTCATGCTGTTAAAGCAATGCCTTCACTGCCTAGAGAAATCATGGAATGGTTTGGGTTGGAAAGGACCTTAAAGCTCATCCAGTGCCCCCCCTGCCATGACAGGGACACCTTCCACTGTCCCAGGCTGCTCCCAGCCCCAGTGTCCAGCCTGGCCTTGGGCACTGCCAGGGATCCAGGGGCAGCCACAGCTGCTCTGGGCACCCTGTGCCAGGGCCTGCCCACCCTCCCAGGGAAGGATTTCTTCCCAATATCTCATCTAAACACCCTTTCATCTTAAAGCCACTAAGCACTGAGTTTTTGCAAAGAGGGAGGACTGCCAGCTAGAGAGGAGCCCTTTGGCAAACAAACCAGTCCAGGGCACTGACTGGAAGGGCTTTAGTGGTTTAAGAGAGAAGGACACTCGACCCTTTTGGAGCTGGTCTTTCATTATTTATGTTGAAAATGAGAATCCAGTGTGCTGGGAGGGAGAGCCCCACCTCATCCCAGATCTAATCCTGACATTTCTGCTCTGAAGGATTTTGCTTAACTACATCTGCAGCTCCTTGAATGTAATAGCACAGCAAACCAGAGGCTGTAATGAAGATCACTGAACTAAACCTTTTTGCCTTCTGTCCCATGGAAGGGACCACTGAGCAAAACATCTCTTGCCCTCTTGCTGTAGTGGGATGTGATTCAGTAGCTCTTAGAAGTTTTGGTTCAGCTTTTCTCTCCCCCTCAAGTCCAGGAAGGCTGTGCTCACTGGAAATCACCCCCAGCGCTGTCTGCACCCTCCACACAACGCCCAGACCGAAGGCAAGCAGTGCTGGAGGCACACAGGGCACCCTGGCACACTGCAGCTGCATCCCGAGGCAGCCACGCCGAGCCAAGGGCTGCTCCAGATAATTCAGCTGGTGCCCCTTCAAGACATGGGCTCACACAGAGCTCATTTCCCTTTGTTTGTCCTCCCAGACCCAACAGCAGCACACAACGAAAGGGCACATCCCCAACAGGGTCAAGTGAGCCAAGACAATAAGGAGAATGAGACAAACAGAGATTTCCCCTTTGTGCATTACTCTTGATTTTTCAAGCATCCATACTTACAGGAAAATTACTACAAATCTGAGGAGAAATTGAAACTTGGCTCTTTTCCCTATGTTTGCATTTTAAAAAGAGAGGGGAAAGAAAGAGAGAGGAAAAAAACCCCACCTTTTGGTATTTGTTCTTTGCTGGTTTCATACTTTAGAAACCTAAACTAAAAATAAGAGAACTAATAGGAGCTGTCAGACTTCCACCGTCGTGTCTCTCTGGCTCCTCCGAGTGACACTCTGACAAGAAACTTCTGGTATTGTCCAAAGGAAAAATCGAGGCAGAAGCTGCAAACAGAGCTGTATCTGAGAGACCTGGAACCTTTTCTCAGCAGCAGATGTCTGCAGCAGAGATGCCACTCCAGGTGAGCAGATCCCTGCACGGAGCTGGAGAGGCTTTCTGTGGCCCAGCCACCGCTAGAGGAGGGCAGAGTGCCACACAGAGAAGGGGGAGACGCTTCCCAAAGCTTTGGGAGACAAATTACAGCCTAAATTACCACAAATAGACTTTGCGCTCCCTTCTTACCATTTATATTTTCATAACAAAGGAGTCTCCTCAATGTTAATGAGATGCAGTAGGAGCTGGGGGAAATGATATGACACACAGCCCCAAGATATCTCCAAATTTTATTTAAAACCCAAGGGATCCCAAGCCCATAGACAGCACTTCTAGTCATCACTAACAATGCTAATTCATGATGATTCAGAGAATTTCAGCTGAAAAAATCAAGCGGCTGCAAGATAGAGTTACCTATTTTTCTTTTTAAACAAAAGCTGAAAGTTTCTATCCCTCCTATTCCTTTTTATAATCCCCACAGAAAGTCTTCAAAATATAAGCTGAACACAAAATAAAAGTTGACAAACCCAGACAGCAGGACACCCTTCGAAAGGACTCCAATTTAAACATAAAATATAATCTTACCATTTTTAAGACCATCTCATCATTTTGGGTGGACCCAATTGCTAATTTCAAGGGTATGGGACTGCTCATTTTGTGGGCAAGTCCCTGGCTCTGGCAGAAGAGACAAAAAGCTATCATTTGAAAAGATAGCAAGACTGCAGCCCTCAGCCAACTTCAGACTGTGGCTGCAGTTTCAGAGCCATGACTTGTTTACCTATGGAGCATTCTTGGATGCTTAAAGGAACAGAATGGTTTCTAAAGGCTTCAAGTCTACCTCTGTGAGAAGTACATTTGACTGTATCCCACTTCATGTGGTGACAGGCTGGAATTCCAGGTCCCAGCCACGCTTTGAGCACGGCAGAGTCCCAGCTCCCATCACCCTGAAGGCCTCAGAGGCACAAGGCTGACGCTGCTGCAGCGTGGAGCTCTCCTGAGAGGGAGGACAGCTGATGTTTCATTCTCTGCAGGAGATGCCTGGATGGAGGTCCTGAACAAGGGCTACTGCAAGATGCACATCACAAAACCAGCTAGTCCTGCAGCTCTGCTGCCATCTCCAAAAAGGGAAAATTCCCATGGTAATGCCTTAAGAATTCAGCTGGAGAGAATGGGAGAACATGCATTATTAAGTAACTGTCAACAGCGTGAGCAGGCACTATGATTATGCCAACTCCGAGTCCCATCATTAATGTCTGTGCACAAGGCACACACACATCCAAGCACACACAGGCATATATACATTTAGGGAGAACAGATCTTACTTCTAGGCATTGCAATTCCTTCCACAATATTTTTCCACTTAGGAAACTCATACATGATCTCTCTGTTCCTCTTACAGAACAAGCTCTCTGTTTCAAACAAAGAACAAACAAACAAAGTCTCTCAGTTGTGTAGCAAGTCCCTCTGCAGCAAACATACCAACTCCAGCCCACAGTGTTAGACTGAAATTTCAGCAAAAAGCAGATAATATACACTTAATTCTGATATCTAGTCTACCACAGGCTCTATGCTGGGGTACTAAATAAACAAATAAAAAACAAAAACAAAAACCAAACAACAAACAAACCAACCATTGATAAGACAAAAAAACTTTTCAAAGCATTGAATTTAAAAATCATCTTAGAGAGTAAGTTCTTCCCTGGCCTCCAGAATGTTTTTGCACCTGCAATACCAATCACAGTAGCCAGAACTCAAGAATTATGATGTAGCACAGCACTGCTCTGGAATATGACATTTTAACACAATGGTGGCTATTTCTGAGCTGAAAATAAACAGTACTACTTAACTGTAAAATAAACTCTACAGGCTCTTCCAAATAGCTCCATCAACTTGGATTAAACAGCATATATTTCATGTGGCAAGAGGTACACCATATTCAGTGCTGAACTTAGCTATTTTAAAAATTAATTAGGCAATTATACACATGGGGAAACTGTTCTAGTAATTTAGCTGCTTAATCAAATCCCAGGTACCAAATTATGGACCTGATCCTGCAGTTCTTATTCAAGTCAAACTCCTATTGATGTCAGTGGGAGTTTTGCCTAATTAAAGATCAGGACATACACATGTGCAAGCCTGCTTTTAAACGATGGGTTTGAATTTAGTCTTAGGAATATGAATATGGCTCTGAATCCCAAATCGTTGCCTACAAGTTTCTCACGTGAGACTTTGGGTATATTAATATATATTTTTCCTAAGTCTGGCTCAAATTAACTTCTAGGTAAAGTCTGGAGATTTAGCTAAAGAGTCTTACAAGGCCCAACGGCAAACTGACCTAGTTTTGTAATTTTTTTTTAAAACCAATTAAATAGTGCTACAAAACAAGGAGCAGGTTGTAAAAACATCACCTACGAATCACACTTAGCTGCAGGAGCTGGGTTTGTGTTATTGTTTGGATCAGTGCAGTCCACACGATGTGTCACCAAGGGGTCAGCTGGGCGTGTTCCCAGAAGGGACTGTCCCAAAAAAGGGTCTGGTGGCATTCCCAAGTCTCTGCTGAGCAAGCTGTGACTCGAGTAAGCGAGGAGGAGTATTTGGGGTGCAGGAGGAAGAACAGTGCCCTCCCTCACGCTCTTCGGCCCCAGCCACCAAAGAAGGCCTGGTGGGGAGCACTTCAGGCAGGAGCAGACTGGGCACACGGGGTCACACAGGAGAACTGTCTTCACCCCTGGCTGCTCAGCCTGACGTTGGTCTGACTGTATCAAACCTGATGCCTTTGGAGCAGCTCTACTGACATACTCTGCTGACCTTGCCTCGTCAGATGCCTTGGTGATGTGTCAAGGGGCACACACTGAAGCATCACGGGCTAGGAAAAGGTAAACCAAAGTCAGTCAACAAGCAAGAAATCTGGTGGAGCAGAAGATTACTAAACACTGACAGTTGCCTGGTTAGTATTAGAAGCTTAAAGGGAAATGTCTGTCTGTCAAAAAAACATGGGAGTGGGCATATACCTCAGATCCCTTCTGCTCAATGGCAAGGAAGAGCAGCAAAACTCTTTTAAGCAAAATAGAAACACTTTTCAGTGAGCACTGGGTTGTCTGTGCACTTGCTAAATTGTGCCCTCAAAGCAGGAAGGACAAGACCTTGTGTGCATCTGAAGATAGAAGGAAATCACAATTCTGTCTAATATACTGGAGCAATTGACCATGAAAAGGTTACATGTTAGGAAATAATTATCTCTAGACACAGCTACTGACAAGGTCAGTGTCCACAAGGATTATTTCCTGCTCACCCAGTGCCTGCTGCCTGGAAGGGAGGTAGGTCTCCCGATGCTCCCAGCCCCACATTCCACTGATGCTAATGGCACTTGTGCACTGAGTGGCCCAGCAGCTGAAGCAGATAACCAGGAGTGAAGGGGTTAAGTGCCTGTCACAATAGAAACCTCTGGGGGCACTTGACCTTTTCACATTTTTTATTCAGGAATGAGCATTTTGTGCCTGTTGGAGGAAGTTCATCTGCATTTGTCCTCATTCTTCACCCTGTTTGTGTATTGTCCCTTCCCTTCACTCAGTGCCCCAGTGTCCCATTAAGGACCAAGCAACCTCTGCTGATGAATATGAATTTAGAGCAAAAATAGAGGGGACACAAATACTGCACATTGATCAAGTGACTTACAAGGAATTTAAACATATTCAGGGCATATGTTTCTGCCGAATCGCTTCCTACACACATAATACTCACCTGTCAGTACTGTGGCGTGAAGAGGAGGAAATCACAGACAGGGAACAGAAGCACTGTGCTAGCTGGAGCAACAGTCTGACAAGAGCATTAAAGATGTTTAAATACCAAACATAAAAAAGACTAAATCACAGCATTGACTTTCACATTCTAAAGAATGTGCCACAAGAGAAGGCACAGTGATACCTGCCCTTGGTCTTTCACTCAGCAATTAGACTGTGAATTCCTCTGTTCCAGGAGGGAGGGTCTGCAAACCTCTCTGGCTGCAAATCAGTCAAGGAGGATAAATCCAGAATGAGTTTGTCACCGTCTGTTTCGTTTAGAGGCAGATACTCTAAAAAGGTGCAAGCAATATCCAAGATCTTGATCCTGCTGGGATCAAGGGGAGTCTTGCATTGGCTTAAATAAGAGTGAGCTCTAGTCTTAGAGCACGTGTGTCCAATTTGTTAATGTTTTGGGTTCAAATAAAAAACAAATCTCAAGTCTTCCCTGCATGGGAGTTTCAACCACATTCTTCCACTGGGGGAGAGCATCAGGGCTTAGACAAGAAAGAGTTTGTGAATGATCTAAGTGAATGGTCCTGAGGAGACTGGCATTACTGTGAGCTTTGAACACAACTACAGAGGGTCTTTTATAGATGTGCTCCAGAGGGGAGATCCTTAGATGGGTCCTTTAATGCCTACCCCCATATGCGATCCAGATGAAATTCTTTATCAGATGGGGCCCGGATCTTGCTCCCATTAAAAGTTCTGCCACTGATTTCAGTGGGAGCAGATCTATTTGTCTTAGATGCTTATACAGCTTCCCTTATCTCAGTGCCTCAAAATAATTACCCTTCATTCTTTCGAGTCTGGGGAATACTATTTTCTCCCCTTGGCACACAGAGCACAGCCAGACCAGTTGATGTGGCTATGTGTCACACACATATCCAGGGCAGGAAAGGGCCTTAACTCCAAGTATCCAAAACCTTAGACCAAAGTACTATTTCACCCCTCATCACCACTGTGAAACACCTTTCTCAAGTGGAGACACAGAAGTCAGAGCCAGCTTCCTTCTCTTGTTTGGACAAGGAGGAACAAAGCCATGTGAGAAAACAGCATTCAAGTTTCTCTTGCTCCTTTCTTCAAGTAAGTTTTTGCAACTTGTCTTCTGCCACTGGCCTTCCTCAGCCACTGCTGGATGAACAGGAGTCAGCCCTTGGCTGGTGAGCTGTGCTGCAGGTCTAGAAAACATCCTTCACCACTTGTGCATCTCCACAGGCTGCTTTCCAGGACTTAGCAGCCCATCCCAAGGTAAGAGCAGTGCTCCAATAAGCCAGCAGGTATAAAACCAGCACTAGAGCAAAATTTCTGTGACCTTCAGTCACTGTCCACTGTGTCCTAGAGGTAGCAGGTAACTGCATTGACACCAAACTGTCCTTGAAGCACATCCACCAAAGGCTTTTGGGAGGATTCAGGGCAGAATAGAAGGCAGGTCTTGGACTAGGACAAGAAGTAATTGAAGACACCTCAAGCACAGAGAGGAATGTTCCCAGGCAGCAAATACTGCAAAATCCCTGAAGTGCTGCAAAACCTTCGGGAAGATCCCTTCCCCATTCCCAAGGGACAGGGGTGCTCCCCCAGCCACCACCCCACACCTCCAGGGATGTGTTCCAGGACATCGCCAGCCAGCAGGGATGAGCAGCAGGACTGCAGCAGTTGTTTGCTCCAGGGACTCTTGCACACCAGCAGAGCCAGCCCACGCCATGCAATCACACCTGCACGCAGGAGATGTCACAGCAGCCTCCTGGAGAGGCAGCAGCATCTCCTTCCCTGGCAGCTTTGTGTCATACCTGTCTACAAACCTCCCAGCCCTTGGCTGCACCTGACAGCCACTCACCATCATTCAGCCCATGGCTGCTTGAGCACTAAAAAGGAAATCCCTGTGAAAGCAAAATCACCTCCCTGAATGTTTGTTATTATTTACATTTCTGCTAGCCCCAAAAGGGCTCCAGCTGGGCTTTACACCAGCCAGTCCCCATGGCCCAGAGCGAAGGCTGTCAGTACCAAAGGGAACTTGGGAAACAGAGGGAGAAGAGGTCTCTAGGAGCACCCAAAGGAGAACCCAGGTTCCCCACATCCAGACTAATACTGTGCCCAATAGCTCCCTCTCCCTTTCCTAGAGTACTGACCCAAATACATAAATGAAAGCAAGTGTTTGTTGTTTATTTCCAAGTATGAATGGCATGGTTTCCCCTGGGCTCCATGTTTCTTGGAATTATTTGAACTGGAAACCAATCAGCCTGTATTCGCTATTGATTTATTTTCTAAAAATCTCTCATCCCTAAAGTAACAGTGCCTTTCCATGTCTCAGCCTGCTGTTTAGTGACACAGTAATCTAAAAGCTATTGATCACTTGGGTCTCTACAGCCATAACATATCTTTCTAAGTGCCTTCATGGAGGACTATTTGCAACACAAGTACTATAAATGGCAGGGCTGCTAATAAAATCAGCAAAGATATTAATAGAGATGTAACACTTGTGCTGTAACACAGCATGGACAAGGGGCAGTGGAGGCCAGCATCAAGAGGGAACAAGTATGGTCATTATGAAGGAAGATTTATTTCTCTTTGAACACCAGATGGGCCACAGCCAAATTTTAGTCTAAACAGGAATCCAAGCCTGGACAGGGACTGGTCAAACTACTCCTCACCCGAGCAGTGGAGTATCAGTGCTGGAGACACCAAGATGGTCTCATTCTCTGCTCCAGCTGTTCTACTTGACTTCAGTTTATCTGTAGTTCCAACATCCTGCATAACTTCTGCTTTTCTACCACAGCAATGAGGGTTGGTAGGACGCAGGATCTGGAGCATGGACACCTCATGGCAGAGGGCTGCTGCAGAAGTGCTGAGCACTCCAGCTCCTATTGCCTTCAAGGATGTTGTCAGCTACATTTTTTTTCCTCAACAGCCTGTATTACCAAAAACATGAGTCCCAACTGATCTGAAGTCAGACAGCAGAGCAGCTTTACAGTGTGCTTGCCCCAGTGTCGTGCAGGAGGAGACAAAGTTACTTAGATCAGGTTCTGCTCCAGTAGAAGTATCAATAAGTACTTCGAGTTCAGCCAGCAACAAGGTCTCCAGGGAGGAGACTGGGTAAGTGCATTACCCCAGCTGAGACATTCTATGAGCTACAAATTTAAACCAGAAACATGTTGCCCAAGACAGAGATAAGGTGTCTGCAAGTCAATAGCTATCAGCATGTGCCACTTTACCCAGACAAGCCACAGTGAACTGTGCCTTCCCAGTCCCCTCCAAAGAGAGCCAAGTTGTGCTTATTTTACATGGCACAACTCAGCTCTGCAGCCTGGACTCTGTCCCACGTGGCAGTGTTGTCTTTGTGACCAGAACAGAACTTTTCCCCCCGTAAAATGAAGTCAATCATGGAACAGGACAGCTCTCCCTGACACTGCCAGGCAGTGAGCCTGCAGAGAGCTGTGTGCTCACAACACGCTTCCAGAAGCAGCTCTCAGCAAACATTTGCAACCATTTAAATTTCCCACCCATGAAGTTTTGCACTTGTCAATTTACCTTATGCCACAGGTTTTTAATTTAGTTGTAGGGGAAGAAACTTTACGTCTCAAATTTTATATGTTAATGCCAGATGTGAACACAATAGCATGTGTTCCCTCTCTGCCTGCTGCACTTCTTGGGAAAGGATGCTGTAATGCTGCAGCTCCAAATACTCACACAATCAACAAAACTCTTGCCCCTCTTCTGCAGCATTTCCCCCAGTGCCCCGGGGAATTCCAGCTGGCAAGACAATTGGAATTGCTCACACATACTTCCCAGCCTTCTGAGCACAAAATATCCCTGGATGCAAGAGGATTAAAGACAAAAATTTGATTTGCTAATTACAAAAGATAAGGAAACTGGTGAAGACCATGCACTACTGCAACACAAGAACGCATTCCAGCTGCTGCCATGTATGGAGAGGGTGGAGATTATTGATCCAAAAAGCTTTTAAACTAATGAAGGTGACAGTGTTTTTTCTGCTACATAGACCTGAGATGGATGAACATGAAAAGATGCAACTTCTTTTGATTATCATTGTTCTGCTTTAAAACTAGGAACTCTTTCACACATTTTACTGCTTGGGTTTGGGTTTTTTTTTGTGAATTTAAATATTTTTGAAACTCTTATCAGTTATTAAAGTGTAACTCAATGCATGACACATGTGTTTGTTCTCCTGGACTTCCAGCAGTCTTCCAAAGGCATCCCTGAGGACAAGGCATATAACTCCAAACTCCAGGAATGCTGTCATGCGTAAATAGCATTACCTGTTAATGGCATCAAAGAGTTTGCATTTGTTAAACAATAAACAATATTTTCTTGTTAGAATCACTGACCAAACATTGCCATCCCTGGCACAGCCATCTTCCCCCAAAGCCTGGCCCAGAGGAGATGGCCAGGCATGAACTCTGCCTCACCCAAGCCCACCTCTCATTTTCATCTTCATCCCTTAAGGAAGAATTGCCCCTGCACATTCAAGGGAAGGAAGATGTGTCCTGGGGACAGCCAGGGTGGGTGAACAGGGAGAGAAGACCTCTCCTCTGGCCTCACTCTGTGTCTGTCCCTGGGCACTGCCTCAGCCTCCAGCTTCACACTCTACAAACCAATTCATTCCTGAGTCCATCCTGGGACACCTGCCCAGTTGGGAAGCGTGTGTGTTTGCCCCAACCAGCCTGCTTTGAGCACTTGCTGAGCACTATAGCCCTCAGCAAAGCAGGGGGAGAAGGGGCCCAGGGCAGCTCAGCACGGCAGTGCAGAAGCCTCGATGGGGCCCATTTCAGTTTGATTTGTTGCGGCACTCTAGATGCTAGATGAAATCTGAGAGATGAAATCTGAGCAATTTCTTGCTTCTCTTCTTTCTGGACAGTTATTAACACTATAAAGAAGGCTGAACAGTGGGGCTTCCCAACTCCTTTCTTGTCAAGGCCTATTTCAAAGGCAGTGGCTGAAATGCCCAGTGCTGCCTTTGTTGATCCTGGGCTCAGGTCTCCATGTTCACTTCTGTCAAACCGCAAGGCTGAGCAAATTAAACATAAGCTTTCTCGGGAGGGGTGGAGGAGGGGGAGACAAGGACGAGCCCTGCCTCAGCCTACGTGCCCATTCTGTTCACTCTGCTCCCAAGTCCCTTGTGTAAAAGGGGAGGCAGAAGAGCCCCGGCAGTGCCAGCGCTGCTGCCCCGAGCCCCCTCCTGCCCGAAAGGGAAGCCCAGCCCGGGCTGGGTGCTGCAGGCTGAGCAGGCTGCTCACCTGCCACCAGCCCTTCTGATCCCAGCGAAACACACAGCACATGGGCTCTTTATTTTCCACCTGCAGGAGAGGGTTTATTTGTCCCCAAGACCCGTGACAAGCTTATTACAGACCGTTTCAATTCGAATCGTCTTGTCAAGAAAAGAAAGTGGAGAAAACGCATTAATTAAACAGCTTTACTCATGCAGAAAAGCTGCCAGCGTGAGCATTTTAAATTACCTGGGCACACCTAGTGGATTTGCATTCCCTTGGCACAGCTTTGCTCTGGCCCACAAAGCAGCATCCAGTCCATGCTTCCATCTGAGCAGGGAACAAAGGAGGCTGACAGCCCAGCACCACCTTCCCTGCTTGGGGGCCAGCGCCCTTCCCCGGGGATTGTGTGCCCGCTTATGCAGAAACCTTGCTCTGCCTGGATGCAGGGACAGGAAGTTTGGATTCTTCTATAAAACTAAAGACCAAGGCAAAAAGAGGCCTTCTAGAAACAAAGGAGGTGGAGCGGTGCCAGCAGGGGGGTAACTGCATGCCATTGTTAAATATTAACATAAAATAAAGCAGTAGAAATGGATGTCCATCAACAGAATTAGAAGGAACTAAGAGAGTTTAAGAACAAAAGGTTTACTTATTTAAATTACAGGAGATGAAAAACAGCTGGGAACGCAATTTATAGCACAAAGTACAAAGCTACAAGACTGCTAAATGTAATTATATTTCAAAGTACGTTTCCCCCTACATTTTAAACTAAACATGTACAATTATTTTCACTAAAATAAAACTAATGACAATGTAGCCTTTAGATGTTCCATCCCTTCCCTCAATCGCTTTCATATTCAGCTCATCCCTTTATATTAACCAAAGAGTTTGATTTCCTCAACTAAATAGAGGTCAGCCTTTCAGATAGAAGACTAAAGCTTGAAGAAAGAAAACCACCACGAGCAGATCTTTATTTTTTAAAATTACCTCTTACTCTTACATTCATGGGCCTTAGATTGTACTTTCATATTTATTTGCATCACTTCTCTGCACAAAGGAAGAGTGGAAAAGTAGCTGACTAATTAACTTCACTATTTGTCACATTTCATTTGTACATTTAGTCATGGCAGGGATGCTTAAGAGTAAAGATATTTAAAAGTATTCAAAAGTTTAAGGTTTTGAAGGTTTTTACCGTGCTTGGGAAAAAGAGCAACAGTGCCAAAGGCCAACAGGGTCCAGCATTAAGGTGAAACCTGCATCAAGGCCTTGATTTGCAAAACCACCCTTTATTGCACTTTTTTGCAACAAAATTCTCCAGGTGAGAAAACTTCCTTCCCCTGAGACACTGGGATGTTTTCCTCTGGTTATGCAGAGCTGCTGTTTGGCTCCACTGGGCTCAGCAGCAGCAGACTCCATCTCCACAGATCCCTCTCGTTTGTGGCATTTGTAATTCCAGATGTTTCCAGCACTGAACCACACAACTGGACCCTGACCTGCCGAGCTGCCCCTTGTGTCCCAGGTGATCAAACCCTTTTTTTAGCAGATCAAATTCAGCCTAGCAAAAGGTTTGTGGCCATCTGGCAGAAGTGCATCTCTAATGGTCGCTGCTTAAGGCCAGGCAACATTCAAACAATAGACCTGAGAGGTTTAGAGAAAAATCAAAATGCTGGCACAACTTTATCCCACTATTAAGTCTTGCAGCAGGAAAAAAGTTCAGGACCTTAGTCACATATCAATACATCACATATCTTAAAGTTTCTTTCTAGTAAAATTTTCAAACTTAGTATATATTTAAGTGCCAAAGGAAGCCTTTCCGTCTTAGTAAAAAAAATAAACCTATTTCTTTCAAAACAAAATGGCTTGCAGCTCCTTGCTGTGACAAATTTTTCTTGGTTTAGGTCATCTCAAAAAAAAAATATTACTGTTTCAGATGCCAAATAATTGCCAAATGAAAAAATAGAAACAGTTACTTGGGCAGATCTTTTTAAAGCTAAGAATGTATTTCAAGTGTTCTGGGCTGCAACAAGCCATTAGTTTTGATTCACCTCAAAAACATTACCGATTCACCAAAAATTCACTGAAAAAAAGTACCAGCCCCTGCTAATGAGCTATAAAAAACACATGCACATATAAATTAGTTTATGTTCTTCTGACAACAGCCTGTACCAGATGTTTCAGGGAAAGACACAAGAAGCCTTGAAGTAGACAGATGTGAGATAATCTGCCTCCCACCATGGGTGTTTTCCTAATCCCTAAAACCTGAAGCAGAAGTTGAGTATCTTTCAAAAAACATTGCAGCAGTTTCTGTTTGCATTAGCTGCTATTAAAGACAAAGCAAGCAATGACAGCTTTTACAAGCTCTGTTTTCAGTTACTTACAGCTTTGCAAAAGTTTGGACAATGTTTCACGCCAGGTACTTTTTGGATTCAATTTTTGCATTCTCTTTTGATAGTTTCTGCAAGAAATATTAATGTACTTTTAAGAAAACGACTTGAGGAATATACATCATTCCACAGACATTATAACAAACTCTTGCTGACTGCCTTGAGGCTCAGATAGCTTCCCAACAGAATATTCCCTAGTGCTTCAGCAGAGGGATTTTGCTGGTGACAGGGACTTTTCTGTGCCTTTTACTAATTTAAAAGAAAGAGAGAAAAAAAGAAAAAAAACCCATATTTGGCCAGATTGTAAACCTTTGGGTTCTCTTAAAACATTGTGTTCACAGAGCAGGCTCCAGCCTGGCTCAACAGGGGCTGAGCTGGATGTTCTCTTCCCCTGCTCCCTGAAGCAGCAGGCAGAAGAGGCAAGGCTTGGGATGTCACCAAGATCCTGCTGCTTCTGGTACCAGCACAAGGAGAAGAGGCTGCAGAAAACATGGACAGTGAGAACTGTACCTGGAGGAGAACAAATGAGGGAGGAGCACTGAGCTGGAAAAGCTGGAGGCTGCTGAGTGCAGATGAGGAGCTGCTGCCAGGACATCACCTGCAGAGGACTGAGGCATAGCCCTCGTGAGAGAGATGCTGGAAGAGCCACTGGGACGTGGTGAAGTCCCCAAAGGTCACAGGATGGCTGAGCTGGAAGGGATCCTGATCTCATTCCACCCCCCTGCCATGGGCTGGGACACCTTCCACTATGCCAGGGTGCTCAGAGCCCATCCAGCCTGGCCCTGGGCACCCTGGGGATAGCAATGGAAGCTGCCAGTGCAGGGCTTGGCACTGACACACTGAGCACAGGAGAAAGCACAGGGCAGGACTGCCACAGGGAAAAACCTGGAGAAACCCAGGGAAAAGATGTCATGCTCAGAGAGCCACAGAGTGCAATGAGACCACTCTAGTGCAGGGACTGAAACGGAAACAGAGGTTCCTCTGTCAACAGCATATACCGTGCTCCTGTAAGGTCTCAGTCCTCCACAAGGCAGATCACACACAAAGACATTTACCTGTCTTTCCATTTGTCCTATTTCAATTACAGGAAACACACATAAAATCCATCAGGGAGCTGAAGTCTTGATTACTACGAAGTTGCAATATTTGGATGCAAATGCGTGGACAAAAGAGTAAATCTCTGAGAAAAAAAGCTTGATCACCTAAAACCAGAGGGAGTGCCCTGGGTAGGGATCTTGCTTATGCACACAGCTTTACTGGCTTAACACAGCGTGCCATTTCATCAGTGCAGCCTACAAAAAGCTAAATGCTAAACAAACAACAGTTTTGTCCAAAGTAAGTCTTATTCCAGCCTATTTTAAACATATTAGGAACAGATAAGTTTTGCTGAACCACTCCACACTGTCTTACAGTTCAAAAGTGGAAATATACATGCACAAAATTCACAAGCGAGACAGATTTTGCCAGCATCTTTTGGTAAAGGCCAGATACTCAGAAGCTAAAGTATTTGCACCCACAAAAACTGATGTCAACTTCTAAAGTTTAGCTGCAAATAAGATAGAACATAAAGTGGTGCAAAACCAGTTATTAGTGTCCTGACAGAAAAAAAAAGAAAAGAGAAATCTAGCTCCCAGGAGATTGCTGCCAGAAGAGAGGCATTGTTAAGACATTTCTAATTTGTTGTTTTTGCAAAATGAACTATGAAGCATTCAGTACAATAATTCCAGATATAATGGGCTCAACAAAAGGAAGAGGTGCCTTTTTTTAAAAGGAATGCATTCTCTTTAATTTTTATTTGGTTTGTTTGAATATTAATTTGGTTTTAAAGTCATAGTTCTACAAAAATTTTTGTATGGCTGAAGATCAGAATGCACAACATGAACATATGAAAAGCTCTTTAAAGGACTGGAGTCTTGCTGTATTTCCTTGCTACAATCTATACACCAGAGAGACAGCAAAAATCTCACCAAAACCAGGAATGATTTAATAATAAATAAAAGCTTTCCTGTCACTGAAAAATATTTTCACCACAAAAAGCAATGTATTTTTAATTATAATGCTGAACATCTCTTGAACACGGGGATGTTTTCCTCGGGGAGAACCCTTGGCACAGAGGCACACGGGGACACATCTGCTCGAGCACTGCACCAGCAGCCCCCACGGCTGTGATGGGACCAGCCCAGGTAAAACCAGTACTAGAGCTCAAAAAAGGCTGAATTTTACTCACTTGGACAGGGAAACAATTGCCTTGCCCTGCCTTCCCCTTAACATGAGATTTAATCCCTGTTCTGCACAGGAGAGGCTGAGCACGCCTGGGTTCTGTCCCTGGAAGGGCTTTGTGAGGACAGACCAAAGGAAAGGAGCTGAGCTGGGACTGAGCTGAGCTGGGACTGAGCTGAGCTGGGACTGAGCTGAGCTGGGACTGAGCTGAGCTGGGACTGAGCTGAGCTGGGATGAGCTGAGCTGGGACTGAGCTAAGGTGGGACTGAGCTGAGGTGAGATGAGCTGAGCTGGGATGAGCTGAGGTGAGATGAGCTGAGCTGGAACTGAGCTAAGGTGGGACTGAGCTAAGGTGGGACTGAGCTGAGCTGGGATGAGCTGAGCTGGGATGAGCTAAGGTGGGACTGAGCTGAGCTGGGACTGAGCTGAGCTGGGATGGGCACTGCCCAGGCTGTGAGGGGGACAGGGCTCCATGGGCAGGGGCACTGGGAGTGCCCAGATGGCTTCTCTGAATTCCACACCAACTTCTCACATTCTTTCTTTCAGCTGGGTACCTTTTTTAAATTTTTTTTTTCCCCTGGCTACCTTTTAGAGCTTATTGCTAATTTTCCACTTTGTTGTGTCAAAAAAACCACAAACACTGTTACAAGACCATAGCTAAGCATCTGCAACTTATAAAACATTTAAAAGCTTTACACTTAACCTATCTATTGGTAATAAAACATACTCCAACACAAATTCACTATTTGAGACAGATGTTTGAAATATGAATGAATGTTTGAATATTCAGTTTTAAATACTCATGATAAAAGAAGCTGCAGAGACATGCCATTGATCTAATACTTGTTTGCACATTCCTTAGGGCTATGCATGAAGCATAATGGGATTTCTATGTTACTAAACAACAAAAGGTGTAAAAATGCCTTTTCAGTTGCAAACTTTGTTCATTTATTCCTGTGGCAAAAGAATGCAAATCTTAAGTAATTTTTTTGTGCACTGACATCAAGTCTTTCTCACACAAAAAGTTCCTTAAAGAAACAAGAAAAAAGTTCAGAATAAAGTCATGCTTCCTCCCCCACACGTCCCTGAAAAAAAAAAAACAAAAAAGGCAAGGAAGGAAAAAAAGAGAAAAGAGAAGGAAATGTCACTTAACCCAACTGTACCTGCCAGCTAAAAGCAAAGGCTACTTAAGTGGGTGACTCTAAGCTATCAGGCATGTGTGCCAGTAATAAACATGGGTTTGCAAGATCCAGGCTAAATATTTGTATGGTTGAGCCTTCAGTATTTCGACTGCACGAATTTCTGCCCCAGCCCTGAAGTGAAAGAACTTCTTCACAGAAGAGGTGACAAAACAACCCCACAGGAGGGCAAACAACAGCTGGAGACTGACAACCATGAGCAAGGAGATACTCTTTAAAAAGCATTTCCTGTTAATACTTCTAGTTTTGGTCTTTTCCACCTTTTATGTATAGAGTGGGAGAAGAGCTTTTATTTTCACTATGAAATTGCAGATATTTAAAATTAATACTAAAGCAGGAACTGAAAGAATGGGGTGGTAGGATGCATTTTCAAGGAGTGTAGGGAAACAGCATTAATGTCAGAATCAATCCCTGAGCTATGAATAACTTAACTTCAAAGCTGATGCTGCTGTCTGACTGAGCACCCTATGTCTTCGAGGAAGATGAAGCCACATATGAAGTCAAACCAATGTTTAATTCAGATTACGCAGAACAATACAGAAACTTGACTGGAGCCAATTAAACTAATCTTCCACTGACTGATAAAAATGCCATTTCACATCCTTTCTGTGTACAGCAAGGAGCAGTTTGAGAGTGTTACACTTCTGAACCACATTTACTGACCTGACACATTTTTATGCTTAACACAACAAAACCAGAATTTCAATTATGACAATTGATACTCTCCACCTTTCAAAACAGAAAGAACCTTTACCTCTACCAGAAACAAACCCTCATAAGCCTATATTGACTATGTAGAAGTACAGAGAATATTTTGCAATTAAAAATACCATTTCTGTAGGAGATAATTCAGAAAATGTGAGATACTTTGCTCACACACTGTGCATGTGTCCAAGTGCATGTCTGCTACACTTTAACTACTGTCATTCAAGGAACAGAGGCAAATGCAGGCCCTGTTCTTGCCCAGGACCAGATTTTGGTTAATCTGTGATGCCTCATACGACACAACCTGCCCAGGGCCCCACCAAACAAAGAACAAGGGCAGTTGTCTCCCAGCTCATGTCCCTGTGAAACAACACACCACGAGGAGCTGCACTTGAGAGCTGAGCTGCCCAGACACAAAACATTTATGTTGACCTACAAAAGTGTAATTAAACATTTCAAACTTCAAATTTTAGTATTGTGATTTCATTGAGTCACCTCTTTCCAGAATAACAGTTACTGGCACTGTTGAGAGTGAGCACAAAAGTATTCCAATCCAAGAATTTACAGTTAACCTCACTTAAACCTTTTGGGATCTGATTCCAAGACAGCCAAAAATTTTATAGGTAACTGATGGGTGACTATAAAAGGCTACAAGTTGGCACAGCTACACCACAAGACAGATTGATCACCATGCAGCCAGGTGGAAATGACAGCATTTGATATCTGGAAAAAAGCCCCTTCATCCCTGCAAGGAAGAAGCCAGAAGATTACATTGCTGGTTATGTTCAGCTGCAAGTCTTCCACAGAGCCCTGTTTCCAAAGGGTTGGCCCCAATGCTCCTTCCCTTTAAGATACATTTTCCCTGCACCTTAAATCCCCACTCACAAAGCAAAAGCAGCTTTACCCCTGTCCTACACCTTGCCCACTTTTCTATGCAACTGCAAGTCCTCTGGGGTAAAAGAAGTGCAGGTAAGGCCTCACACTGGGTGGTGGCCCTTTAGGAGTGACAAATACAAACACAAACTCCATGCAGGGAGTACTGAGGATCTGTGAGCAGCCCTTGGAAAGGAGCAAAGCCTGACAGCAGCTCTGTCACCTTAAGTCTCAGCTGTGCCACTGGTATCAGACAAATGGCATGCAAGCAATGTGAGCTGCCAGCAGTGAACTTCACCAACAGGCAGCCAGGAGTGCAGGGAGAGAACAACTGAGCTACTTTCCAAGAAATTCTGTCATTTTCCAGCTAACCATGCAGCTGGAAAACTGAAGAGTCCAGGCTGGAATATGCCTTAAGACAAAGCCAATAGGCTTTTCAGTCAACATATTTCAAAACACATTGGTGAGCTTTCTGTGGAATTTTGACTTCTTCTTCCACCCTCATGTCCATCCTATTAAAATTTTCAAACCCTCAACGTTGACATCATTTCGAGGGACTAGTGCTGGCCAGCACTCACTCCTCGGCCATGCTGATGGCTCAGTCCCCTCTCGAGGACAGGTTCTTAAGAGCTCTTCCTAATGGACAGTGTCTGACTCCATACAGGGGGGTAAAAGGAGAGCGATAAACTGGTGTTGGCAAGGAGAAGAGCGCTTAAAAAGCCTTTGAAATAAGCAATTTCCCCTCTCATCAGTATCCTCTTGACTGCTAAGCTCCCTCCTTTGTCCCCCACCTGAATGGTGATCAGCAATGCATGACTGGCCAAGGGGCATCAGCTGTAAGCGACAACACCAGGCGAGACCACTGCGGGAAGGGAAGGCTGCTCTCCAAGGACCTCTGCCTCACGGAGGGCAGGGAAGGAATGGCAAAGCATGACAGCTTCATTTGCCTTGCCTGTTTTGGCACAGGGTATAGCATTTGCCATCCCTCACACTAGGTTTACCTAGCACCCATCTCTGATTCCCAAACGAATCAGAATTGAATGTGCAGGTGCCAGGAACCCCACAGCCAAACAAGCTTCCACCCTACAATCCTCCATCATATTTTTGCTTCTGTCCTCAAGGATGAGGCTGAGTAGCCCTTCCACTCTCTGCTCATTTGCTGTCCTGTCCTCAAACAGCTGCACTGCAACCAAGCAGTTTGTTCTTTGCAGAGTGTGCTGTACCTTCTGGTCCCACTGGCCTTGTGTTCCAGCCAACTGGCACTGCCCACCCTGGGCACAGTCAGAGCTCACCAACAATCAGCTTCAGTCATTCCACAGTCAAAGAGGGGAAAATTCTATTCTTTAAAAAACTTTTTCGTCAGGCATATTTCACCTGTGATAATTCAACATTGCTGTTTAACCTGATTGCATGAGGAGGAGGAGTTTTACAGGGTTGTTTGCCAGTAGAGATTCTTCACTAATCCAACTCCATTCAAGTACAGAGCATGATCACCAGCGTGTTACCATGCTATTTCTGAGGGGCCTGACCACCTTCTTATACAAGTTTTAGAAGCTAGAAATAAAGTCTTAACTGGAACCAAGGTTGCTGCCATCAATACCAGCTACTACCCCACTCCAAGATGATCTGTGAGAGGATGCACTTTGTAAAATAATGTCCTTTGGTCCAAAGCACATGTGCAGAGCAACTTTAGTTCATGCCTTTGCTTCAGACATTTTTAAGATTTCATGTACTCAAAAACCAAACTGCCTTTTCCACGGAATGTTCTCCATGTGTTTATTGGTACTGCCCCACGATTCCACTCACAAAGGTGTTTGTTACACAGACATTAACTGCAATTGCTTATCACGTGCCACAGGGTGTGGGCAGAGCACCAGGGTGCTGAGCAAAGCTAGAGAAGTGACCCTGCCCTCTTCCTCTGGCTCCTTTTCCCAGCAACATAGTGAATTAAAAAAAAAATCAGGTCCTTCCATCAGACATCGGGTGGAAGAGGTAAAATCGTGATCCTGGCCCTCCCCAGCTTCCGCTGACTTCACATGGTTGTTGCTGTGCTCAGGTCCGAAAAAGGTGTTAATCTTGTCCTTTAAAGTCGTGCTAAGATATGCACCACAGCTCCCAGTTCCCTCAATCACTCCCTGAGGAGCAGCAGTTCAGGACACAGACACTGCACTCTTCTCTTACAAACAGTGATTTGCAAAGATGCTTTGCTGGGGGAGGTGAACTGTAGGAACACTATTTTTTGTTTAGAAAACAAGAAAGGAGTACAGAGAGTTTAAATAAAACCAAGCAGAAATTAATACAGTCTGCTACTTGTTGTGTGTGGTTATTTTTCTGGGGAAAAATGATATTGGGACAATTCTCTGGACAACAATGACCTAACAAAGACATCACATGTTACACCATTTGCTCAAATAATTACACATCATTTAGATATTAGTCTTCTATCTCAAGGCATCACAAGGGAGTCTTAGCTTTTTGAGCACATGCAACTCCCATTAACAATAATGAGAGCTACTCACATATTCAGGATGGACAGTACCTCTCTTGGGAATCTCTGCATTCGTCATAGCTCAGCTGGGGAAACAACAGAAACATAACAAAGGCAGACCCTAAGTCGAGGAGGATTCAGACACTGACCTGCTGTGACTGATTCTCAGCATTTCTCATCAGTTATTGCTCCCCCAGCTCCTCAGGAAATATTCCTGGGATGTCACTCATGGCTCCTGAGCAAGCACACCTGTCTCAAACTCTCCCCAGAGCTGCTCCTGCTCCAGGCTACACCACCAGGCAAACCCACACTAGGGATGAATGAGAGTCACTTTCTGGGAATCCTGCTTCTCAAATTCAGCTTAGTTAGTGGCTCACATCCAGATTTTCAGATGGCTGTTTTTTACTTTGGACTTTTCCAAACGTTGTGCCCAGCTGGTTTTGCTGTCAGGACTGTGTCAATCAACATCATCTTCCTCTGTGGCAGTGGTGCCTGGAGAACTGACACATGCAAAGGACAGCAGGAGTGTGAAAGCTTCCCCACGCAGGTGTGGGTGACACTGAGACAGCAGTGCCTTAACCCCTTCTTTCCCTCCACCTCCTCAGCCCTGTGGTGCCCACAGAGTGCTGATCAAACTGCTCTTGGCAGCTGTGCCCACAAGGAAAGTGCATTGCCATGTGCTGTACAAGCTTCTTTCCTGCTTGTAGTTCAAGAGAAGAGGATGGAGGTGTCACTGTTGAAGCAGAGGACTGGTTGGTCATCAGAGGTTTTGAGCTCTATATCCAGTTTTCCTGTTGGGAATTAAACCATTTTCACTGATGTTTCAGCCTCCAGAACAGTGACTGCACTACTTCTCAGCCCTCTGGGGGAATGCTGAGAAGGCAGCCAGTCTTTCAGAAGGGCATTTTGAAAGCAGAAATGCTTGTTAGTCTTGTGTGTCTACACTAGGCCTTCTGTCATATCCCTTGCAATGTCTCTCCAGTCCCTTCCTTTTGTTTCACACCCAAATGCTTGTGACTTCAGCTCACACCAGTAGGGCTGATGGAGAGCACTCCCCCCTTGGTAATCAAGTCCAGCAGTAAAATTTGTTGAGCTTAACCAAATCAACAGAATTCCAATGGGACACTTTAAATGGTAGCATAAGTTACCTCACAAACTGTTATAAAATTATCACACTTAATTTTTCATTTTTATCAGTAGCCTCAGTGCTCAGTAGATAGAAATAACACTGACTTCCAGGGCTGCATCTCCCTTCCCAAACCAAATCCCTCCCTACAAATGCCTGCTGTGATGTGCAGCACTGCCTCGTGTCCTAAGAAATCCCTCACTTACATAAACTGCTCTTCTAAATATATCACTTTCCATGGCATGGATGATAAATGGTGCTCCCTTTATTTGTACCATTCCATAGTCATTATGAAACCTGGTAAAGAACTTTCTCCAGAGCAAAGTTTAGCCAGATTCATGCTGCTCCAAAGTGCTGATTCAGCTTTCTGGTTGTTTTTCACTCAGAGGAAAACACCACAGTGAACTGAAGAGAATGATACAGGAGGACACTCCAAAGAAGAGAAGCAGTATTAAAAAAAAAAAAAAAAAAAAACAACCCAAAACCCAAAAAACTACTTAGCTTCTCTTTCACTGGTTATCACAAAATCAGAGCTCACTTAAAAAAAAAATTAAAATATATTATTTCAGAGAAAAACAGCTTCCAAGATCACAATGCCATATTAAATTCTTTCCCAAGCTCAATAAACTATGACTTATAAAACTTGTAAAATCCTTACTAGACTCAGGACAGCTCCACATGTGTCTGTGGCAAGAAGAATGGAACCTTTTGCTAAACATCTGCTAAATCTTGCATCTTGGCTGGATGGACTCTGCCCATCCCAACAGTGCCTGAGTGCTCGCTGACTGCAGCCCAGGACTGATGGAATCTCTCTGTCTGGTGAGGACTCTGCTCTGCCGTGGAGCTCTATCCCTGCCGTGCCTGCTCAGCAATACTGCAGGAGGGCACAGCCCTCAGGGCAGCTGCTCCCCACAGCAGCACAAAGTGGCTCACCAGGGCTGAAGCCACACAGCTGCCAGCCACAAGGGCAGGCACAAAGAGCATCTCCACTTGTACACACTGCCCTGGGCCTCTGAGTCCAGCACCTTTGTTTGTGGGCAGACAGGTTATTCAAAGAAATTTCTGAGAACAGAGAAGTTACAGAAAGTAATTTTGCTTATTTGTGCACTGAATCAGCAATTAAACATTTCCCACTTGATTCCCTGTGGAACATTTTTAAGAAGAATCTCTCCTTAACCCAATAGGCACTTGCCTATTTTGAAGCCATCCTACAGCTCTTGATTCAGAAGAAGAGAAGTGTCCTGTGTTAATACTATTTGGAATGATTTGCTGAAACAGTTCAAAACAAGGAATTTACAAGAACTTCACTCGTGTTTGCTCAGATAGTGTTTTAGCTTTAAGGAGAAGTCAGTGATTTTGCACTGACCTGTAGAGATGCAGAACAAAGTCACCCATGTTTCCATAGCCTGCTGAGTTTAGTTTCACAGCACAAGTCTCTGCAGCACAAGGAACAGATCTGCTGAGTGGGAGCTTTGCCCATCTCCACCATGGACATGCTGGTCCATGACTTGGAGGTGGAAAGGAGTTGAACATCTCCAGACCAGCTCAACTTCCCCCTCTTTAATGACGTGACCCCTCCAGCTCAACTCTACTTCCTACTTTGAGCTACTTAGGATCCCAATTATTTATGTTTTTAAAGTCAGCTATGCCACAAGAAGCTTCCCACTTCTTGTGAGCATAACAGATATTTTTTTACCATTAAATACCTTTTTTTTAAAAATGTTTTTTTCTTCAGACAGTCCACCCAATGCCATTTACAATAAATAGGCATTTCCCCCACTGCATCTCTGCAGAGCCTTATTGCTCTGTAGATACTAAGTCTCATGGATTTGACTGATTTTTGGCAATAACTTCTTCCCTCACACTGTAAAGCCTTCTATTTTCTGAGGCTGCCCCTAACACTGTAAAACATTACAAGTAACCCAAGTAATTTACCTTGGAGTACAGCAATGCTCAGGATGCTCTGACTTGCACTTTGGCACGTGGGGCATCATAACCCATGAGTATAGAAGCATTTCTCCCTGTACACCACAAGTACCTCCCTCCTCACAGCCAGCAAGAGGACAGAAAGACAAAAAGTAGTCTGCATTCTGACTAGGCAAAAACAAAAAGATCTCTCACATCTAAAGTAAACATTATGGCAATCTGGGAACTCCAGTGCATTAGAAGATGAAAGATAAATGGTGCTCTGTGAATGTCACACATGCTGTTGTTATTATCTCTAAGAGGAGGAGCCCATTGTGCTAAATACTACACATGCTCAAACTAAGAGGCTGTTCCTGTCCCAGAGGCCTCACAGCCCAAGATAAAAGCAATATTGCTGCCCCCTTTTTACAAAGGGGAGGTGGGACACCAGAAAATTCAGTGACTTGAACTAGTTACTCAATGAAACAGCAGATCTGAGAACTGAACCCAGATCCAAGTCTCCATCCCATGATTTAATCCTCACACTGTTCAAAATCAATTTTAGTTATGCAGCAACTAAGCTTCAAATTGGCACCCATGATTATTTCTACTTCTATTGTTCATTCCCCCACTCATTTTAGATTCCTGTAAAATTCACCTTTAAGTATATGTCCAAAAGATACAACACAGCCAAAAGAAAACCCTTCTAACAAGCAGATTACATATTCAGAGAATACTGACATCTATCTTTAAACAGAAAAAAAAACCCACAAAAGGCACTACAAAAAAAACCCCAAAACCAAAGTAATGGAAGCACACACAGTAGCAGTATTGTGCTGCACAGGTGATCACAACTTTGAAAAAAGTTATTACAACCCTTGGGAATTGAAGAAGAGAAATTATTATGCTGCCCATGAGTGCAACAGTAAGAACGGAGTTGCTCAAAACTTTCTAAAAAATCAAGGTAGTACAAACCAGGAGCTGTGTACCTAAAAAACCCAACCTAGTGGCTATCCCAGCCAGTGGCCTCAAATTCCTGCTTAATTTCTTAGTATGAAATAAGTGATGAAATCACACACTAAGTTACCTAAACATTTGTCCATTTAATATTTGAACCTAAATCAATATTTCAAAAATCCCGAAAATGTTTTCTTCTCTTGGGAAATATGAGAAAAAAGTACTCTAAGTCTTAAAACAGAGTGAGGAGGGATCTAAGTTTTTTGGAGGTCCACAAAACAACATCAGAAATTCTAAATTTTAAAACGATGTGAGAGCAAGCTCACTAAGGCAGAGAGGCTGAAGAGACACTGTGGAACTGTGACCTTTAGCAGAGTGAGCCCTGGGAAGAGCTGAGGTAGAAGACGACGTCTGTAAGGCAACAAGGCTAGACAGGAAGCTGCACCCTGGGGAACCACGAGGTTTGTGCAGGGCAAAGAAAATGAAAACTCATAATGAATTTCCAGCACTTTGGGATGGGGGAAGAGCGATTGTCTTGCCAAACTGGATGGCTCTACTAGGCTGGAAAATGTCCTTCTCATAACCCAAGGGTTGTGTGAATTGCAGCAAGTTCTTCCAATTATTTTAAAGAAAATACTGGCAGAGTGAATTCTCTTCTCATCCAGTGGGGTTTGCATACCTTCGCGAGGCAGCAATCAAATTTGATTTGTTCTCAGTATGCGATGAGAGACTGGGGTTTGGCCATGTTCTAGGAGAGTTTGTCAAAAAAGGTCAGGAGCACTGGAGGAGGGAGCAGGGCTCTCCCAGCAGAGCAGACTGCTCCTGAGTAACCTGGAGGTCACCAGAGCAAAGCTCCAGCCACGTCCGAGAAAACATTCAATCCAACTCTTTGGAGAACTGATTTTATTCATCCCTCTGAAAGAGAGACTGGGAAGTGCTTCCCACTGCAGCTCTTGGGACTTCATAGAATAAGAGTTAAATAAATCAATACCAGAAACTGAGATGGCACTGATCATTGTGAAAGTGCATGAAAGACTTCTCTTCTCACAGGCAGCACCAAGCCATTCTCCTAACCCAAGTTTTCAGTCACTGAACTCTGTTCTTATTCTCTTCTTTGTCTTGACAATGCTTTACAAAGGAAAAAAGTACACAGGGCTACCTAATGTTGCCAGATGCTGTATTTAAACTGGGAATAGTAAAACTATGTTGGATTACTGAATCTGTACAGAAAAGTTTCCCTCTTAATGTCTGACATTTCAACTTGTCTGTTCTGACAGGTTTCTGGCTTTTCAGCAAGAAACCCTAAACCAAATATTTTCATACACTACCTCAAGAAAATGAAGTTTGCAGTTTTTCTTCGGAGAGGTCTTCTTTAAAAATAATTTAAAAACCAAAACAACAACAAACAACAAAGACAAACAAACAAACAAAAACCACAACAACAAAACCCCCAACAACCAAAGCAACAAAGTTTGTTTTCTCCTCCTGAAAAAATAGAACATCTTCTTGTAAATGGCTTCAAGGACTAGCAAACTAGAGAAATTTCAACTCTGGAGAGTAGTGCTAGGAAAATCACCCTTCCCATGCAAATTTCTTTCCAGTATTGGCAACCCTGCATCTTTATCCTCCACTGAATGAAAGTACACATGGAAATTAACAGAAATTTCTGCCAACATGTTCCCTTTCTCCAGGGAATGCTGCACCAGCTCAAAATCTGCCTTCATTGCTGCAATATTTCAGTTATTATCTGGATAGCAACATGTAATTCTTTCACTACCGAGTTTGAGAGAAAGATCGCTCATTTCTCTCAATCTTCTCCTTGGTAATATATCATCCAGTGTTCAGAGGAGAAAAAAAAAATATGAGAGAAACATTGTATTCTCCCAGGGAAAGTCAGATCTGGGACACTGTTAGGAAAAAATAATTGGTCTCATTATTATCATTGTGTCTAGCTTTACACTTAAGGGAGAAATATGCCTGAAGAGCTGGTTCCATCAGCAATGCAGATAGAGGAGAAATTCCCACAGTGTGAGTAAGCCTTCACACACTTAGAGAACGTGACCACACACAATACACATGACAGTGGAGAAGAACAAAGCAACCTCAGGAAGTGTCCCTGATTGTTTTTGGCTGATTAGGGACATATGCCAACAAGCCTCTAGTTGTTGAGGGAAGCTTTGCAACTTGGGGGGGTCAAATTTACATAACACAATTAAAGATGTTGAGTTGCTTGGGTCCATACACAACTCACATTCAGAACAATGTAAGGTACAAATTTAAGACAATTTGATTTTTTCAGACCACTTCAACCAAGGGATAGCTTTATCTTTCCAGTAAAATAAGCAGGGGGGAGATTAAAAGTCAGCTAACCAATGTAAAAAGCATATTTACATTAACATCATCCACTTGTTTTGGAATCAAACCACACAAACTAGTTACAGCAGTTTTGGAAAACTGCATTAAGCCAGCATCAAGATCAGGCCTTGAAACAAAAATATTGCCTATTACTTTTGAAAAAAGTCACCACACAGACCTAAACATTTTTGAACCAGATAAACCACCTGAAAAATAACTGCACTGCACTGAAGGTAGCAGGAATTTGCCAGGTTGGTGCTCCTTCCGACAGAGGAGCCAGAATTGCAGGTGTGAAGGCGCTGACATCCTCCATCCCAAAGGCTCCGTGAGCTCGGGGGTGAAACACACACCCTCTGGATTGCTGATGCTATCACTCAGAGCACCAACAGGGGAAGCTTTAACTGCAGATAAGCAGCTGCCAGCATCACCTCGGTGTTGAGCCAGCAGCACCCAGGGATGCCTTCGGAACAGCTCCCTCCCTCCTCCCCACTCAGCCAGCCTCAGAAAAAGGTATTGCATTTCCCTACAAATCATCCAGACTTCTGTAGGAAAGCATTAAAAAGAGCCACAAAGGTTTAAAAAAAACCAACAAGATAAACTAAACACTACTTGCAGAAAAATGTAAGGCTTCCTGTAAATTAAACTGAACCTTTTTACATAATAGATCGCTCACAGCTATTTGTAAGGAAGTGACAAAGCTGCTGCAGATCTTAAGATATTGCAGCGAGGTTCACAGATGCACTTATGTAAATATTTTCTGACAACTCGGCTGCTACCGAAAACATTTTTGAAGTTATCAAAAAGAATTTAAAGTATTTTCCACTCCAGTCATTAATGTTTTATTTGCAAAAAGGCACTACCAGAACTGCTAAGCAGAACGATCCCTTCTGCAGGAGGCAGCAGCCCAGGCAGCAGTGCTTTAATGGGGTCTGTGAGCCCCAGCAGGGCTCCCAGGGGAGCCAGGACAGGCTCCACACTCAGAGAGATCCCAGCCCGCAGCCCCCACTCCTGCCCCACGCACATCTCCCTTCTCTGAGCTGCCAGAGGTGACACTGCAGGCAGGGCAGCTCTCCCTGTGCTGAGAGCCACAGACAGCAGCCTCACCTCAAAGCCATCATCCATCTCTTGGCCTTGCAGAGCAGGAATTACCTGGCACTGCTCTATATGCATTTGTATTTTATCTACTGAAACAAAGGCATCACCATGTAGCTGCAGTTTCTTCTGGAGTTTATTTTTTTCTCCAGACATTTAAACTGCATAATATGTTTTTACTGTTAAGCAGATACAAGAAAACATCTAGTAAGTGAAGAGTACACAAGTTAGAGACAACTAGGAGCAGGCCATTAGTGGTTTGCTGCCTCTCTAGCAATCCTCCAGGAATCACTAGTGGACTCACCAGATCCTATCAGATTCTGTGTTTGAGCCTCAAAAAACTTTGTGAAGACATGTCTACGGACAGCTTTCCCTACTGGGTACACATCCAAGTCACCTCAAGCATGCAAGACACAACTTTACAACAATTTTACTGCTAAGGTCAGCAGGAATTCACATTATTAAAAGGAGCTTCACTAAACTGTTTCAGATGGTACAAGAACTTAGTGCTTGAGGCTTGAGATCAGTTGTCTGGGTTTTGCCCAAATGAGACACCCTTCGAGGGGGAGTAAGGGCATTTAAGGGCAAAGAATAGGACAAATCTCCATTGCTGGGGAAGATCAGGTGGTAACAAATTGCCAGAAGATCACATCTGAGGTACACAGGGCAGATTGCACAGCAGAACAGATCTTCAGGGCAATCTGCTTTCAACACCACAGTGCACTAGGGATGCCCAGAAAAGTGTAAAAGACAACTGGACATATTTACAGCACCATCTTCTGACCAAAGTACCCAATTAAAAAATCACAGATTACAGAAAAAAAATACAATTGAATTACTGTATGTGGTGTATGCATGTGTGTGTATACTCACATATTAACCCCATACATACCCCATTTCTGCAAGTTCTTACTAGTCTAACACAATTAAGAAATGCCTTTTTAGTTGGTTCCTTTTCATTATTTGATTTCTCTGTATGGGTGAGAAGTATTTATAATAACCTTCACTTCACCAACATATCAGGCAGGCCACACAATCCTGGAGACATGAAACAGATATTCTTCCCTCCAGAGGAAAGGACACATTTAAAGTTAAGGAATGGTCCATAGTGGAGCACACTCTCTCTTGACTACAAAAAGGAGTGCAGGGAGTTTAACCCTACATATACCTCACAGGTTTTCCTTCTGGACACAGACATGTGAGTTTGAGAGCTCTGGCACTGCACCAGTGACACTTACTTCCTTTATATGCTATAGAGCTTCAGCAGCAAAAACTGCCATGGACATAACTCCAACTTGCCACACACAGTTGGGATAAAATATTGATCCACTCAAGTCCAGAACAAAACCATGTGCCCCTGACTTGAGCAGTGCCTGCATTTCACACTAGTTTTGCAAGGGTTCTCATTTTTGGCTGGCAAGATTTCAACCCTTTTTAATTCCCAGAAGCTCAACCACAAATCCCTCTTCTCCTCCCACACAGCTGCACTGACAGTCCCCAAGCTCCTCTAAGGCAGCAGCAGAGCAAATCTCCTTGGGAAGACACAGGGCTTTGCTTGCAGGAGATCCCCACCTCCTCCAACCATCTTTTAGCTCCAGAAAGGCCAACCTGCAAAAATCATCAAATTGATTAAAAACAGACACCCCCTGAGCTTAGCCCTTGCCCTGAGGCTCTGTGTATCACTGCCCCCAACACTCACTCCTGGTTTTTCCTGCAGCTCAGCCAGGGGAGCACAGCCCTGGCACAGGCAGGATCTGGAAGCATGGCTCAGAGTCTGGGGGAGAGCAAAGGACACAGCACTGGACTCAAGAATCTGCAGTAGTCCCACGAACTCACAGCACTGAGTCCTAACTTAGAGCCTGATCCGCCCCCAGAGTTTGTTTTTAAAGAAAGCAGATGTTAAAAATAGATAAAACAAAACTGCAGTGACAAAAACAAGCTATATCAAGTATTCTTCAGCCAAAAAATTAAGAATCCTGATTTTTGGTGTCCCCAGGTATCTTCCACATACAGAGCTTATCCCAGCCATGTGGCCATCAAACATGGAGACGAGACAGGAACAGCCCAGCCGAAGGATGGATGTCAGAGAGCCACAAAGCAGCCTTAACAGGGCACATAAAAGGATGAATGCAGCCTCCTGAGAAGGAAGTGTCACTGTGATTGGAAGGAGAAAGCAGTTTAAAAGCTGAGGGAGGTTTTCAGACTAGGAGCTTACAAGTACCAATATCCAGCAGTCCTCCACAGGCTTTGGCACATTCACTGAGGGTCCTTTGACAAAACCTGGTAGTCCCAGCAGTGTGGATGATTCCTGCATCAGGGATCATGAGCCTGAGAAAGTGCTGCTGCATCTGGTGCAACACTACAGACATTGCACTGGTCATAGCAGAGATCAGCTTCTTCCAGCACCACACACAGTGCTAGCAGGCAGGTGCTGGAGGAGCTAAACCCTCACTTTGCAGGGATTTGCCATGTTTTTCATGCACAGACACCCCACAGGCTATGGAAATACTCCCTCTATCAGCCAGCCTTCGAGCAATGGGGGACTCTGTGCAGCTCAGTCTGGTAGAAAAATCAGAATTCCTGGGCCTTTTTTATTTCTGGTCAATCTCATTACTTTTTAGTCTTGGTGCAGTCAAGCCTAGAGAGATTTCAGTCAGAAGCTGGAGCCATTACACACTGCATAGTCTTACACTGCCACAGGAAAAAGACAGCTCCTTACCCAAGCACTCATGTCCCTAATATAAGACAGGCACAGAGAAAGTCACAAAATCTTTCTTGAAGCCCAGAGACTCCTCAGGGACAACAAGAAGATGAAATTATTCTGTAGTTAAAACAGCACAAGCTGTGATATACAGAACCATTTTGCCCTGGTCAGGACAGGGCTCCCAGATCAATCAGTGCTGAGCAGCACAGTTCTGCTGGGAATTCTTCACCCTGTAACAATAGTGTGCCACCCCAGCCTCTACCCCCTCTTTGCTCCTATGTCACACCCAGGGCCTTTTGTTGGCATGTCCCTGCTTCATCCTGACCCAGACACAGGAGAAAAAGGAAGCAAATTTTCTACCCTTGGTGAATTTTCTGTCCCTCGAGGGACCTCACAAGCAATCTCACCTGGCAATATTGATGCCTGGTAAGGGTCAGTCAGCTTGGATCTCACCATGTACTGTCATTACCATGTGAAAGATCCCCCCCAAAACTTCTTTTAAGAGCTTGTGCTTCACGTGTTGCACATCTTAAGGCCCCATCACAGTACAACATTCAGTAGGGAGTTGCCATCACACACAACAGGACAGCAAAAGTCATTCTGTTTGAGGCAAAAAAAGGTCTGAATTGCACAGCACTTCCAAAGACAGAACATGCAGCAGTTCCCAGAGTTGAGATGGGCCAGCAGAGCCCTTTGGAGTCCCACCTCAGGCTGCAGGAGCAAGGGTGACAGTGCCCAGAGCCTTTCCCCAGCTGCCCCCAGTCTCTGCAGGGCAGAGAGCTCAGGTGCCCCAGCAGCAGCCTGATGAAAGCAGAGCCAGCTCAGCCCCACCAGCCCTGGGCTCTGGCTCCTGCCCTGGCCCCGTGGCCTCTCCTTGTGCCCAGGGCAGCCCCCAGCCCTCCTGGTGTCCCCTGCAGCAGGAGCTCGGAGCTGTGCCACGCTGAGCAGTGATTAGGCCTTCCCTGAGCCCTTTTCAGGCTGCTGCCATTGATGTGCCCCACAAATGTATTCTGCTCACTTGCCAAAAACATACAGGAGCTACAAAAGAGGAAGATATCTTTCAATAGCTCCTAAAATGACTTTTGCTCCTTTCCCTAAAAAGCTGCAACATAAATTAGGGCAGAGATGGGCTGCTAAGGGAAGCTTCTTTGTCCCTGTTATGTTAGAAGAGAAAAATAATTGTTGGCTTTCCATCAGCCAGCAGGAACAACTGCTGTGGTGCCATGCCAAAAGGATTTGCACCTCTCTGTACTTCTTTGTGGACAGCTATGATCTGCTGTTCTCTGAGTCAGTGTTTCTTTATTATGGCATGTATCAAAAGAGCACCATTGTTTAGAATATGCTCCTTATTTCACATTGGAAAGGGAAAATGATGGGAACACAGGGGCTCAAAGTTTGGAAGATGAAAAGGCAAACACAATAAAGACAGTTGTCTTTGAGCTTACAAGCCTCTGACATGTCACAACTGTAAGCACTGAATCATCTCCTTGGTGCACCTTGTGAACCACTTTCACTTCAAAAATAAAAATAAAGCACCAGGTTTCTTTATGGTCTTGACAAAATCTGCAGTGCCTGGCATTGAGCAGTGTCACATTATTTCCCTTGCAGGTGACCTGGGAGGGGTTTTCAGAAAATTGATTTCTGTTTACTTTCATATGTTTCTTTACAATGGATAAATAAAGTCTGAAGGACCCTCACCTCCCTCAAAATCTCCTTCTGTTCTCACTCACTGCCCTTAAACTACTTTATTTCTCAATAGCATCAGGAACTCTGAACACAAGCTCATCCCTCTGTGTTGGCTGGTATCACACTCATATTGTGAATTTTACAAGTTGAAATAAGTGTTAGGAACATCTAGCCCAAATATATCTTCCCCCCAAGCATTTCCTCCAGTTTTCCACTCGACATCCATGGTGAAAGGCCATCAGCTCTGACATCTCCTGCCCAGCCACCTGCAGTGACAAGGTGCACAGCTCATGCAGGTGCTGCCCCACTGCCTGCTGTCACACAGAGCTTTGTATCACCCCACACATTCAACTTTCCAACAGCCTGAAGTCCCCCAGGTATGGTACTAGACACAGCTCAACAAACCTCTTGGTTTTCACTGGGCATGGTAGAGCCACTAGCTAGAGGATTCCTGCCTTTGCTTCCAACAAGAGACATTCTGGATGTGTTTCAGCTTCAGCGAGCACACACAAATCCACTAACCTAGGAACATCCAGAAATCAGGAATTTTGCAACTTCTAGATTTCACCTTTGAGGTAACAGTGACCTCCTCTCCACCAGAAGGCTCAGAAAGAAGAGCTCTGAATGCAGAGACCACACCAGAGACCACCACCCCAGTGCAGCACACAGAACCTGTCCACGTCCAGTACCAACATGATGAGCACATTCTGAGCTTCTGCAGCAGGTTTCTAGAGGAAAACATTCTGCTTCGATATTAGAACCTTCAGTGACAATTAGATCACCATATTCCTCAGCAAGCTGTTCCAATGTTATGCACTCCTAGTGTGAGGATGGATGTTTTTGACCCTGTGTATCCCTGTCTCCAGGAACTGGGCTGTATTGTGCCTTTCTTTGGAAGATCAGAGAGCCCTTTAAAGACCTGCTCCCACATGAAACGCTGCAAACCCTGAGCATCTAACAGGGCCTTAATTTGCTCAATTCTGAGGTGCCTCACCTGTTCTGAGTCCACTGCAGTGCCCTTCTCAGAGGGCAAACACCAGGGCCAGGCAGCATTGCAGCACAAGTTAATCCAGTAATCCCATTCCTAATACACAGCCACTGGCTGCTAGACCTTTCCAAGCATTAAAAACACACAAAGACCTCAGCCATTAGTCAGACCTTTATTTTTATATATGAGCAGTGAGGCAGTGGCGTTTGGCAGCAATACACAAGTCCTGGCTCCTGACCTGTTATCTCCTCCCCTCTCAGTGCCCCGGGATGGAGTCAGGGCCATGTGAGCCTGCTGCCTGTCCACACTGTCACTGCACCCCTGGGCAGCATCCTCCCTCGGGGCTGCCCACGTCCAGGTCTGGGCACTGCTTCCCATCCCACACCACCATGCCCAAACGCTCTCCTGCAGCTGCCAGCTCCCATCCTGCTCCCTTCCCATCCCACACCACCATGCCCAAACGCTCTCCTGCAGCTGCCAGCTCCCATCCTGCTCCAGAGAGAAGTTGTTAATCAGCTCTCCCCGCTTGGGTTTGCAGGGGCAGCTGCTGCCTCTCATTATGGGTTTGGCCCTGGCCTTATCAGCAGCGAGGGTGACCTGAGGGGCACAGCCCTGCAGTTGTCCACGGCCGGAGCAGGAGGCAGGAGCTGCAGCGAGCAGGGCACTGCTGGCCAGGACCCTGGCACCGCTGGGGCACTGGCACTGCTGGCCAGGACCCTGGCACTGCTGGGGCACTGGCACTGCTGGCCAGGACCCTGGCACCGCTGGGGCACTGGCACTGCTGGCCAGGACCCTGGCACCGCTGGGGCACTGGCACTGCTGGCCAGGACCCTGGAACCACTGGGGCACTGGCCCAGGGCTGCCCACGGAGCGTGGCAGGACTCCCCTGGGCCAGCGGCTGAAGGAGTTCTGAGAGCCAGAACAAAGCCCAGAGCACTAACTATCTAACTGGTAATTACTTTCTGGTGAAGACTGAAAAATGGGTCATTAAAACCATATTAAACTGTTTTCATTAATACAAAAACCTGATTTACATTTTTTTTCCCACAGAGCCATTATGTTCCAAACGCACTGCACGGATGATTTGTTTAATCACAACCACATGGAATAGCAATTTTAAGGGCCTATGACGATCACTTTTTTAACCAGGAAACCTGGCTTGCAATAATTGTCATGTTTTTGTTAGCCACCCTTCCCACTGCTGTCATAAACCCTCTCCTCTCCAAACACTCTGCCTTCCTAGTTGCACATAAAAGCAGCACAATCCACTGATACAATTAATAACACCGAATATTTAGGTCAACGTCAGTTCTATTAATTTTATCTCTTAAAGACTCACACATTTTCTAAACAAGTCTAGCCCTTTGGGGGGTTAAACTGTAATTTGCAGTCTGGTTGCGAGTCCCTATCACATAATAGATCAATTAGGTTGAACACTCTAGTATATTAATCTTATTCACACATAGTAAAGGCAAATATGGCTAATTACTGTATTACAATATTGCCTACTTTTTGCAAATATGTATTAAGGGAAAGGGGAGTTTACTACATTGAATTATCAAATAAAATTATCTTGATATTAAACTGACAGTGAAGATGAATGCCTGTATTAATCCATCTCATTTTTCCTAAATCAATATCCATTGGAAAATTTGTTTGTCATTACTAATATGCTGGATCTGTAGAAGAGGCTCTTTCATATGAAGAACTCAGGATTTCCCTTCCAAGCATGGTTTGCCTGTCATGGCATTCTATGAAACACAGTAGTGAGATTTCTTTTGCCATAACTATCAGCTTTATTTTTGTACTTTCCCGTTAAGAACTAATGGTAGGATTTCAGAGACTCCAGAGAAATGCAGGTAGTGATCCAAGCCTAATTTCTGTGCCTCTCCCTGCAAACTCGCATGGCCAGAGGGCTTGTCTCTGTGAGGAAATTAATTGAATTCAGTTTTTAAACTACCAAGTTAATCAAGATTGGCACAGCAGCCAACTGGCCAGTGGAAACAAGGAAAAGTCATGGTCAGCATTAAGTTTACCCGAGGCAAGCTGAGGTGAGCCTGAGCAGGATTTGTCCTTGTCTGCTTTCACTAATTAGCAGGTACCAGTTAATTCATCCGTAGGCTCATAATAAAATGGGACAAAAAAAGTACTGTAAGAAGTCACTTGGTCTGCCTCGAGGCACCGTGAAAAATGAGTTTAGATGTGACTAAATATCCTAGCAGAAACTTAATTCTATTCCTTGTTCTGCCAGTGATCTGCTGTGTGACCAAGTCACCTCCTCTCTTCCCCCACGGGGGTGATTTCCCTGCCCCAGAGCCCAAAGGCAGAGCTCCCCTCCTGCCCCCCCGGCACAGCAGGGCTCCACGGAGCTGCTGCTCCAGGCACTGCTGCACTCAAGAGGAAAAATCTATTAGGAGCGAAGACAGGGCACAAATTAAGAGGATGGCTGTGCTTAGTGCTTCCTTAATGTTTTGCACATTTGAATTTTCCAGCAATAGCTCACAAGCTGTGAATTTGCTAAAGTGGAAACCAGGCTAATAAAAATAAAGAAATGAAATGCTTGGGCTGCTGCAACAGAAGTCTTGTACAAAACACCTGACAAAAACACAGAGATTCATTTCCCCACATAACAGACAGTAAATTTGACAAAAACATGTTACTTTGAAAAAAAAAAAAAAAAGAGGAAAAATTGTGTAATTTCTTCTATACTGCTGCAGCATCTGGAACATCTTGGATTTCAGGATCACTCCACAGGACACAGGTGAAAAACAGGTTCCTCAGCTTTTTTAAGAGCACACAAAATGTGTTTATGCTAAGCACCTACTCATCCCAGGAGCCAGTTGCTCCACAGCAGTTCCTCTCCACATGAAACACGTTGGCTTGTGATTATTTATACAGTTCCACACACATGCACACTCCCACATGCAGGAAGGAGGCTGAGCCATGGAGGATGCAGGAGCCAAAATGCTGATTTCCTGTCTTGGGCTGACATCACTGGTGTACTATTTGCTATTGGAAACCTCCTTGCTTAGAAGCATTTCCCAGACTTCTTGCATCTCCTCTCTGCAAAATTTGGGAAGATAGACTATTCTCAGGTGATCCACAAAATAAAATGTTCCATAATTGACTCTGCTAAGAGCTTATACAGCTGCATGAATGATAAATTATTATTTCTGCCTTGAAAAGTATTATTATATAGTCTGAGACTACTCTTAGTCTTTTCCATGCCTAGAACTGTTCCCAGCTAGAGCTGCTTCACACATGTTGCTGTTCCATAAGCAAATCTCATTTCTTAAGTGGGTCATCAATACTTTGGGTTCCCCTTCCCACCTCATGGGCCTCTAATTTCAAATCCTCTCTAGAATTTTTTAACTGCTAAATTGAAGGAATGCATAGCCAGAAACATCCAGATGATTGTTATAAAGGATCCAGAACGTGAGTAACAAGGGAGAAAAATTTCCTATTTGCTTACAACAGAATCAAATTATCTCTGTGCTCCATTTACCAAAATCAATTATTGAATTAAATCTGTTCCTGTTGTTTAATAGGGCAATCTCAAAGAAAAAATCAGTCTCTCAGTTCTAGGAAATCTGTGCAAAGGACCACATTTCTATCCTTGGTTGGACCAAACTGCACTAACCAATCATTTCATTGCATCACATGGAGCCAACACTTGGATTAATTATTTTGACAAAAGCATGATCAGCAATAGGATTATTGACTTCATAGTGCCAGAAGTTCCCAAGGAGCTAGACTCAAACCATTCAAAAGAACAACACTTAAGGATGCCTGGAGTGAGGAAGAATTCTCCAGGAGAATCTCAGACATGGAAGTGATGTCTCCCATCCCTACCAGCAACTGCAATCTGCAGGGCATGGCCAGAGCTCAGTGAGGAAGAGGACATGGAGGAAATGGCTGGAGGAGCTGGAGCTGACTTATTTCCACCAGTGTCCAGCATGAAGGGAGCAATCAGCTCTGCCAGAATTATGATTTCAGAAAATACCTGCTCTCCTCAAAGTACAGCAGCATTTGAGAAACACCAAGGCATTCTAGAGCCACAGCCCCTGGGATAAGGCTTGTTCATAGCACAATTAAAGAACCATTATGCTTGCAAGCTTTTGCCTTGGCTATATTAATTTATGTATTCTTCACCCATTTCCCTTTGCTATTTTCAAATAAGGGGTTTTAAAGATTTGCCTTTGTTCTGTGCTTCATATTATTTTAAAATATGCACCATCAATAAAGCGTAATTTTTAAGACTCCAAAGGATCCAGGCATATGAATAATCCAGGAAACTAAATACAACTCATACAGAATGAAGAGAAGATAAATTTGGAGGTGTGAAGTATTCTACAGCAGAAAAATTAACACAGAAAAAGGAAAGTAACTAACATAAGGAACAAGGAACTGTAAGAGTTAATACTCTCTCCCTCCATTAAGCAGATCAAGAGTGTTCTTTTCCTAATGAGTTAACCTCTTATTATTCAAGTTTAATGGGGACATATATTTGTTTAACCCTATAGCCTCAGGAGTCAGAATTTCCTGGTGTTAATTATATGGCATATATTCAGACTCTTTGCTAACACTGTGAAATGACAATTTCTGTCAAACCTGGAAACCACAACTAGAAATCTCTAGCAAACCTCAGTCTGCTTGACAGGAGAAATACACCTGAAGGCTGTAATTCCCCATGGCTCCTGTAGTCCCATTCCTGCAGGGCAGTGGACAAGCTTAGCACACATCTTGCTCCCTAAAGTCAGCTTGGACTTGTGTAAATTGAGCAGGCACCAGAGAGCTTCCCAGAGAGCAGGGTAGCATTACCTTCCCTTTGTTCCCACTTGAGGGGAAGTGATCCAGACAGATCACACACCACCTGGGAGTTTCCATTTTAACTCCAATGGGCATGGCAGTGACTGTGAGCACAGGGCACTCTGCTCTGCTCTAACAACCCCACTGGAGCTTGAATTTGTGCTGCCTTTTTGGTCTTTTTCTTTCAAGAGAATTTAGTAGGAAGAAGCACAGAACCCATCCTGTCCCAAGGTCTCTGGCAGCACCAGAGCTGCTTTAAGCACTCACCAGGGAATGGAAACACGATCCCAAGGGACACGAGAAGGGGAGTGCACATGGGACATGCACCCACATCAGACAGTGCTAGCTGTGGAAGGGAACACATTCAGCCCCTCAAAAATCTCCTCCCTGATGTTTTGTACATAAAAGCAAACACTGCTAAACGCAAATATCTTCAGAGCCAAGGTTGCCCTGGTGGTTCATTTGTCTGTTCAATGATCACGCAGACCCCAGAAGAGCATAAAGCTCATGACAATAGCATGACACATATGGATTTACAGGATAGATACACAACAATCTGTAGTTCCCCCAAAATCCATCTCAAAAACAGCCTCTTTGACCATTTATTGTTAATCCAATGGAGAAACATTAAGTCACAATTTCAGGGTGGAAGCAGACACACAATAAATATCATATTTTTTGCTTGTTTAATTCATGATGCAAATCACAGTTCATTCAAACAAAAAACAGTTGTCTTTGGTGTCACTGATTCAGCAACTCCCCTCCACCTTAATTCTCTGATAGATCTGGACACTCAAAAAGAAGAAGGCTATTTGCAGCAACACAGGGGTTAACAGGAGGCTGAATTTCCACGTCACAATATGATATCCTGAAATGACAGCAAAGAAGAATCAGTTGCTACTAAAACAGGAGATCAAGTCCAAGTGCCATCAGTACACAAAACCAACCCTGATCTCTTGAGGATCAGGAAAGAAGCTGTACTTCACTCTCTGGAAGTTAACTACACCCTGTGTCTTCCTTTGCTATCTGAGGCTGCAGACAGGATCAGCCAGATGACATTTTGCATCAAACTTCATTTCTCTTCCAATAGATGGATCTACACACACAAGCTCTTATTAATCAAATAATGGAGATGTTCCTAGGCCTGGGAAGGGAAGACTCCTCCAGAGTCCCACCAGCAAAGCAGAGCAGCAAGTCCAGCAGGCACCTCCTTGGGACAGTCACGAGAAGTCCGAGTACTGCCACCCACTTACAGATCAGCTGAGCTACCATCACCCTGCTACTCTCATCCTGCTTACTGCAATGAATAAATATATCAATAATTAACAGCAAGTTAAGGAGATGATTTGCACTTCTGTAGGGCCCTTCCTCTGAGGAGCTCGTTAACAACACAAGGCCTTGCAGAGCCATTGTTGTTCTGTTTCACAGGCAGGGCACTCCACCACATCCAGCAGTGCCTCCTCCAAGGGCCCTGGAACAGCCCAGCAGCGAGAGAGGCCAATGCTGAACACTCGTGCTGTACCCACCAGGCTGCACTTCACTTGGGGAAAAAAAATACCAAAAGCACGGGCTGCCCTCCCAGCCACCTTAAGAGCACTGATTGCCTTCAAAGCTCTCCTCCTGTGAAAGATGCAGGTTCCCTTTTTGCTGTGTAACACTGAAAAGACAAGATTTTTGGGGTGGCAGGCAAAGTCAAGCAAAAGGGGAAAGTGGTGATTTGTAAATAACCATATAGCCATGCATGGCTTGTGAACCATGGTTAATTCAATACCCACACGTGCTCATTAGAGCTATTCATGCGCCTGCTGCAATCAGCTTGTTTACACACTTATCAATGACAACTTTCAGATTATTACTTTAATTAAGAAAACCCCTTCATTCATTGGGATTATATCACCAAAACTCCTTTCCCACTGGGGGAAAACCAGTATTTACAGGAAGACAAGGAGCTGAGCTAGTCACTACAGCTGCCAGTTGCTACACGGAGTTCCTTCTTCAAGCATAAGGAGGCACAGGGAACCAGGTGCCTCCACCACAAGCAGCAGGACACAGAGGTGCAATGAACCAACTCTCAGTTACATGACCTGCAGCGAGGATGCTTCACAGCAAATCCTCTGAGACTCACTCACTTCTGAAGGAATATCCTGTCAGGAGCAGGCCTGCAGCATCTTTACACCCAAAGTGTATGCATATAAACCCGAGGTGCTCCTGGTGTTCCCCAGGTGCCCTACTAGCAGCCTGTCACAGACATGCCAAACCTCAGAGCCTTTGGGAGCTCCGTGGCTGAGAGCCCCACAGTTCCCCCGTTCCTCACAGAGGGGACTTGTCCCAGACCCCATCCTGGGGTGTGCCACAGCAGGGCCAGGCCAAGCCCACACCCCACAGGCTGCAGGCTCGCTCCCGCCAGCCCCACGGAGGCTGCACCGGGGCACAGCTCCTCCGGCTCTGCTCAAAGCTCCCCAGAGGGCTCGGCTCAGGAAGGGCCCTCCAGCACAGCCAGCAGGGCTGGGAGAAGCCGACCGGGAGCACTGGGAGCCCCCCGGGAGCATTGAGAGCCCCCCGGGAGCACTGGGAGCCCCCCGGGAGCATCGGGAGCCCCCCGGGAGCCCCCCGGGAGCAGTGGGAGCCCCCCGGGAGCACTGGGAGCCCCCCGGGAGCAGTGAGAGCCCCCCGGGAGCACTGGGAGCCCCCCGGGAGCANCCTGCTCGCCCCAGCCCCCCCAGCACCACCGCCTGCCGACCTGACACCAGCTCAACCTTCAGTACCAGCTCACCCGATTTTATCACTTAAAATAAAATCGTTCCTTGCAGATCTTGTTAAGGCACCAAGCTCAGGGCAAAGCCGCCTCCAAGTCAAAATCACCACGCGGTTATCTCCAGTCCGGTCAGAGCAAGACTCGGCTGCAAACGAGCACTGATTAACAATGGTTAACTCCGCCAGCCTTTCCTAACATCCTCCGGTTCCATCAGCGGCAAGCCATGTGACATTATATCCCAGGAGGGGATTTTAACATTGGAACAGTTTTACAGAGCTAAAAAGGAGATGTTAATAAAATGCATAATTGAACCTTACTCCTCTTCTCTTACTAAGAAGCTATAAAATTTTTGCACTGTCCTAAATATTTTTGGTATTCTACAATTCTGTTTCCCCACACAAATTTTAAACTGACACATAAATCAGTGTATTTGTTTGCAGCTATTTCTGAAGGCAATAAATTAATCTAGGTTATGGCATCTGACTACAAAGTATCCTACAGATTACTTTTATGCATTTGCCAAATACTTTCCAAAATGCTGCATGGAATAAGTACCAGATAAAGAACATACTCTGAAAAACACTAAAAAATAACAATATTTGTCTGTTTTTTCCAGCTCACCAATTCTTTGTGCTTTTTTTCCATGCGTATTTCCAATTTTCCAGCATTCATCTGAAAATCCACTTTTCCCCCTTGTTCAAAATTAAACCCTCAGCTATTGACACAGAGGAGATTCTCTCACACTCTCATCAGACTGTAATAATAAGTTGTTGAAAGAAGGAGCCTTGTAGGAGCTGGTGTGAACTCAGGCTCCCGGCACTTGGAGCAGGAATACGAGCAGGAATACTCCAGCCAGCCACCAGCAGCTCTTTGGTCTGGTTTTTCTCCATGGTATGTTCTACAACCTAAAAAACAGAACAAACTAAATCACTTACTCCCTTCCCTCTGCCCCTTTCATTTCAAGTTTGTTCTCATCTTTGATGCTGACACAAATGTCAACAAACTGAGTAAATTTCGTTTGCAGCTTGGGTTCAAGAGGAAAACATCCCCTGATTCAGCAAGGCTCTATTTGTCTCCACACAGAGTCACTGTTCCAAACACTTTACATCCCCAAGGAGTGAGCCAGAGCCCTCAGAACATCTCTGGGGCAAATAACTTTATATTAATAAGAATCACATCTATCCTCTGTATAACCAAGCCCTGTCAAAACCTCTTTCCAGGTACTGGTAGGCAGTCACAGAGTAATTTAAAACACATATCTGCATCAGTAGAAGACACTGAAGAAGCCCAGCAGATACCAGGTCTGCAGCACGGTCCTGAGCAGATGCAGCACTGCCTTTCAGAGTCAGATCTGACTTCAGGAAGCATTCTGGACCTTTAACTCCAGCCCATGACTCACACACAAATATTCTAATGAAGTTATTTACACTTTAAGTCTCTGTCCCTAAGTACCCATTCCCATTCCTGGGGTAAAGGAATGCCCTGTACATGCAATTACACACACACCCCCACCCAAAGATTCTCACCTAGGGGCAGGAAATCTATGAAACCTGCAGTGCAGGAGCTTTGCACTGCCTGCTCCAGCCTGTGCTGCTGGCACCCAGCTCTCTAGCTGCCACGCTGCTGTTCCTGCAGGAAAAGGCAGGAGCTTTGTGAAAATACATCACAACTCGTATTTTATGCCTACAGAGTCCTTGGTACACGCAGAACTTCAGCAACTTCCAGAAATTTCTCAATTTTTGTCTGCTGGGTGGGAGGGGATGAGGAATGGTTGCCATTACCAAGTTAAAGGAGACTTTTGATAGACCAATCCTTCTCTGTGTATGGAGTTCACTAATGCACAAAAACCATCCCAGGATCTGTTCCTGTGCTGTAACTTGGAAAAGGCAAAGACTCTGATGGACAGAGCAAAACAAATATCACCCACGCTCCACAACAGAGCAGCACAAAGCAGGCTCTGCTGGTCCAGGGTACTCCTCCCAAGGCCAGCAGGAGCTCTGCCATCCTCTTGGATGGGATTAGGTCTCAGCTCGAGATAACTAGCTCAAGGGGAAACCACTGAACACACATTGCAACTGGAACTGTAAGCCAGAAATAGAAAGCTATGGGCCAAATTTTGTCACCTTTATTCAACCCTCTTTCCTCCACCTCGGCAAGCACGACCCTGTCCACTAGAGCAGCCTGTGTGCTGCCCGGCAGATTCCCGGCATTTACAAACCATGTTTAGACATAAACAGAGAGCAGTCTCCAGGCAGGATCACACAAGGGCACGTCCAGCGAGCAGCCCGGCACTGATGACACCGATTAAAGAAGGTACACTCGGAGGGGTGAACCAGCAGGCGACTAAACCAGGGCTGGCACAGCACTGGCACCAATGCCAAGGGCAGCAAGAGGAGTAAAGCGCAGCGAGCAGCCCCAGCATGAGAAAGGTTAGCTGCTGTGGGCACTCGCGGTGCCCCAGATGTCAGAGCCGATCAGGGCCGGGGGTCCCGGGCCGGGGCTGGATAACAATGCAGGGCACAGACAGAGCAGGGGCTGGTCATTAAAGCTTGAATAGGCAGAAGGAAAAGGAATCTCCTAATCATTTCCTTTAGCCATCTCAGCTCCTCTCCCATCCTTTCCCCCCTCCTGGCCTTTTGAAGATGCTTGCTAATAAGTGTTAACGAGTTGCCTGACAAAGGAGGAGGGGGAGGGGGAAGACGCTACCAAGGGAAAAGGGACCAGACAGAGGTCTGTGCGAGCCATGGCAGATTCTGGATGCAAAGGATCGCCGGGACAGGACCCCCACTCCTGGCAGGTTCATTTCAAGCTCTGATCTCTCTGACTGAGCTTTAATTTTTTTTTATTTATTCTTTTTTTTTTTTTTTCTGCACACCACACTCTCCTTTCTTCCAGTCCATCTGAGACAAGCCTGCAGCTTGCACTCGCCAGCTCGCCACTGTGTCAGTGCTGCCACCTTCTTCAATTCCATCACTTGTTTTCTTTCTCTCTCCGATGTGAGCCACAACACAGCAGCACACACTGAAACACCCTGGGCTGCCCTGGTTACCCTGTCCTTCCTGCCACAAGAACATGACTGTCCCAGAGCCCTAGCAAAAGTCTCACAACACTCTGCATGTTCCAACAGCAGCTGCTCCTTCCACCTTGGAGGGTTCACCATCTCCATCAGATTTAATCCTTACAGCCTTAAATGCAGGTATTCCCATTCTTCACAGCACTCAACCCTGGTATGGAGGGGCTCTACCCTCCACCTGAGCTTCCCTGTGGACCCAGGATGCTGCTAGCCCTCCACCCCTCCAGGAACCATTCATTCCTGGCATAATCCACATCACTTTTGCACTGGACCAGCAACTACGGAAGATTGGAAGAGAATGGAGAATCAGGACAAGCATCTTTTCCCATGGGAGAGTTTATCTCAGCCAGCTTCTGGCATGGCTCTGTTCCCATGGTCCATCACCCAAGGTGGCCACTCTGCCCTCTCAGCTAGGAACTGCAGCCTCAAAAGGACATGCCACAGAGCTTGAGGACCATCACCATTTTGCTCTCACCTTAGAGAAGGAAGATCTTCATGGCAAAAGCAGCACCTCTTTTGGAAGCTCAGACTCTGAAGAAAAGTGCAAAACAGGGTTTCTCTCACAACAGACTAAAACACAACTCCTTGTAAGCAAAGCCACCTCTCCAGCAGACCTGGCTGCCGAGACAATCTTTTATTCAGCCACCACCCCAAAGCAATCAGCTCGTTTCTCCCACCCGGCCCATCCCAAATCTCCTACAAATCACTACCTGCTGCACAGCCTGGCTCTAGTTGCTGCCAAGGGGCCGAGTAATTCTTTCCCTGCCACTGGAGGTTTGTTGGGCTTGGGGCAGCTTCCCATATCTACTTTTTCTTCCCAGTGCCTCTAAGATCGAACAGGCCTGCCACAAACACGTACGGGGCCCGGTCCACAGAAGGAGGAGTCTGGCTGTTCACCTCATTTGGAAAATCACTGACCTCATTTATGTTCCTAAATTCAAATCCAAGCTTCCAAATGTATGAAGTGAATCAACTTGAAATCTCAGTCCTGAGGAATCTCCCTCACCTCTGCCCATTTCTTGTGCCAGAAAAGAGAAGGCAAAGCCAGACTCCCCCCTGCTATAAGAGCATCAAGAGGTATTTGTGCCAGCTGAATCCAGCTTCAGTGGTGTTACAGACTAAACGAATTTACTCCATAACTTTGTTTCCCACAAAGTACTACTGAGACCCTCAACATATGGATATATCTTAAGGAAGTGATTTTCTGAGAACAATAGGGAACTTGAAGAGACTGACAATGCCTCTTTAGTGGTTTGGCTAGTACGAGAAGGTTATCAACTTGTCCCAGGAACAAAAAAAAAAAAAGAAACACTGAACTAGATACACAATTTTTGAATTGCCAGAAAACAATTGATTTAGTATCTAATCAGATCATTGTGGTTTTACTCATTCATACTCAATTCATCAAGAAAAGCAGTTCATTAATCTAAAGAACCATGCATAAAATTTATATATCGACTACTCTGTTTTATTGCCAAGCCTACTGTATTATACTTCAGTTTTATGTGCATTACAATAAAAACCATGTGTGAATTCCCATCTTCTAAAATAGTTGTGCATCCGTGTGGTTTGAGTTAATGCTTTTGAAAACAGTCTCCACACGATGCTATCTGCAAATAGAATCTGACTATGATAAAACATTAACTCTTAAGATGTGGTATAATAACATATTGTGATAAAAAGAAATCCATTTTCAGAAAATGGACTTTAGCCACGTGCACAAAAAATGTTTTAGAAATATAAAACTTCTAAGGAGGCGAGTATCAATTCACTGCAGCACAAACTTCACCTCCATCGAGGAGAAAACACACTTGAGATACTACAGCATGGGGGAATAAATGGCAATCCCAGCCATGCTGAAAGGCTGGAGTGAGTACATCAATAATTAATCCTCATATCTTACCCAAGAAGGAAAAAAATTATATTTCAGGTTCAGGTACAGGTTAATATTAATATACAGTTGCTTGTGAGTACTATATAAACAAAAACTGGAAACATAATGTTGGCAACTGGTAGGCTTAATCTCTGTGTTCTTCATATATAATGAAGGCAGCAGTTGCACGAGGATTATGAAACAAACATTTGTTCCCGTTTTACTGTCTATTTATCAGTCTATTTATCAGCAGTAAATATCAGCAGCAGAGATAAGAATAATATCCACTTTGTATTTTTCAGGACACCATCAGAGAACAAGACCTCCTGCAAATAATGAAAAGAAGATGAGGGTAAATGAAGCTCTAAGTATTTGTGCAACAAAACATTCACATTACTTACGTGCTGAGAAAGAGCACTTAATGTCAAATGCTGGGTGGGATTTAACCATTTGTTGTTCCATATTTTTTACACCAGCTCTGTGCACTTCAAGGATTTGTTAATGCAAGAAGTGACACGTTGATAATGCTCGACCTCTGTCATATAAATAGCAGTGATACACCATCTTCATTTGCTTCATGCTAACAGGTGCTACCGTCTCCAGTCTTCACCAAAGGTCAAGCACAGCTTTCTCAGAAACCCTGAGCTCTATTCTGCTAACAGCCTTAAATGCAAATGTTTCTTTTTCTGCTAAGGTAGAATTCTGTTTAACAATCATGTCACAATATGGCCTATTGTTAGAACAAATTACCCAGTCCATTAATTACACAGCTATCTTTCCATCAACTTTTAATAAAAATACCCCCAATTACTTACACATAATAAGTAACCTGTTGTTATAGCACAGTCAAAATGAATGGTGATGTAAAAACCAGCAGTGTAACACCCCTGGACGTCCTGAAATTAAACCAGGATGATTCTGGCCCGCTAGTCTAAAGAAGACAATGCTCTTCTTGGGTGACTGATTTTTAGTGACAATTACTAAGTACTTGTCATATTCTGAAGTTGCTCACCCTGCCCTCCAGGCACAAGAGGCCCACTTGCATTAGTATTTGTGTCCAAGCAGTGGGAGCCTGAGTGCTGCCCTCCTGCCCCGGGGTACAGAACCAGTACCGAATCACCACCCTGATGCACTTGCTTGGCTGCAGCACCTGAACACTGCAGTCATGGACGTCCTTGAGCCAGATCTCTGCTCCTCCATGTTCTTCGTATGTAAAACAGAAAATCCTGTAATTAAGAACAGAACCTGGAGCTTCTCGTTCCCAGGAGAGACACCTGGGCTTTTGGATCCACACTGGATCACACCCTGAGGCTCCACAGTTATTTAGAGGTATTACATGAATGAACTTCTTAGCAAACCATCCATTGCACAGTGACAGGAACTGCAGTTCCCAGTGACCTCATGTCAAAGCTTCAGTACGCTTCAGGTGACTCAAAATGACACTCAGCTTCACAAAACATCTTCAGAACATTTCATTTTCACAAAAGAAATAGCTAGGACCGTGCATCTTTTTGGGGGGGTCTTTTCTGTTTGTTTCCAACTCTTAGACTTCATTACTCCACCCAAACAACTGCTAAAAGGAACCAAATGTTTTGTATGGAAAGAGGCACAGAAAGTGGATTACAACCACTGGAAGAATGGATACCTCATGAAAAATGAGTGTATGGTTCCCCCTGTGACAAGATATGAGAACTCCAGCAAAGCCTGGAAACCCTTCTGTCATGTCTGCTTACTTCTGCTGCGTATTGTGCCCGCCAAAACATGTTCCTCTTTCGCACAAATGGGAAATCTTTACTCTTAAGCGAATCTAGGGCAGTATCTAATGCCACAGCCAAGCAAGCCCAGCACTCCACCTTCCACAGGGTGTTCAGAGCAGCAGACAAACATATCCATGGCATGTCTGCAGGAAGAGGCACAGACAGACACGCTTTCTCCTGCCTTCAGACAAGATAAGCAGCTGAGACTCACCACCACGCCACTACATCAACTCTTCTGACAAAGGCTGTCCTGGGTTTAACCAGCTCCGAACAGGCAGCAGGAAATGGGGCTGCCTGCATATGCCCTGAGGGGTACAGCCAGTGTCTGACAACGATTGCAGCCCATATCAGATCTTTATTCATGGGACTGGAGCTCCCGAAGTGGCAATGGAGAAGCAATACCTTGGCCGGATGTTTTCCATCTGGGCTCCCACTACAAAGGCACATGATGCAAACAAGCTACAGCAAATGACGGCTCTGATGTTTTTTCCTCTTCCAACCTCTCTGGTTGAATCCTGCTCTTATGGTTTGTTGTTCACAATTAGGATACAAATGATTTGTGGGTGTGCAATCCAACCAATCCACTGCACTACACTTGTATGAGAGATTGGCTGCTCACAGAGCATTACTCTGCAGTGAGTTTGGAGACCTGCATCATACCTGAGCAGTACAAATCAGCTCCATCAAACACCTGGTTTTGTCTTGGTTAATAAGTCTATTCAGCAAAGCAGGGGCCATCAGGAAGATTTAAGCATATACATAAAACTAAGCATACATCTAAGAGCTTTACTGAACACATGTCCCTTGCAGCCTTGTGATAATCATGTATCTTTGCAGAAACAAAATGTTAATGAGTATTCGTCAGAATCCTTTTTGCTTCACATTAAAAATACTCTTTGTGCAAGTGTTCCCAGGAGAACAAGGAAGAGAGGATGGAGATTTCACAGCTCTCTGAAGGCTTTTATACAGCATTCATCCTATTTTGTCCAACTCAATAGCAGCTTCTGCTGCAACCACAAGTGTACGTCACCATCGCTACTACCCCCTAAAAAGGCAGATATGGATTCACACTAAAAATGACTGCAATGAAAACAAATTTGGCTGAGTATCATCATGTAAAAGAGAGACAAAATAGACTGAGTGGGGGTTGTAAAAGAAAAACAGTGGGTGACCAAGAGTACAGACAGAGAATAAGAGCAGAAAGCCAAATGCATTTAAATAAGCCCAATGACGGTCTCAGACAGAGATCACTTTAGCATTGGCTGGAAAAGGCTTGGAGTGGGAACACAAAATGACTCTTGATGTTTTGCTGACTTCAGTGTCCAGCAGCTGCTGCATCTTCTGGGTGAAGACATATAATTGCATCAAAGTAATTTCTGTTTTCCATCCTAAAAAGAAACAATCTACATGCCCCAGGTTTTGACTAACCGCCTGGTTTGAAAGCCGTGAGGCTCCAGAGCAGGCAGCCAGAGCAGCTGTTTCCGCTCAGGGAGCAGAAATGACATTATGACTGCAGTTAAAGACACTGAGGCCAAAGAAAGTCTGTGTCTGGACTTCAGGTTCATGCTCACACTTCAAGAGGCATCAACACAAACCTAAGGACATATGGTGTCCTTGACTCCAGTGAGTCAAGTTTTACTTGACAGTCAATAGTGTGACCATCCTCCCGGCACTCAGCCACATCCTGGGGCTTTTCAGCTCTTCTCAGGCATTTGGGTCCCATAAACAAACAGGAACTTTTGTTAGCACTGGCTGTGGAAGGTCCCTGGGGAATGCCTTCCACCTCCCTTCCCACGGTGAGCACCCTGCGCTTTCCAGCCCCCACAGACAACAAGGCCTTGAGTTTTCAGCTTTGGGCTTGAAGCAATGTCCACAGCTTCCCACGAATTCCTCTATAATAGTCACTTGGAGAAATGCATCACCAGAGCAAACACTTTCCCAAATATTCCAAGGGCTTTTCATCATCTCCTGAGAAGCATTAAGAATAGGGGAGTTTGAAACAAGAGTGGCCACTTTGCTGTGATCGTGCTGCGCAGGCAGCATCTCTCCACATCGCCTTTCATGCAGTCCCAGTGGTGAAGCAGATTCCCATTATTAGCAGCTCTCCAAAGTATAAGAGACAAATTGCAGCCTGGTAGTAATTATTAATGAGAAGAATATTTTGTACTTTAAGATTTTTATATGACTAACAGGTTTTGAATAATCTCTGAGCCAGAAGCGTAGACACAGGTACCAATGCAGCACCAAAAAGTGCTTGCTCGAACCAGGCACAGCTCAGACCCTAAAGGCTCCCACCAGGGCACTGAGCAAAGCCACCAGCCCCTGCTGCACAGATCTGCTTTTCAAACCCGAGGAGCCCTGGCAGCTCGAGCACAGCCACCACTGGAGGGATTTAGCAGTGCTCTTGTTTGCTGCGTTCCGTCACTCGCAGAAGCCAGGGCTCGGACTTCCCAAGCCTGTCTCCTAACTGCGGGAGCGCGGTGCCCTCCTGAGCCCTCCCCACCCCTCTCTCAATGCCCTAAACTGACTGATGGAATTAGATTTGTGGAGTGAACTCAGTTGCTTTTGATCTCTATTCAAGGTGCCATCAAGGGATCTTAATAGGTAGTATCTTAGCAAACGCTTTAAGGCCTGAAACCGTCATTAAAGAAACTCCTGATTCTCACACTTGTCTGAAAGAATAGAGGAGCAAGCTGGCTTCAAATGCCAGTTGACAGATGGGAAGACATATGGACTATAGGATTGCTGATCTAAAGAGTCAGAGCCATGGTCAGGCTGAGAAACATACATCTTTATTTTGATGTTGACCTCAAAGGGAAGAGGTCTGAGCCAACAGAAAGGGGAAAGGGCAGAAAATATCACAAGTCTGAGGCCAGGATTGCTTTGAACTTGAAGACAAATAACACTAAACGGTACCAAGTTGACAAAAAGGCTTCTTGACACTCCGTGTCTACAAATTTAGCAGTCTGACCCAAATAGCTGCTTGATGCATTTTCAGTAACGAGCCGAGTAAGGATCAGTAATGCTGATGCAATCTCTTGTGGCACCCAAGAAGTTTGTAATTTCTTCCAGCTCCAGATATTCACAGAGCTCCAGCACAGAGCAGGACGGAGGCACAAGGGGACACTTTGGGTTAAAGCCCTCATTATCCTTCTGCCAGTCTTTGGAGCCACAGAGCAGCAGATCCCTGCAGAACACTTCTCATCCAGTCCTGTGTTTGTTTCCCTACTGGCTCTCTATGGAAAAACATACAACCTCATCCCAAGTCATTAACATTGCACATAGCATTTTCTATAAAATTCCCCCTGGGGCATTTAACTGTATTCCTTTCCAGCACTGAGAGAAATGCTCAGGATAAAGTTTAGACACTTGGAGCCTTCTGCTGAATTTAAATGGCTGCGCAAGGAATCCATGAAACAAATGAAGGGACAGATATCCTGTTTTCTTCCCCGAAGAAAAAAGCAGGGCCTTTTAGTTCACTGTCTTTCTTCATGTTGTCTTTTTATCACAAGTGTGCACTGATGACACTACTTTAATGCAGTCTGTTCCAAGAGATTAAATTGAATGTCTGTGTAGAGTTTCAGGGCTCAGCAGCATAGCATGGCAGCTTCGTTTCACATCTCCGGGACACTGGGCAGGCATAAAAATAATTGCAGACTCAGAAACGATCAAGGAATGTATCCCGGCTGCAACAGATGCTGTATTAAAAGGAAAGACAAAAGCCAAAGTGCATAATGAATTTTAAAAGATTTCTTTATCAAACATGTCATTTGTTTGAAGGACTGAATTGCTGGCATCAGATGTGGCAGATGAGCTTGTTACCAAAGTGAAACACGAGGACTGCTATGCAATGGCAATTGATGAGTCAATTGAAATCACTGATGTTGCTCAAATGCTCATCTTCATTTAATATGTCAGTGGTCAGAAGTTAACCAAAGACCTTCTGGTTTTGTTGCCACAGAAGCAAACCAAAGGCTACAAAACACTGTGTGCTAGCACTGAACCTCAGAGGCCTTAATATACTTAATGGGAGCTGACACTCCAACTACACTTGACTGTGAAAAATAATTTCTGACATAACCCTAACAACTGAACTCAGGCTCGTGAGCATCAGTGCCTTGTCCATCAAACCGTTCTCTCAGCTGCATTAAAAAGCAAGATATTAAAATGGCATTAGATTACCCAGAAACACAGTTGTTTGTCTAAGGCTGACACCAATTCTTTTGGCTGATTATTTCAGCACTCTCTTTATGGGAATGTTTTTGAAGGAAACAGTTTGCTACGTACTCGGGTGCTTTGCTGGTTGAAAAAAACACAACTAATGCTAGTTGAAAAAAAACACACAACTAAAAAACACAACTAAACCCACAGAACAAAGCAAAAAAAAAACAACCAAACAAACAAAAAACCCCCCAAACAAAACAACAACAAAACCCCACAACCCTTCCCCCCAATAGCCCATTCAAACAACTCAAAATCCCAAACATATTTCCTCCATCCTTCCTAGCCGTTTCCTGGTTATGTGGACTAATTTTTTGGTCTTGATACAACAAGCCTAAATAATCTTGGAAAATCTTTACAAATTGAATTCTTCTACTTTAGAAATCCAGAACAAGAAAGCAGAAAGTGTGACTTCATACAAAGCAGTTTTCAACACAAGCACCCATCTGGATTTTTCACTAAAGAAAAGAGCAAACTGACTGAGATAGTGTAAAATATCTCTCTGGGTCTTCAGGACATGTTTTGAAAATTTTAGTGCAGACAGGCAAGTCTCCTCTGAGCTTGGTAAACAACCCCTGGCTAAACTTGCTGAGCACACGCAGGCAGATTTAACTTGTTGGGAAGAGCTTTCAGCATGGTTTGCTCGATGGGCTGCACTGCCTTTTCGTGCCCCAATATTCCCACCTCCCCTGCTGGCAGGGTCAAACAGGAATGAGAGGGTAGCAGCCCGGGGGGCTGGCACCCACAGGGCTGAGCTGACAGCAGAAGTTGCTCTGTGTCTAAAGAGACAGAGAGCAGTCCCTGTGCCTCTGACCAGGACCAGCAGGCAGTCTCAATCCAGCTGCAGCACCATGCCTGGTAAGCGCTCTGGGATTTGTTAAAAATGAGGCTTTTCTAATATGCTAAAGATGACAGACCTCAAGTTGTCATATATTAAAATGGTGCGTAAATTCCTTCCTCTGAGTAACCAATAATGGGACAAAAATCCTTGCCAACTCCAGTCTGTCCCTCCTGCCAAGGATTGTTTGAGCTCAGCTCATCCCGAGTGCCCCCATTGGGATCCAGATATAGATTAACACAGTTTTGAAATGCACAAGGGCCACAATCATGCGAGGCTCGATCCAGCCCAGACTGGAGCCCATGGAAAGGTCTGCATTGACGTAAGCCGATGGAGCAGGGCTTTGCTGACAGCCCAGCCCGGCCCCTCGGCGGGGCAGGCCGCACTCGCGGCCCGCGGAACGGAGGGCAGCGGGAGCCCTGGGGGAGCAGGACGGCAACCGCGGCTCCCCGAGGATCCCTCGGCTCCCGAGCCTGGTGGGAGGCAGCCCGTCCCTTCCCCCTGGCAGCTCAGCCCCGGCTCACCAAGGGCTCCGTGGCCGTCCCCAGGCCGCAGCCCCGGCATGGGAACGGCGCCGGCGGTGCCCCGGGGGAGCGGAGGGCACCTCGGCCCGAGCAGCACACGCTGCTTCCCGCAGGGCAAATCCTGCGCACGTCTCCGGAGACTCACACACTTTTGTGGGGGCTCTGCCTGAACAGCCTGCAAATGCAAAAGGCTCAGCTGGGTGTATTCACACACAGGGACAAGGAGCAGCTCCTCACTGCTGGACCAGCCTGGCCGCCTTTCACTCCACTATTCCTCCTTCGCCAACCCGCATCTCTTTTGTTCCTCCTTTCCTCATTCCCACGTTTGTGTGCTGCCCTCCCAGGCATCCCCTGCGCTACCCAACAGCCTGCCCTTCTACACTCTTCTCCAAGTTTACTTCTCAGCCATCATTTCTTTGGGATTTGCTGCAGTCAGAGGAGCAGGAATTGAAATGGGGAAATACCAGCCTTGGGGCCCTGTCCCCTTTACAGTCTCTGGTACTGGTATAGAGCTCACAGAAGACAGTACCAAGCCAAGGGGGGCAGCATTCATGCATGCAGGAGCCCCCAGCTTGGGGCCTTCTACTCTATAACAGCAATAAAAAACTGCCCATTCAAGTCCTTTGTCTTAAAGATTTCCATCCTGGCTGCAGCAAGTGCAGATTTATTGGTGGGAGCAACTGCAGGAGGAATAGTAAACAGCATGCGCGTGCGTGTGGATGTGCCAGCGCACCGCGGCCATGCCTCCACCAGAAACTACCACAGCCAGCGTTAACTATGGGGCTAATCGAATATGGATTTCTGGCACATTAAAAAAAAAAAAGTCTCATTTGGCACCTGATTTCATGACATCCACAGCAGAGTCAGAGCCTGGTGAGGAGGCAGGGATGCAGGAGAACTGAAGCCAAGACAGCTGCGTGCGCTGGGTCTGAGGAATCAGACACCTGCCTTGTTACGAACAGGGATGCACAGCGTGGCCTCCACTTGCCCACAGGCCTCCACTCAGGCCAGCTAAACTGCACAACCTGCGTTCACCTGTGCCTGCCTCCATGCTACTGAAAGGAGTGAGAGCTCTGCCGAGGGGCAGAACCCAGCCTTCCCACCCCAAACTTCCTGCTGCAGTCTTCCACCCCTCCCACAGAGCACACAGAACTCTTCCACGCTTGTTGACACTTCAAAATAATACGTTGCTGATGATAAAATCAGCAGCCGCCTCTTTTGTTGACTTCTGTAGGGATTTTGCTGGAGAAAGGATGGCAGGACACGACTCCAAGCTCGCTGAGTGACATCTTATATTTTCTAAACCATCCTCAGATTTTTCATAACATCCAGCAAGCGAGTTGCTGACAGATCAGGATGGTTGCCTGTTTGTTGGGCAAGAATACTTTGAGATTCAGTAGAATACCAAATTTGGTAGAATGTCTTCCACTTTGGTAGAAGATATTACAAACAACTGTGCATTTTAACACGTTTTAACATTACACATCATTCATCCTGGGGAGGGGGTGGTGATCGCTCTGTGCAGACAGCCAGCAACGCTTCCAAGAATGAAAATGTTCATCGAAAGATAATGAAAACCAGATATTTAGTAACATTTTCATTTTGCATGTTTAAATATTTATAACTATGTTCATAAAACCACATGTTTGCTCTCCTAATGCTCTAGTGGTTCTGTTTATGAAATGCAGTATTTCTCCAATGCCCCTTCCTTGCGTCAGCCTCTCCACGGAGCGTGATTTAGTCCCGTTCTCTACTGACAACCAGCTTTTGTAAGAGACTGGCCAAGATTAAGAACAGAAAATTAACAAAAAGAAGAAAACATATTTTCAGGGTATTAATGTTTCACTAATACATACGTGATTTCATACTTTGTAGGGGGCATTTATGCCAGTTTAATTCTTTCAGTGCAATTTACTGTCAATCTGGAAGGGAACTATTTCTTAATCTATAGCAAAATTACAAAATCTAGAAATATAAGTGTGAAAAAACTAAGGTGCTGATATAAACTATTGTTCTATTTTTTTTTTCCCTAGCTTGGATGAAAATTAAATAACAACAAAGAACTTTGCTTAAATACTACAGTTGCTCAAGTTTGTGTTACAGATTTCTGGAATTTTGAGTTATAAATTTCTATAAAGTTGATCAATTGCACATAGTCTGAAATTGGGACTCTTAGAAGAGCCCACTGTACTGTTCTCCTCTGTCCTCTGACTGCAGACATCATGATGTACCTTACAAAGTCCATTCTGGTTTCATGTCAAACGTACAGAGAGGCCATGGCTGAGAGACGAGGCTGGCAGAGCTCAGTCCCACAGCAGGACCCACTAAGTTCTTTATCAAATCATAATTCTTAAAATGCCCCATGTAATCTCACAGTTTTAAAAAGGAGCTAATGTTTAAATTTTTTTTCTAAATTTTTTTCTCCCTTTTTAAAAAAATATTTCCAGCTGGAGATTTTCTAAAGGGCCGGGGAACTCCTCTGAAATCAAGTCCTCAGCAACATAAAGTAAGCACCAACCAAAAGGGTTTTTTTAAAAAAAACTCGGCCCAGCATCCTCCCGAAGGTACAGGGAGTGTCTTCAAGGCATATTTTCAACTCCTTTGCATCAGCAAAGAACAAAAAGGAAACAGAAAAAAAGTAGCAGATTGCAATGACACACTGGTGTCTCATTTTAAAAACAAAATGAGTGCTGCAAAGCCATTGAAGAAAAACACTCCATTTACTGTATTACTTTAAAATACTCCTGTGGGTCAAGATTAAAATTTAAATATGTGTTTTACTGCTGCAGTTTTGCCTATTTTTACAATGTTGGCAATAGCCTCATTTTAAAAAATTTAAGTCGAGCTCTAGAATGGTGAAATTACACAAAAACTCAAGCTCTCTTTAAAACACTGAAAACATACTTTTTAAAGGAAGTTAAGTGCCCCTTTGGCTTTGCAGTTGTCACCGGAAAGAATAAAAACTTTTTTTAAAAAATTAAAAAAAAAAAAAAAAAAAAGGAACAAAAATCTGGCCCGGGGGGCCC
>VZTN01006522.1:298761-337675 GCA_013400515.1 Erpornis zantholeuca
ACGGCCCCGAGACCCCCGGGCACTGCTGTCCGGCCCCGACGGCCCTGACACCCCCGGGCACTGCTGTCCGGCCCCGAGACCCCCCGGCCCCGGGCATTGCCCCGCGCTCCTGCCCGTGCACGGGCGGGTTCCCCGAGCCCGGCCCGTTAGGCGGAAGGTGTGGGACAGGGAGACATGATGCTCTGTCCCCGTATCAACCCGGGTCCCGCCCGTCTCTCCCCGGGGCCTCACAGCAGGTGTAAACCCCGGCAACAAACCCGCTCCCCGGGGGCAAATCGCGCCGCTTGAACCGACACCCCTACGGGCTCTAATAGCGGTCTCTAGCTGCCGAGGGGCAGCCCCGGGAAGCCGCCGAGCTCCGGGGGAGCAGACTCAAGCCCATCCTGGGGACCCTCGGCAGACTGCAGCAGGTCCCGAGGCGGCTGCGGGGACACCCCGGGGTGTCCCGGGGCTCGAGCGCTCTTCCAGTTGCCGGGAGCCCAGGGGAGAACGTGGGGCTTCCTCTCGCTTCCAGCTCCTCTTCCCCAGCACTGGGCACAGCCGCGGCGGCCCCGAGCTGGAGGGTCGGCAAGGGAGTCACCGCTCCCCTTGGCCCCGGGCTGGGACCTGCGGCCGGCCGGGACTCCCCGGAGCGGAGCCGTTTAGTGCCCAGGCGGAGCAGCGATCTGAGGGGGGCTGCAGGTGGGCCCGAGCCCGGGGGTCGGGGCACAGGCTCGAGAATCGGCGCCGGCGCATCGGCGGGCACACCGATAGCGGGCACCGAGGGTGTTTCCCGCAGCCTGCATTCCATGAAGACGGGGACACGATTTCGCCAGTCCCGAGGATGTTTTGGAACAAGATGTTGAACGGTTTAAAGTATTTTAAACAATTAAAACGACGATTTTCCACCGCTCGCCTTTCTCCATCCTCTCTCCGGCCGCATCGCCCAGCGAATCTCCCCTCAACGGCCGGGGGCTTTCCCCAAGGCATCGGGGAGAGAATCAAGCTCCCCTTCGCTCTCCAGCCCGGGACACATCCCCGACGGTCCCCTTGGGTGATCTGCCCATGCCTTTTTCTCTTGTATCCTTGTCCTCCCCGGGACAGGCTGTGTCGCCGCGCAGCTGCGGGGTCTGACCCGCTCCCTCTCCTCTCGCCCCTACCCCACTCCTTTCGCCAACGAGGGCAGCGCTCCGCTGGCGTCTCCGGTCCGCAGCCCCGGCGGGGGCTGGGCGGTGGCCGTGCCCGGGGTGAACCGGGTTCAGCCTTCGCACGCTTCCCTGGGTTAAATAGCCCTGCGATAGGAGACGCTTTCACGGTTAAAACCCGCTCGAAGCTTTGGGACCAAGGCGGGTGAATCACAGCGGTGCGGAGTGGGGCGAGGGCTTTGCCCTTGTCCCCTCTGCCAGGGTTCGGGTTGGCACCGCGGGGGTTCATCCCCTGCCTGTGTCCGCGGGGCTTCGGGGGGAGCCAGCTCCATTCCTGCCGCCCATATCCCCACACAGACGTCCCCTCGGGGGTCTGACCCCCTCTCTGGTGCATTTTTGCTATGGAATACCCCCATACGCTCTGCGGGACGCGGGCGTGCAGGGAGCGCACCCCGGGCGCTGGGGGCAGCGGCGGGCCCCCGCGGTACGATTAACCCGCCTGGAAACAATGTGATTGTCACGGGGCGAAGGAGTCGATGCCTTTTAAAGGACTTTTATTCCCCCAACCGGAGAATTAGTTCCGTAACGAGAACCGTGGGCAGAGGCGGGGGACAGGCGGTGGAAAAGGTGCGTCAAGTGATCGAGCCCAGGGCCGGGGGGAGGGAGGGCTTCCGGCAATCTGGGCTTCGATGAAGATCGCACCAAAATAAAAATAAAATAAAAATAAAATAAAAATAAAATATTTTNCGGGGCCGGCGGCTGAGCGCTGCGGGCAGGCTGCGGGCAGGGCTGCCCGCGAGGCTCCACATCCTCTCAAGTTTTCAAAGCCAGGAAACAGCCATTTCCCGCTACCTTCGCCCGTTCCCCAATAGCTTTCAAGGCGTCCACGTTTATTTTAAAAACTCTTCTGAGAGCCATAGTAAATTGAGTTTGCTTGTAGCTACAAAGGAGAAAGTTAAGCATTTGTCCCTGTTGTTGTATAGGCAGCCAGTTGTTTTAATTAAAGGGTGGGGATCCGTGATATATACACCAGATAAAAGCAAACGCACAGAATAAACTAATTAAAACATTGTGTTTGGAACACATTTTATTTCTTTTTTTGATCTTAGTTGTGTTTTAAAGAAATGTCAGCGCACTATAAAGCAACCTTATTTCCCTTATAGTGTGCGGCGCTTTTCAAAGGCTAGTGTGATATATTTTAGAAAAGAAATCCCGCTGTGAAAGCTTGCGTGTCTTCTCTTTACCAAACTAAGCTCTTGTCAATCATGCCAAGGCATAACCAATCACCAAGTCCCTTTTTGGAAAGCAGCTCATCCCGCTGTGCTTTTATATATCACACCGCAGCATGTTTAGATGCATTTTTACTATCACTTCAGGAGCGGTGACTGATGAGAGCGCAGTTACAGTACCGGCTTCCCCAAACGCCGGAGTTATTAACAATTTGCCTGGCTATTGTGTGCGTGTGTTTCTCTCCCTCCTCCCTTTTTCCTGTCTCACGTTGCCTCTATTTGTCATGGACACGAAGATGCAGGGAATATTGGGGCTGGGGGTGGTGGTGGGGTTTGGCTCCCGAGGTGCCCATCACCTGCCTGGGAGCGGGGGACAGGATGTTTCGTGGCTGCCCAGCCACGGGGAGGGAGAAGCCCCGAGGCTCGGGGCTCTCCCGATAGCACTGCGAAAGAATATAAGGACACCCCACCTTGCAACGCACTAGTCCTCCCCACGCACGGCTGAGGAGAGCCCCGGTGCAAAGTCCCCCGGCCCCCGCAGCCGGATCTCCCCGTCCCTGAGCCCCCGCGGGGGTTCCGCTGCGGGCGGAGGAAGGGCAGAGCACGGCGAGGAGTGTGCCGGGACAGAGCCACACCGACCGGGAGCGACAATACCGCCTGTATTTCCTCTCTCCTTTAACGCCGAGCCCCGAAATCGTTGCAGGGGCGCCGCGTTTACCTCTTGATCCCGACAGCAAGAGAGAAAAAAAATAGACTTTTCTTCTTTTTGCTAAATTTCTAGACCCTAATTGAAGACAAGTGGCAAATGGTTTTTATTAAAACCCGCCTTCAGTTCCGGGCGTTTCCAGACAAACTGTGCAAACCTCTGGCATCACGCACGTACAGACACATCCAATATTTCTCCGTTCAGTAATATATCAATTCATCTGGTTTTGTATCTCTTTCCAGGCGCAAATTTCAGGGACTTGGTGGTGCACGGATCCCCCCGGCGGGTCCTTTGGATGTGACCATGTCAGACACCACAGAAAAGGGAGTCGGGAGGGACCGGCACCCCCGACGCCCCTCCGCCTTCCAAGGCGACCTGAGCATAAAGACTGCCGGTGCTCAACCTATTTACAAAGATCCCCCACCTTGCTCCATCATTTTCTCTCACAAGATTTCGCACCGCTCGTTTGCGGGAACAGGCTGCACATTTTCCCGACTTTGGGGTCTTCCCACGGTCCTTGTGCGGATTTGGTTGTACCGGGAGACATAAAATTATTTTGTCGTTTGCCTTGAAAACGAGGCAGATGCGGGCATTTATTTCTATTTTATTTCTCGTTTAACTCAGAGGCAGCAGCGGCTGCTACATCGCATCCGCCCTGAAGCGAGAATTACAGGTGCAAATGGACCCGTGGTTTACTGGTTCAGGGGAAAAAAATTAAATATATACATATATTTTATATCCTTTCAATACCTGGCACTTCAGACGCCTGGAGCCGCCCCGTGTCCTCCCCATTTGCTTTGCAGGCAGAAGCTCTTGGGCATCCGCGCTGTTGCTCCACATCCGTGGAAAGCCCCTGCGCCCATCCCGCTCCCCCGCGGGACTGGAGAACCCCACAAACCCAGAGCCACCCCTCCCAGGACCCGGAACGGCGCTTGGTGGAAGCGGGGGGCGAGCGGGGAATGCTGCCGGCAATGCCACAGCTCCTCCTCGCCCTGCAAAAGGGTCTGCGGCTTCCAGCCTCACCGTCGTGTTGTGTTCCTCCCTCCATACAAGCAATAATTTCCCCTTTTCTTTGGATTTCCTCCGCATCTGGCAGAGGAAAGTCTTCCTTTTGTCCTGCATTTTCCCCCTTCCCCCAAAAACTTGTCCCTTTGACCCTCCTCCAGACGGATGCTTTGAGCAGGTCTCAGCCCTTCTGGCTGCCCTGTCGGGCCAGGCGATGGGACCGTGCAGAGCCCCGCACATCTGCCAGAGCTGCTGCTCCTGTCTGGGACACGTGCACTGTTCCTCCCTCCCTAAATCTCCCCCAAAGGGGACTTTTTGCGCCTTCATCCAGAGGGCAGAATTGGAGCCGGTGCGCTCTGGGGGCTTGGGTAGGAGCCATGCTGAGAGGAGGGGGCTGTAGGGGCAGAGACTTCCCAGCTGGAGACCATTTTTTGGGGCCGGGAGGCCACCTGGTTAGGCATGTGTCCCAGGGCGTTGCCATTTAGGACACCAAAGGCCCTGAAACTGAAGAGCAGTGTCCTGGTGTGGCTCTTGGCAGGCTGGGGCTGAGGGGCAGCTCCCCACACCGAGCTCCAGCCCCCACTCGTGTGCCAGCACTAGCCACAGCACAGACCCTGTTGTCACACGCCTTGAATCAGAAATATTGCCACTACTGCCACTCCCAGGGGCTCTGCACAGACATGGCACAGGACAGAGGTGCTTTGCCTGCCCAGGGGAGCAGCCCTCCCATGGCTTTCTTGGCAGAGGGGGAAGGGACCCTGTGGCAAAAGCACCCGATGGAATTGCAGCAAAACAGATACAGATGCAGGTACGAGGAAAGGTTCAGCATCACCTGCACAAGGCTGCCAAAGAAGTTGCTTTCAGGTCTCCAATATTGAAAAGATTCACGTTAAAGCACTTTTCAAATATTGCTGTTTCAAAATGCTTGATCCCTTCCACCTCCATAGCTTTGCATTTCCTGAACCCTCACAGGACAGAGATACATTTACTTGGCTTTATACAGCTTTTCTTCTTTAAATAATTAATTTAGCAAATGATAAAAAAGGCAACAACCAAAAACCCAAAGGTAAAAAAAACCTAAAGGTAAACAACACCTAAAACCCAAAGGTAAAAAAAATATACAATACAACCTCCAGCCCCAAGATCCAGACAGTACATACGACGTTAAAATGAACCTCCTCAAATGCAGGGGGATAAAAAAATCCACAGTCAGGACTCGAAAACCTCAGAAATGACCAGTTTTATCAGCTTCCGCCCAAGTTGCCAGGAGGACACTGTACAAGTGTCCCTCACCACTGCTGTGAGCCCCTTCCTGCAGCAAGCAAGGTGAGAGGTGGCCAGGTGGGAGGCAGAGTGCCCTGGGGTGGGTGTCCCCTGTGTGTCCCCCCAGCCCCAGAGGCTGTGCAAAGTGCAGGATGCTCACCCTGGACAGGGACACAGCACTTCACATTTGTGTCGCCACAGCGCAGGATTTCACTTCCCAACAGCAGCAGAAGTATTGATTCCTCTAAAAGGTAGGATTTGGGCCTTAAGGTCTTTAGCTCATTTTTCCACATGAAAAGTTTTCCAGCTTTTCCCTAGTGCCAGGTTGGGGAAGAGAAGCAGCTCACAGCACGGCAGCTTTCCCTGCGGTTGCCAGGAGCGCACACTCCCCATCCTGAAGCACATCAGCCACTGCACAAGTCACCTGTAGGTTTGCACAAATCCCAAAGCTCCCCATACAGCACAGGCATCTGCTCCAGCAGGGAAGCAGTCACCAGGAGGGACACAAAAAAACCAAAAAGCAAAGCTTAGAAACTTTTGAAAAAATTTCCATGACAAATACTTCAGAGGAAGCCTGAAGATTCAAGTCCAGCAAAACCAGTGGGGAGGAGTCCTGCTGGAAGTGCAGCTGTCCCTTTGCTGTTCCAACCAGCACACTCAGAAAATGCTGCATTTTCCTACTATACACAACCATCCCCTGCAAAACTCATCCCTTAAGTCCCAAGATCAGGCTTAACTTACTGGAGGCAGTGATGCCCCTCCCCTGCCAAGGCAGCGCTGATGTGCTCTGCACCTGTGCAGTGCTAAGGTAGGAGCAGCACGGGCCTGGTTTGGCTGCTCTCACCCAATCTGGGGGTCAGAGCCTAAACAAAATAATTCCCCCAACCCCACCCTGCCACCGAGCTGGGATGATTTGTGCCCGTTGACCTTACTGAGGATTCAGCTGGAGGAAAGCAGGCAAAACATTGGCAAAATTTCGTATTTTTTCCGTCGGTACCTGGGGAGATGGAAACAGGATTTCTAGCTTTACACTGGAAATTATATCCATTTTTCATATCAGCTTTGAATTTGCAATGTATTCATGTTATATTGCCTTCTTCAAAAGTGTAGATTTTGTTGCTGGAAATCATTTTACACACACTTTTAGTGTGAAGATAGGAAACCAAAAGCTTCCAAATCCATCCACCTGCACCAGTGTGCCAAGGAGCAGCACACAAAAGGCTATGTTGGCTTTCTTCTTCATGGGCGGAAAATTATTTTGGGGTCCTCAAATCCTCCCCAGGAAGATAATAATGTTTAAATAAAGTGCATGGCCTAAGCTCTCCGGCAGTTCCCAACTTTTGCTGATATCGATGACAATTAGATGAACCCTTTGGAAACAGGGTTCTGGGGCCCAGGGGATGAACCTGTGTGTGCTTTCAGTCTCCCTAAATCCCAGGCAAGAAGGAATTTTCTGGAGGTGCTGATGTTGGCATTATTTAGCTGATATGTTACAGATGCTGTTGTATAGTTCTGATACGTTCCTTCATAAATTCAGGATAATTTTGAATTTTTTATTGAACTCCAGAGAACAGACAGAAAGATTGTTTAGGTTGGAAGGTTTTCAGGGTATGAAAGGAAATGATACCCAGACCAACTGTGGTATCACTAAAATAATATATATAATTATAATAATTTCCACCTTGAGAATTAGGAGCTGCATAAAACATCAGCATAAAATTGGTATTTGGAATAGAAACTTGGCACCAAGTTCTTTCTGCAGCTGCTGCAAAACTGCACACAAATCTCTCCACAGGACTAGTGCTATTGTTTTTAACGGATTACATTTTATTAGATTTTTGAAGAGTGTTCACATCATAAAATGCATGCAGGAAGTACTGTGTATGTAAAACACAGCCACATTAATTATGAAAGCTAGTAAATGAATCATACATTACTGCAAATATATTATGCATTGCTTACATCTCTTTGCTGTGGCATGTTTGCACGATAGAAATAGAAACTAGAAAGGAAATTTGGTAAAAAAAAAGAGAGAAAAATAACATCAGTTGAGGAGGCAAGAAGAAAGGAAAAACACAGAGGGAAGATGTGCTACCAGCATGACCTTATTTTTATGTGAAGTTGAACTAATAGCCCTTGTGATATTTGAGCACCTGGGCACTGCAAACCCGTGAGTCAGGGAACTCACAGGATGATTTCTCTGACTAAGATATGAGTGACTTTGATAAGAGAATCATATGGCCTCTCTCACACAGCATTGCTAGGGCTTGAGGATTTCTTTCTCTCTTTCACAAAATGACGTGCCTAGTTACAGATTTTAGCAAAGAGCTGGTGGTGTATTGTGTATGAGGAGTGAACTGGCTTTTTAAGATGATGACTTATTTCCTGCCAAATTTGCTTTAAGAAACCACTTCAGTTCTGTGCAAAGACTTCATGTTGCTTTGATTTATTACCCAGGATATAAATGGGGAGCTGTCTGGTTATAGAGGAATTCAGAGTAAAATTAAATTTTTCTCCTATAGGAATAACGCAACTCTTCCATGCAGCCAAAACACATTATCTTGTCTGTAAAACCCTCACTGTACTTTCGGATATATTAGATGGGGAGGAGATGCACACCATGAGTCTGCCGAGATAATATACGCTCGGCTCAACTTGCAGCCAAATCACGATGTGATGTGAGGCTGTGGATACATCTTAAAAACTGCAGCGCAGGCTCCTCAGACATGGGGAAGGCATCACAAACCCCGCGGCAGCCCCGAGCTCGGGGGGGCAGGGCCACCGCTGGCCGGCCGGGCCTTGCCCTTGGCAGCTTTCTCTCTTAAGTAAAAGGTATTTTCCGAGTTGGCTATCCCGTTGTTGGCATTCCTCCTGGGCCTGCCGGGATGTTCCCGTCTGCTGGAGCGGGGCAGGAGTCGCGCCTGTGCCTGGCGAGCAGCGCTGCCGGCGGAGCTCCCTCGCCCCTCCGCTCCTTCCCTCGCCCCTCCGCTCCTTCTCTTGCCCCTGCGCTCCTTCCCTCGCCCCTCCGCTCCTTCCCTCGCCCCGCTCTCGGCACCCGCCGGCCTCGTTCGGTGCAAGGCTCCGGCGCAAGCTGCAAGAGAAACAGAACATTCAGCCAGTGTGGAGTTAAAGCCGTCCCAGGCTCTGCCCTGGCAGCCAGGGTCTGATCTCACAATGCAGTCCCAAAACCAACTTTCACTCAGTTTTAAGACTTTTGTTGCAGGCTCAATGTGGCACGCACACGTTTTGCTGAAAGGGCTGCTCCACCTCTGCTCTGCGCTCGCTGTGATAGCACAGCACTGCAGGGACAGAGAGGCCGGGGCTTCACTGCTGGATCAGGGCCAGAGGAGAGCAACGGAGCTGATGAAGGGTCTGGAGCACAAGTGTGGTGAGAAGCAGCTGAGGGAGCTGGGGATGTTCAGCCGGGACAAAAAGAAGCTCAGCAGTGACCTTATCATTCTCTAGAGCTACTCGACAGGAGGTTGTAGCCAGATCGGGGTCGATCTCTTCTCCCAGGTACTGCGTGACAGGATGAGAGGAAATGCCTCAAGTTGTGCCAGAGGAGTTTCAGACTAGATATTAGGAAAAGTTTCTTCACTGCAAGAGTTGTCAATCCCTGCCATAGCAATGGTGGAGTCACCATTCCTGGAGGTATTTAAAAGACCTAGATGTGGCACTTGGGGACATGGCTTAGTGATGGACTTGGCACTGCTGGGTTAACTTCTGAATTTGATAATTTTAGGGAGATTTTTCAACCTAAATAATTCTATGGTTCTGTTAAACCTTACTGAAGTCTTTCACTTTTGTGATATATTGAAAGGACATTTCCATTAAACAACTCATATTAAAAACCCCATGGAGAAGTCCTCTGATTTTTACTAGAGAAAAGTCTTTGAAAGAAGGAAACTTGAAAAAGGGAGTTTGAGATCAGCTAAACCCAAGGAAAAGGAATGCCAAGAACAGACACAAGGGCAGGAATTTGCTGCTGGTGGCCTTTCCAGTAATTGCAGTCAAACAGCTCTGCTCAATAACCTGTTCCACATAGCCCAGTGACCAGGACTGTTCTGGCACCTCAGATACTCAAATAGTTTGGAGAAATGTTCAGGGTTTGATGTCTGTTCTTATTGCCCTGCAAGTCTGAATACCCCAAAAAGCTCCTTGCACATTCATTTTGGGGTTAGACCTTACATGGCATCTCTGAGATGAAATAAAGGAAAAACGTTGGCTGGAAGGAACCTCTGGAGGTCTTGAGTTCAGCCCCCATCAAAGGCAGGGCTAATGTCAGGGTCAAATCATAATAAGATTTTTACAGTACAAAATCTGGAGTAGCCATGAAGGATTTGCATTGATCTCCCTCTCCCCAGGTCACTTCAGCGAGATCTTCAACATCAGATTCTCTCCTTGTCTCACTTTTGGCTGGATAAACTGTTTTAGGAAGGTCTCAGAGACTGTACTGAGCACAGAATTGGATTTTCTAAGCCAGTAAAGCTTTTTCTGCCACAAGTAAATTCAGTAAATTTCTTAAAACCACAAACACTGACCCAAGTGGCCATCCTAGAGAAGGACATGAGCCACTGTGTTTAAATGGTTTGGACTGGGAATGGGCCAGATCATACTAAAATCCACCTCCACTGATTCCAGTGTGTTTTGGACCCAGCCCTGATGCAGGGGACAGAACCAATGGCACATTTTCTACTTGAAGAGTGCTGCCTCTTTGTGCCAAGCTGTCACACAGCCTCTGGCAGGCGTAGGGACGTGGCTAAGCCCTGCCCACCCTCCTTCTGAGACATAAAAGATGAAAAAAGTGGAAATAAAAATCTAGGAAGATGGTAAACACACCAGGCAAATCAAAACCCTGGGGATGAGTTAATTCCATTTGACAAACCCCTTCCTCCTCGTCTGTATCCAGCTCTTCTCCCCAATCCCTCCGTGTCATCCATGCCAGAGAATAGCTGTGATGCCAAAGCCTGGAATGTAGGGGCTTAGGATCAGTGTGGGAAGCTCAGATGAGCAATTCTGGAACCTGAGGGACTCTGCAGAACATCCCTCATCCTCAGGATGTAAATCTGTCCTGCTTACTATGGCCAGCTAGAGAAATTCACCTGGCAGGGGACTGTTTTGGTGCCATTTAACACAGTTTGGCTCATGTTAAGTTATTAACATTGCAAGGAAAAATTCTGAGATGTTGTTTGCAGGAACCAGGTGGAGGTTGGCACGTCATGCATCAGCAAGGCAGGGCTGTGGACTGGCACTGGGCTCCATCCCTCCTCGCCCTGTGAGGCTCTGGTGCAGAACCAGAGCTCTGCTACCTTCCGTCTTGTATTTCCACCACCTTCGAGCCAGCAAGAAAATAAAGCCTTTAGATGATTTCCACTAGCTCCAGGCAATCTAGAACCTTTGCCAAAGAATTACATAGAGGCAGTATTAAAAAACAGGGTTTTCTCTGAAGTCTTTCAGACACAGAGGTTGCAACCAATACCCTTCCTGGCAGGCAGGAAACCAAGCTACCATCAGGACCCCATTTTGCGACTTACAGAGCCTGTCAGCAAAGATCGATAGTTGGCATGGTAACAAGCTCATTCCCCAAGAATAGAGCTCCTTTTTATTAAATTTGGCTGGCTATTGATCAGTTCCTGATCCACGTGTCAAAACATGACAAGCACTTAATGACTCACAGATTTTTATTGAGGCAAATAAAAAAATAATAATATCATGAGGCAGCTGGGGGCAGCTGCCTGCTTTGGAGGGCGGCCTTGGATCTGGGCACGGCGCAGGTTGCAGGGATGGAAAACGAGCACAAACTCAGCCTACTCCTGTGGCAATTTAAGAACCTGTTTTGCCCTGCCTTGGAGGTCTCTTAGAGCAGCATTCCCACCAAGCAGCTTTGTGCTGTGTGGGATTTTATCCCTCCTCCCCACTCGCTCTCCATGTCTTGCTACTCTCTGCTAGCAGTGAGGCCATGCAGTCCCTCCCCACAGCTCCCAACCCTCCAAACCCAGTGGTTTCCCAAAGGCTCCTTTTTGGACCTTGACAATTTTCCCTCCCCCGTGGGCTCCCCAGCCCTGCAGCCTGCAGGCAGCACAGCTGTGTCCTGCTGCAATGAGCTGCTTGGTGCACTCAGCCCATGCAGATTTGCTGATAGCAGCTCTAAAGCTTGAGTTAAACTTATTTTTCTCGGTCCTCCCAAGCAAGGCTGTTTCCTCTGCATCCCTAAGCACACAGCCACAGCCTGAACAGCAGCTTGGCCAGTCCTCACAGCAGCCTGACATCCACACACCTTCCCTTTGCCATTCCAGAGGACAAGTATCTCTGATGTGGCAGAGTATGAACCCCTCAGCCTTCCCACTGGAGGGATACAGTCCCTCAGCAAGATGATTTGCCTGTTCAATTAGCTTTAATGTGCATTTACGTGAGAGATAATAACAGCTCCAAAGGCTTGTTCCAGACTATTAAATAATACTCACTTAACAGAGTGTCTGAATTCACGCTGAAATGACAGACTATAATAATCCATTCATATCTACCCTGCACACACAGCTGACTACAGAGGCTTAGAAAAACTGCAAGATGTATTTATTTGCATGATGTGGTATATGATAGCTAGTTTTTTCAGGTCATCTGCTGTAACTGGTCTGATATAGAGAAGTTGCTGCAAGAGGTCTTCCTATCTCCCTCTATCAGACACTTTAAGGTGAGAAAAAATGCTTTTATTCCCAAGCCCTCCTTCACTGTGTGCATGGCACGGACACGGCGATGTGTGACAAACCCTGGTGTGGGTGTTGTTGCATCCTGATAATGTCTGTCTCCTCTCCAACCATGGCAGTTCTGCTCTGCACCAGCACAGCTGGACACAGGCAAGTCCTCCTGGAATCACTGAGCTCAACAGAGAGCAGCTTGTGAGGCATCTCAAAACCTCCAGCAGATTAAGCCTCATACAGCAGTATCACCATGCATCCTCTGCAGCCAGCAGAGCTCCCCCTGCTTCACAGGTGGGATGTAGAGCCCAGCTGAGCTGCTGGCAGCCACACCAGTGATCCTGCAGCAGGAACACATCTCCACATTCCTGATGCTCAGGGATGTGCACAGCCATGCCAGTGTACCCACTGCAGTGTGCACTGCTCTCACCCACGCCCCTGCAGGACCCTCACTGTGTGCCCTCTGCGCCTGCTGACGCTGCTGGAGCAGCACCCGAAAGGTCACAGGGCCACAGGTCAGGCAGCAGTGGCTGTTTGTTCTTGGGCTTTCGAGAGAAAGCCGTGCCTAGAGAGCAGAGCATCCCTCTCCAGATGCAGGCTGGGGATGGCAGAGAGCCCCAGGTCTGCAGAGTCACTGACATTCTCTGCCTCAGAACAAAGGATGAACTTTGTCGTCACATTACTCATGTTTTTTTTCAGATGCTCAAAGAACAGGAAGAAATCAGGTTAAATCAGTAAGTAAGTGGACAAGAGAAATTCTCTTTGTCATCGCCTTCCCCCGAGGGAATTTTGTAGGAGAAACAAGAGTGCTGCCTTGCCCATATGAAAGCTTGGCAAATCCTGGCAGCAATTCCACTGAAGGACATCATGTTCCCATTTGTTCTCTATTTTATGTTGCTGTTGAGATGGGTCACGACACATGCACACCCTGGACAACTTCAGGCAATGGAAGGAAAGCTCTCTTTTAATTATCACATTGCCTTCTTTTATACAGTTCTAATGGTTACATAGTTTCAAGGCACAACAGACTTGATTTAGCCAAGCACCACACACCTCTAGGTGAGCACAGGACAGTCACCCAGCATGTTTTTCTAACAGTAATTCAGCTATGCCTCTTTCCCTTGGGCCTTCTCTAACCAAAGCAACAAGTCTAAGCCATGATTTTACAAATGCAACAAAGCCTTCATTTTACAAGGTATTTTACCTAAATGCCACAATTTTAGACTGCACTCCAGAGGAATTACCTGAGCAGCCTGAACACCTGAACATACTTAAAGACAAATATTGCCAGAGGGTATCTGGACATACAGCAAACCCATCATGTCATTCAGCTGCTCCTGAAATCTGCCAGTGCAATACTGGACTGGAGTCAGGCAGGGGAGCAGTGGTCATGGTTTGCCTTGAGACTGAGCAGCTGAACTTCAAGTAGAGCCTGGCACCAGCATGAGCTTCACAAACCACAGTTTGTCCCTGCACAGGCCCCAGCTGCCCTGTGCCAGTTCCTGCCCAGCTGCAGAGCCAAAACTCAGCCCAAAGAGCTCAGGGATCCTCAGGCAGAGAGCTGCAACAAAACCCTGTTTCCCACTGGCCACTTTTACCAAAGATGTTCAAAATGATGTCACTAATGTTGGCACTTTCTGCATACAAATTAACATCCAATTATTCCAGCAGCCAGTAAAAATTCCAAAGGAAAGCTGTGGTGTATATTTGTGGGAATCAGCCTTTTGCCACTTTGCTTTGGGTGGATTTTGGAAGGGCTGTGCTCCCGATGCTGGGGAAGCCCAGCAGTGGCCACCAGCTCTCCTGGCAGCTCAGCCCAGCAGAGCATGCTCCCAGCTCTGCAGGGTGGGCAAGCACAGCGAGACTTAGCAGCCTGATGTTGCGCTGGGGTTTAATTTAAGTTAGAAATAACATCTCTTTCTCATCTAGATCATATTAGGATTTTGAAAGGACAGTCACGCAACTTCCCCCGGCAGTTATGGCAGAACCGTGCTCGGAAATGAATGGAGCTCGTGGAAGCATTCAGGACCGAACAATTGGATTTATAATTAGGCCTAAAAAGGGAAGAACACTGAATAAAAGCAGCACAGCCAATTTTAGAAGAAAAGGAAGTTCTGGATGGAATTCATTGGGGTAGAGCACTGAAGTGGAAACGGAAAGTGTTCAAAGATAAATGAGTTTAGGCCTAAGAGTTTGCTTGACATCTAGAAAATGTACTAGGAACACAGTGTCAAGAAAAGCTAACGTGAATAACAAAGAAACACAAGAAGTGAGAGAAGGGAGGAAAGAGCCATAAAACTTTGGGACAACAAAGAGTTGCAATTATAGAGGGAAATGTAATGAAGTGTAAAAAATCATAATGAAAGCAAAGATAGAGAATGAAAGGATGATTGCATATTTGCTTAATGCACATCGGAGAAGTGTCAAAGACATGGGGAACAAGAGGTCACTAAATGAGAAAATAAAGCCTCTGGAGGAAAGGCACTGAATTTATTGCTTTAAATGCAGACTTATTTGCTTGGGATTTACCACTTGAAGGCCAATGACAGAGGCAAGTGAGAGAAACATTTTCTTAAGGGAGAGAAAAAATTTCCAGAGGAAATGGAAATTTTTTTTTGTCAGACGACTGAACCAGCAATGCAGTTTGACCCAGAGCAAAACACTGGGATCTAACAAGGGCTCAGAAATAGAGGGAAAACTTAGTCTAAACAGCCCCCAAGTGAATGTTTTCCTATCAACACCCCTTACTGGCACCAGGAGTCCTGTCTCCTGCTGACCCTGTTTTTGCAGGTCATGTGCATCGGGAGGGGGATCTGCTCTCAGTCCTGATGGGGCTCCCCTTCTTGATGGGATTTTTCTAATAGGATGAAGTTGGTGCCCCAAAACCCTGCCCCATCCTACTGTATCATTCCCCAGTAATGTTGCAGCAAGGCAGCTGCACACAGCAGGTTAATGCTGGGCCCACAGAATGTTTTTGCCAGGTGCAGACCAGCAGCACCAAGTGTGATGAAAGCCATCCCAGGCTCTGCTGTGGGGGGCTCACAGCACCTCTGTGGTGATTTAAAGGAAAAGCCAGAGTTTCTGAGCTATGGGGAAAACTGAGCTCTGCTCCTGAATGAAGTAGTTACCCACCAATGTATTCATTTCCCTGCACAAGGTGCAGCAGTGGCTCTGCATTTACAGATCTGCAGATGTGGTTCTGGAGCCCAGCAGAAGAAAAATGTTCTTTCTATAGATGGGTGTCCCCAACAGAGCTTGGTGCTGAAACAGGGTTTCAATGCCCTGAAATGAAGATGGCCACGAGCTGGGGGTCCTGCTTTGACATCCTGCAGGCAACTTCCCAAACCCCTGGCGTGGGGAGGGAATCAGCAGCTAATGGAGAACATGGCTTGGAGGACTCCATCACAAGCACCAAAGGGAAGCACTGGATGGGACACAGGGAACATGTGCCACCCCTGTGGGTGCTTTCTCCTCCCAGGTGAGGGACTGGGATCCCCAAGGGAGCACAGGGAACTCCTGGGCTGGCCCAAACCTTCCCTCTCCTTTGGGACCCCAGAATGGGGGCTGAGGAGGAGCTCACAGCCCACAGCAGCCCAGGACACCCACGCAAGAAGCAGAAAAAGGACTGGAACAAGGCTGCCAAGTGCATTTTCCCTCAAAAGCCCCATGAGCAGCAGAGGGACACCCTGGGAACAGGATCTTACTGGTGCATTTATCAACCGAGCCATATCTAGACAATTAGTAGTTTTCTTTAATTTAGGACTAATTTTGTCCCACCAGGTTAAATTAAAGCCCCCAATAGGATAATTTCTTCATAACCATAATTTTGTTACAAGCTTTTCATTAATCCAATCACAACTTCTATGATATTATTTGGCAGCTGATTGAGACTACAGGAACCACAGGGGTTCACACATATTGTCTCATTTCTGATAAAAAAAAAAAAAAAGTAAAATGAGTCCAATTAAAATTTCTTTTAGTACTGTCTAATATGTGAAACTCCCCAAAGTCAGGACTGAAAAATCACCATTCCAGCCACGCAGCCCATCTGTGGGTGACAGCAGAAGCTACATGCTAATGTCAGCTGTCCGTAGGTGTCTGCCTGTCTCTTTAGCTGATATTTAAACAAAATTGCCAGGGTGGAAATATTCATGTTTGGAAATATTTGTCTAAAGCTTTGGGGAATTTTCTCCGGAGTATTTTGGTTGGATCTCAAGGCTCTCCCAGCTCCCTGAAGTCTTACTCAAAGCATCCCAGGCCATGATGCAAATATTCAGCACACAGCAATTCCCTGCAAATCTCATATTCATAGCAAGAAATGGAAAAGAGAGAAACCCAGTGGTGGAAAGGTCTTGTGGCAGTAATAACAGACAGAGCGTTGTCAGATGGGGAAGCTTCAGCACAGAGATGTGCTAATTTGGAGGGGAAAAAAAGAATAGAAAGCAGTGGGAATTTTAAAGTGAATTCAAGTCTTAAAAACTGCACTTTCTTCAAGTCACACACAATCACTTCTGACAGAAATTTTTCGGGCACATTGAAGTGCAGAAGGGAAGTGACAGAAATTCCTTGAAATAAACACAACAAAGAAGTCAAAAGAGAAAATCAAAATTAATCTAGGCTGTACAATAGAAATATTAAAGCCAAGGGGATCTGTTTCCTTCTTGTCTATGAGCAAGAGCCCCCAGGCGTGGAGGGGCAGCTTCAGCGTTGGGGGAAGCAGGATTCCCTCTCCCCCCTGTGTGCAAAGCTGTGGCTCACCAGAAGCCACACCACGGCCTGGAACAAATTCTAAGGTCAGTAACAATGGCCTGCATCCTGTGTTTTGGTCAGGCAAGGCCTGGAGACAGCTGGGAGGGTGCTGGAGCAGGGAGAGGCACGGGCAGGGCAGGGCAGGAGCAAGTGAGGGCGTGGTGGAAGGGATGCCCAAGGAGGCACAACAGAAAGAACAGGTTTTTACCCTCTAGCAAACAATATGCAATGGAAAAGGGAGGGGCACAGGCACCAAAACACTCCTGAAATTGGGCCAAACATGGCAAACATTTCTGGAGATTAAAAAAAAAAAAAACAAAAAGAGGGTGTATTTTAATAAAAGAGATATTCTGTATGGACATTTCAAAGACAAAGCGCTCCCACTTCCCTCTTCGAGGCTGCATTTGCTTTTCAAATTGACATCAGTCCAAGTGAGAAAATGAAAAAGGTTTAGAAGAACCCAGAGATGAACCCCAATGCTTGGTTTGTGCTGGATGAACCCCATTTGAGTTTGCCAGACAGCCTTTGAGCAGGTCAGGCCAAGCTGCCCATCAGTGGGCCATGCCCAGAGAAAAAACCCTTATTTCCAAGTTATTCCCACACCAGGCTGCTGAGAGGAGGAATAGGGCTGTGGTTTTCCCCCTCTATGCACACAATTCCCCTTTATTGAAAGAAGCTGGCATTTGCACCCTTCCATCAGCAGCAAGCCCCCCGATTCCTAATTAAGCTCTCATTAAGAGCCATACCTGCAGTGGCTGGATGCCAGCACAGTGCAACTGGCAGGAGCTTTTAATCCTTCCCCAGCTCCACCTCATAGGCAGAAAATATAACTGAGCAATGCCAGAATTTCTGTTCTGTGAAATAATGAAACATTTTGAAACATGCTTCCTGTCCAACTCAGGGATAAGAGAAGACCCAAAAATCACTCCAAACATGAACAAGAAAATTTCTCTCAGAGCTGCCCAACTGCTTCCTCACGGGAAACCTAGAGTGTAAAGAGCTGGTAGAAGAGGAGCCTGTGAGGTTTCCCACCTGTTTTCATTTTCCACATTTTCCTGTTCACACTCTCAGGATATTGAATCTGACTCCCCTAAACAGCCTGGCTGACAAATCTGACTTTTTCCAGTGGAAACCAATCCAGCCAGGAAAAGTGGAAGGTGAGCTGCTGTGGGGTGCAGCCGTGTCCCTGCTCTTCCCCCTCCTGTGGGCCAGGCTCGGGCACCACGGGACAATCCAAACCCCACTCCAGCTGAGCCAGGGCAGCTCTCACACCCAAGGATGCAGACACTGAGTAAGAGGCAGTGCCTTTTCATGCCCCACTGTGCTTAGCCCATAGGCTCAGGAATTACGGCTTTTCTACCTCAACAACAGGTTTTTCTGGGATCTTTGTTTCTGCTGCAGGTTAAGCACATCAAGGCTTCCTTGCTCAGAAGTGAATGTGGAGCAACTTCTGCCTTGTGAGAGGGTCAGGAGGGGTTACCTTCACACAGCAGAGTTGCTCCTCTTCCCTGCTACCCCAGCGATCCAAGCAGATCTTTCCTTTTGTTGTTGCAGCTCTTCCTTTTGTGCCCTCGACTAAAAGGAATTAACTTCTACCAGGCGCAGCTGATGAGGCACGTATCAATAATTAGGGGTTCAGAGGCTTCATGCTACGATTTCCCTACACCTCTGCCAACAAGGATAAAAAGTGTCCAAGGAGTGCTGACTTTCCTGCCACGCAGGGAGGCAGCCAAGCCCCACATCCAAGGAAAGGAGTATGATGGTAGAGGGAAGGGCAAGCAACAAGGCACCTAGACCTGAATATTTGGGGCACCTCTGATTTTTGGGTTGTGAGGTGCCACTGTGTGCTAGGCTAGCCTAAAACCTGGGAGAATTTAATCCCAGTCCCAAAGCAGGACAGCCACAGTGAGGTGCACGGGACTGTGCAGTTTTGCTGGATCAGGACCAGGGTGCAGGGAAGAGGCAGCAGAGCTGGAAATGCAGGGTCAGAGCAGTTCAGCCCCACATTCAGAGGGGCTCCAGTCCTAGCCCTCGTTGAAATTAGTCTTTGCATGGATACTTATAAATAAATCCAGGACACTGCTTGCGTAACAATAACATTTTGCAGTATCTGGCATTTGCCGCTAGTTGAAGGCTAAGCAGACCATGCTTCAGTGGAGCATAAAATTGCTTTTCCTTTGGAACAAGCAGGGCATTGTAGTAATAGGCAAAACTGTACATTGTGTTAACGGCTGTATTTTCACATTATTGATTTACATTGTGTAATGCCATGCAAGACCTGCTTTCGATGATATGTGCATCTGCCATATCACAATAACTGCAAAGGGCTGGGTGCTGCTTGGAAAATGCTGCTGGGGATGCCGGGGCAGATTCCCATCCGTGTGCCCATCATGTGGAGGTGATGATTAGGGGGATGCTGTGGTAATGAGCAGGTCCCAAGTGTGCACTATGTAAATCAAGGCTGCCCGGGTCAGCTTCCCCTCACTGTGCACATCCAACTTTTTCAGCCTGCTTACTCTTCTGATGAGGAGAGCGTATGGAAAGGCTTCCCCTTGGCAGGTCCCCTCAGCTGAATGTGTTTCAAGGTATCCAAGATGGGCTGCACTTTTTTCCCTCTCTCCTTTCCAACTGTTTTCTGCCAGATCTTCGCAGCTCCAGCGTGGGGATGCCTACAGGGGTCACCAGCAGAGCAGTATGAGAGGGAGCCACCAAAGACAAAGCCAGGGAGGGTTGTCACAGGAAATGCAATCACTAAACACAACTTACAATAAGAGAAGGAATAATCAGCAGATACAATGTTTTGAATTTAAGAGAGTTCACTTCAAAAATGCAATAGAAGTGCTGGTATCTGTCTGAAACATTTTTACAAACACTATGTAGTTACTGCAAAGCTTTGTTTTACATTACCTGGCCTGGTGGTAAATTAGGCAAGCTTCCATTAATGTATCATATCTGACTTCATTGCTTACACTGGCTCCAAGAGCTGTGTATTATAACAAGAAACATTAAAAGAATATTTTTCTTCTTTTTTATTTGGTTATTTTAAAATGGATTGTCTCATTTCTCAAAGAGGAGGGACAATTCCACATCCAGATTGCCAGACCAAGAACTGGTTCCAATTCTTTCCTCAGCTACTGATTTTCTGGCTTCAGGCAAGCCACATAGTCTCTTCACACACATTATCCCCTCCCAGCTGTAAAAAGACTCAGCCTTCCAGAGCTTGCAGAAGCCCACAGAACCCCAGAACAGACAGACTACCCTAAAATCAAACATCACTTAAATATTTGTCTAGTATGTATCAGATTTAGCAATCAGAGGGTTTTTTTGTGTCAGATGGCAGTGACAATTTGGAATATTGAAATATTCATATTAAGAATCAGCTCTTTCCAGATGGGGAGCCATAGACGTGCCCAAGGTGAGGACCTTGGGGTGCTCTGACACTGCCAGCACCGTGACCTTCCATCCCCAGAGTGACACATCATGGCTTTAGACACCAACATGAGCCAGCAGGGCTGGATCCAAAAGGCAGGGGAGAAGGGCAGTGATCCAACACACACTGGCCATGCAGAGACTGCAGGAAAGGTGTTTCACTTCCACTGGGTGTCTGCAGGGACCTCTGCTCTGATGGATGGGTTGATGTTTTCTGCTTGCCCTCCTCAGGCCTGAAGCAGCTCAGCTCTGTCCCTTTGCCAGCCCCTCAAAGGGCAGAGGTAATTCCAGAAAGTTGCTTTTGACCCCAGCTCCCTCTGGCAGCACAGAGACAGTTCTGGAGCTCAGGCTGCAGTGCTGCTGTCTCCTACCTGTCCCTGCCTCAGTGCACTCCTATCCACCACATCTGCCACCTACTGAAATGGGAAACCAGAGTTAAATGAGAGCTCTGCTTTCCAGTTCATCTTGCAGTGGAAATTAGGCTGCTTGTCCTTCCTTACATATTTATTTTCTTTTCTATCTCCTGGGTTTAATCTATTCTCTTTGTTTCAATTGAAAAAGTGGGGCACATTTTACCAAATTCTCATTTCACACAATCCAAGGTAAAATCAAAGATACAGCATAATCTTAGTTATTACTATCATGAAGTGAAAGAAAATCTAAGCTAAGGAAAGTTTTCACTCTTTTATCATTGATTTTTTTTTAAATTATTTACTCTGGTGCATTTGCATTGATTTCTTTTGAGGCTGCTCTATTCTCCAGACCTGCAAGTCACTAATGATCAAGACTTTAACATTGCACTCTGTTTAAAATGTTAGTTGTGTCATCAACAGCTCAGAGAAGCAGTGCAGCTCTGGACTTGGGTCTCAGAAGGTAAAAGTCTTTTCAGTTTGTCCTTAAATACTTGGATAAATCCCGTTAGCTTTCTCCACACCATCAAAGCATTTGGATAGCATATAGCAACTGAATGAGTAAGAATGTATCTAAACACCTTGTTAATCCCCACACAGAGATGTTGCCGACGCTACTTTTAAACTTAGGAAAATATTTCACCAATTACTGATCAAATACAATACAGCTAAATTTCACTGCCAGCACATCATTTTGATAATGGGTATGGAAATTATCTATTCAATAGCTATTCAGAAATAACTTAGAAAGATTGGTTTTCAGATTCTTCTGAGAATCTTAGAATAATCCCCTATAATCACCGTGGTGAGAATCCACCAACATTTTTCCCTTTGAAAAAAGCTGTTTGTGGCAAGAGCGTTGGTGGTCTCTGCCCATCCTCCGACGTTCAAAGTGTCAGTGGTGCCCTGTGGTGGCAGAGGACTGAGGGTTTCATACTCTTACATGGCTTAGCCAAGAAAGTCTGCCACAGGAAAATGCTTTAGCTCTCCTCCAGCAGCTTGGCTTCTCAGGTGCACCTCAGCAACCCATCAAAATAAATTTTCCTCCTTTCTCACAAGGCAAACTTGAATCATTTTCTATCCAGAGTATGGAAGAAACAAAACCAACAAAATGAAGTACCTAAAATAAGCAATAACTACACTTCTCACTTCCCTGCTGCTCTGTGACAGCTGCTAAATGTGAACCAGGAGTATTTTAGATTGTTTCAATTTTGTGATCTTTCTTGCTGCTTGGTACAAGGCTAAATGGATTCACTCTCTCTTCTTTAGGGAAAGAAGTTTTCTGATTTCCTGTACTGATTTCATAGATGTAAAATTTGATCTGACTAGAGGAGAAGAAGCAGAGGGATTGTTGGATGAGAAATGTTTTCCTTCCCAAAGTGATAGATACCAGACATGAGCACAACAAAAAATAAATTCCCAACATGTCCAAAGCTTTCTTTTCCCCTTCAGTAACACAGTTTTTGGTCCTTTATGAATTTCTGCTGCCCAGGTACCACAGAGTCCCTAGCCTAAGGAGAACTGAGTTTCTCTATACTTGCATGTAAGGCTCTCTGGGGATCCCCTGCCCTTGTGCCCCCCTTGTCACCCCACAGCAGAGGTGTCCCAGCTCCCCTGCCACCAGAAAGGGACACAACCTGCTCATCTAAAGCAGAGGGCAGCGGATGGCCAGCAGAGCCTTTCCCCCATCCCAGGACCAGGCCACTTATTGTCATGGGTAATTATGCAAGGGGTTAATTGGGGGCATAACAGCCTCCCCTGGGGAGCTCAGTGAAGGAGCACAGACCCAGCTTCCATCCCGCAGGTGAGGGCTGCAGACACACCCAGACTGTGGGAATCCCTGCTCCCAGGGGCAAGTTCACCATCACCCCAGCATGGGGGAAAGACAGAGTCACCAGAGAGGCACCTGGCCAGGGAAAGGCTGCAGCTCCCCCAGGACCCACGAGGTCCCAGTCCATGCTAAAATGGCAAAGCCATTCTCTCCTGTCCCCAGACTGCAGGTTCCATACCCCAAAGACCATAGGGGTCAAAGAGTTAAACCAGCCAAACACTGGTGTGAAAAACCCTTTCTAACAGCTGTGCATGAGTCAGTTTTCATTCACAAGCAAATTCAGCCAAAAGGACACAGGCACCAGCATCCACCCCAACAGCCCTGTGCTGGCCACCATAAAATCTCCACAGTCAGAGGAAGAACCAAGCACCATAAGTTGTTTCATAAACAAAACCATTTCCAAGGGGCTTGGAGAGAGAATCAGACACCGAAGCTGCTCACAATGACACACGGAATCCCGAACGATGCAGGGAGGGGCTGGCGGCAGCTCGGGGCTGTCACAGGGTGTCACTGGACGAGCCAAGTCTGCCCACACGTCACTCAAAGCCCAGACAGGGACTCGTTGGGGTGTATGTGCTATTTGCTCTGTGCCAATGGGATCAGGAACGTTTTGGGGAGCAGAGAGAGCGCGTGGAGCCAGGCAGAGCTGAGAGAGGTGGCAGAGCTGAGAGAGGTACTGGGCAGAGCGTCCTCCTCTCCGTCTGCTGGGCTGAGCCTTCAGCTGCAAGAGAAGTTGGATGTGAGGAATACACAAATCCCCCAAGCCTTAGGGGCTTCCTTGCACAGGAGGAAGCATGGATTTCAGCAGCAGGACCTGAAAATCCTGGGCAACATTTCCAAGCCCTGCTCTCAGCCAGGCCAAAGGGCATGGGGCAGCCAAGGAGACCCACAGCCCCAAGACTCGAGTAACCCTTCAAACAGGCCAGGCAGCACTCAGGTCAGCCCTGCTGCAGGGCTTTTTTATATCAGCTTTACCTTCCAGACAAGATTATTGACCTTTCCAGTGCAGTATTTAACAACCTCTATTCATCCCCACTTTCCCCTTCCCTTACACTTCATTCCCTTTGTTGCTCTGTAACAAGAGAGGCAACAGGGCACATATTTCTGCAGAACAAAGCATTATCATCCTAATTATAGTTTCCTGGTATTTTCTCACTTTTACCATTTTATTAAAAACAATTAGCTGAGAAAAACCATCTTTTTAAATCTCTACACTATTGTTCTCATTTCTCTCTGAATCCAAGGAGGTCTTTTCAGAGGCTATTTTATTCATAATTACATATGTTGGAGCAACGGCTCAGAAAGTGAGCCCAGAAAGGATTCTGACAATACTTTCCTAGCAGGCTTGGTCCTGCTACCTCTGAAGTATGTAATGCTAATGATTTAATAAAATGTATGTGAAAACAAGGGCTTATTTTCAACAGCTTGTGTAAATGATGGATGCAGCCGTGCCAGGAGCGTTTGGCCTAATGGATTGAGGAGGAGTTGGAATCGCAGCAAAATCAGGAGCCAAAGACTTTTGCTTGGCTGCCAGACTTGGCTCCCCTGACTCCTTTGAGGCATCTGGCTGCAGACAGGTATGGCCATGAGGATAACACAGCAAGGGATGACGATTTTCGAGATAAAGATCCCAGCTGCATCTTTTTGTACTCAAAACCTGCAGGACTCTGTTACTGGTGTAAACTGGAGGAAGACTGGCCCCACGGTCTCATTTGGCCCTGATGCTCCAAGCCTGATTTAAACACAGACCACTCCAGCTTGAAGGATGCCTTCTGGAGTTTCTGGCATATTTATAATTCTTATTCCAAAGCTTCCTCCCTCTACTTATCTGTTTACCCTATAGGCTTTTATTTAAAAGAGTACAGTGAGAGCATTGCAATTTTTTCATTTGAAAGAGATTTTTGAAATTTATTTTATTTTTTTACACTGTGAAAAAAACTTTAAAGTGTATCATATTCAGTCAATTGGCTCCTCACTATTTTTTTTCAAACTTCCCCTCCGCCACCTTTGTTAATTACCCACCATTTGAACAAGGGTCTTCTCCTGCCTTGATCTTGCCGTGAAATCATGATGCTATATTTGTCTTTCTAACATCAAAGTCATTTCCATGGTCACCAACTGTGATGTCATAAACACATTTTTAATGGCTTGTTTACAGCAGGGAACAGAAGGAGAGAAAAGATTATGGGTGGAAGGAAACTCTTATCGATACACAACAGTTTTAAGCACAACTGTGAGGCTGAAGCATGCAGAAAACTTGAAGCCAAAAAAAATCCTTGCTGAAATAGCTTCTCTTCTCTAGTTCATCCCAGCACAAAATTCCCTTTTTAAGTTACTAGTGAACAAGCAATCCCAAGGGATTACTATTATGCCAGTCAGCCCAGAGTTGTGCAAGTTACTTCCTAAGACTGGAAGGCAGCAAATCCATGCCCCAATCCCTTTGGCTCCCTGCATAAATGAACACACACACGTCCCCAGCAGCTCCTAGAGATGGGGCTGGGCAGGGCACGGTGGGATCTGATCTCCTTCTCAGGGGATGTCAGCAATGGCCAGGAAAGGGCTGACATGCTCCTGGGTCAGCACAGAGCTGCAAAAGTCTCTGCCTGGAGAAGATTGTCCGAGCTGGGGTTCCAGTTAGCTGCAGGGTGTCCCTGCTCTCCTGCCTGCACCACGGCCAGCAATTGCCCTTGGGTGAGCCAAGCTCTGCACAACTTGCCATCTGCCTCCACACCTAGCCTCTTCCAAGCAAAATCCTCCAGTAAAATTCATCCCAGAGCCTATAGGAGGAAATATTGGGGCTGGTAGAAGGTGTGGAGCCAACCATGGCACTTGGCTCTCTTAGAGGTGATGATAAGGCACCTCTGTACATATGCTCCATGGAGATTGTCTCCCTCCCCTGCCCAGAGAAAACACAAGAGCAAGGGGGAAAACTCACTGGACAATGAAATTCCTAAATCCTCATCTCATGAGAAGAATTAATGTAGCTCTTTCCCTGCATCAATCCCAGGAACTCCCCGGTAGGAGATCCTATTGTGCCTCTCACACTAGCGAGGGCACTTCTCTCGCCGAGCTCTTTTTCCGGAGTGAGCGCTGCCCCTGGCACAGGAGCTGGGATTTCACACCCCCTGTTCATCACCGAGGCACAGAACAAGGCAACCACCATTTTGCTGCAGTCCCACAGCAGGAATAAAATGGTGGCATAGATGAAAACTGCCAGATCAAACACAATCCAGTTGCCTGTCACCACCTGCAGCTCTTCTCTGCCTTACACGTAACGCTGAATTCTTAATCAGGTTAATATTTGATTTCTGGGTGCTTAAACAAACACCAAAAACCCCACCATAAAAACCCTCACAACCTCACAGAAAGAATTTAATGCCATAACAGATGTTTAAGTTTGCAGCCACAAAGCACCGAGATGCAAACTATCCACGTCAGAATTTACATTTCCCCCACAAAATGGCAAGTCCGCAGCTCTGGTGTTTTTTCACATCTGGCTCACCCAAAGCCACCAAGAACAGGTAGCTTGACACATGTTCAACATAAAAGGACTCAGTATTTTTGCTAGTATCTAGTATCTTTTGGGAAATGTTACAGTGCTGAGAAAGTCAGAAGTGTTCAATTAGCTGCTGTTAAACAGCCCCTTCCCCATGTTACACCAAATTGCTGCTCAAACACGTTTCAGAAGACATTCCTGGAGGATGAAAGGAAAATAGTCTGGCATGGGTTTCCTGGGAGGACAGTTACTGCAGAGCAGGCAGAAGAGAGTTTGTTGGTTTTTGTTTGTTATTTGCACATTTCTTCTGCTCATACACAGAGTAAAGCTACTCTAAAGCCAAGCCTGAGCACCAGAACAAATCCCAGGTCCCTGGGACTGGGACAGACACAGGTTACTCATGCTTAATGAGAGACCAGCCACAAACTTAAATTAATTTCTATCCGTGGAGAATCCTGCCCTGTATTTAGCTTTGAGTTTAAATAAAAGTTTCAGTATGCTATACAAGGAATGGATTATTACAGAGAAGTCAGTTTTCCAACCAAAACAAAGCAGTGAAACACCAAACAGCAGTTTTTCCCAGCAGCAGAGATTTACTTCAAAATTAAATCTCATACAATCTCTTTTATAATACAGAGCACACTAAAAATTCCTTATTTATTTCTTTCACAGTCAACAACTGGAACAAAATATTTCTTGGCTTACACTTTTTAACCAGTTTGAACCTACAGGCTGTAGATTTCCTGCATTCTGCTCTTCTAACAACACATTACTCAGTAAATGGAACACATTTGCTGTTAGATTCTGTTTAATAATTACTCGTTACCTTTATTTCTACATTAATCTTATTAATCAAATATTGCCAAATGAATTACTGAAATGATAAAAAAATCATTTCACTCTGTTAGATATCTTAGAGACATCTGTTAGATGTCTTAAAGATTTCTTAATCTTTCCTTATCTCACATATATTTTTACATCTGATAGTTCTCCTATTACAAAAAATAAAAATACCTAGAGTCTAGAAGACACTGACAAGAATGGATAGAAAAAAACCCCAAACCTAAAATCCTACCATAGCCTTCTTTAGTAGGAATCCTTGGCTGACCAGATGAAGCATCCATCATGCAGGGAGTCACTGCACTCTGTCCACTGTTTTACCTCACACTATCAGGTACTGCAGATGGCTGGTAACAAATATGTAAATCTTGCATCTTTTCAGTTTCCTATCTAATAGACGTCACTATAAAATGCCCATTAAAAGCACAGACTTGGTCTTTCCCCCATTTTAATAAAGCACAACCTTTTTTTCCAAGTTCAGTAAGGTAAAAATCAAGTTTTAAAGACACTTTGGATGCCCCAGAAACAGGCACAAACAGACCTCCCCACCTCTCCCAAAACCCTCACGTGTCCAGACCCAACACCTTCAGAACAGGCAAAGAATGGGAGCTTCCATTCCCTGCATTGCTGCTTTTAGGGTAAAGATGAGCTTAAAGCTGGAGGCAAAGATCCAAGTTGGACTTCACAGCCCCCTCTTCTCTGGAAAAGGTACAAAGTGAGCTGAGGGAGATTTTCAGAGGTGACAATTAGGAGCAGTGCTTTTCCATTGCTTGATCTCCCCGGCTACAAAAGTCCAGTCTTGTGAAAGGGCAGGTGTTGCACTGCAGAATAGTCCAAGCTTAGCCTAAACGTAAATGGTGCCTCTACAGCACTAAATAGGGAAGCTGGTTCTGATGTATTGTGTCCCTGCTTTTCACTTTTCTGACACACAGAAAACCCAAATAAAACAGCAGATTTGAACTGCTCGTGCCCAGGCAGGAGAATGGCTTGCAGATATTTGCCACATCTTTGGAGGGTGGGGTAGAATCTGACTGTAAAGTGCATCTGCACAGAACAGTTTAAAGACACTAATAGAATTTTGGTTTTAGCATTAATAAATGCTAAGGGAAAATCCCCAGTAGAGAAGTGATCAGCTACAGGATGCCAGGATGGACAACATGTGACTGCACCTTAATCTGAAGCAGAGGTTGTGGAGATCTGTGGGTCCAGCTAAAAAGCCAGCAGGATCTCCCCCCAGCTGGGCTTCACTCACCCACACTGATCAGGACATCCCTGCTAGCACAAAACATCTCTTTTTTCCTATGTGCTGCTGCCTTTGGCTCCCCCTGGTTTTTGCTATGCATCTTTTACATCATTTCTTTAACATCCTTACATTGGCTCGCCAGACTCTTAACTCAAGCTTCCTGACCCAGCCTTCCTCAAGGATTTCAGGGGAAGAAAGAAACCAAACCCAAACAAACAAAAGGAAGCTCTGGCACCAAGCAACCCTTCTGCAGAAAACATCTCACGGTTGGGTTATTGTCCCAAAACCCTTACCCCTCACCCCAGGGACACACATAATGCTTTTGGGAGCAAGTGAGTGCTGAAAGAGACACAGCAGCCATTCAGGAGCAGGAAAAGTTGTCCCCATCCTGCAGACGCCGGGACTTACTTCCATTTTATTGTTCATGTTAGTCTAGAACTTCCATCTGCATCTACCTGCAAAGTGCCAGGGGAAAGATGTGCTCTGAGGAGAGGCATGAAGGAGAAGGCAATGGTGGAGAGAAGTGGAGAGTGTCCCAGGAGGAGGCTATCTGTAATTAGACATCACCCACAAGTGAAATCAACTGCTCAGCCTCAGATGCTATTTCCAAATGTGATGACAACATGGGGAAAGGATGCTATTTATTAATGTTTTTCACAATAAAATATTATAAATAATGGCTTTGAGCATTCAGTTTAGTAAATAGGGTGTTTGCTTAATCAAAAGAAGCCGAAGTGTCAGTTTATTATTATACTGGATGTAAGATGGGATCATTAAGATTCTCCTGTATACTGAGCAGCACCAGAAAATCATCAGGGCACTTCTACCACCCCCAGGGAGAGCAGCTGGACAGGCAAAACCCAGCATCAAAACTCAGTGGCAAAAAACCTCCACCCTTCTGATTTCAATGACAGAAGGATTAACACCCAAATTATTAAATTAATAGCAACCACGAGGGAAAATATTGAATGTCTTTGCTTTGGCTTGCTGTGTTTTTCTGAGAAAGCTGCAAAAGGAAATTTGTCAGGGGTAACAGTTTATGTTGCTCCTAGAAGCAACCATCTGGGATGCTGAGATTAGTATTTTAGATTTCTATTATCTGAAAATCCACTGGCAGACTTCACAAAAAGGTATTTATAAATTCTGTAGTGCAGTTTAAGTAAAACTATTTAATCTAGGGACTAAGAAATATGTGTAATTACCGTAGGTAGATAATGCTTTCTCATTGCCATTCACCAAAATTAGTTTACCAGATATTATTCCTAAGAAGTATAATTAAAATCAACATAAAATCCAGAACATAGTGAAAATAAAACATTAGGAGATAATGTCTTTAAAATTACTAGTCCTCTGCACTGCAGAGCATAATCACTCTCTGGCTAGCAGTACAGGGATGCTTTGGACTCCCTGTTACTTTGCATCCCATTGTAAGTAGCAGATATTTAATGACTCTCCATAATAATCTCCTTCTCTAAATGGCAAATGAGAGAACTTTGTTGAATGCAGGATTTTGACACCGTGTTGGTCTCTGTGCTGCTCCCTGAGCTCCCCTGAACGCAGCCTGGAACCCTCTGAGGGTTTTGGGGCAGGTTCAGATCTGCACCTGTGTACCTGCCATTAACTCCTGCCCTGGCTAAATGTCCAGGCATGAAAATGGGACTCCTGCCAGGGTTTTCTTCCCTGCTACTCACTGCTGAATCCCACACTGAATAGCAGAAGAAGCATTTCAGAGCCAGGTACTTGTACCAGATGTTTAATCCTGTTTTCTGCTCCTACAGAAGGCACAACCTGATGTTAGATGCCACCTCTCATTATAAATGTCTGGCCTTCCTTGTTAATGAAAGACTTTGTTTTCTTTTTGCAAATGTTATTAAGCAAAGAACAAACTGATTGTCTAAATTGATTAAGCAGATTCATTCCAGTGAAAAATTTATTATTTGCCTAGTTCATTTCATCAAATCAACTCAGACTAAAAAGGTTCCATGAATTAAACTAATTACAAATATATATTTTAAAAGCCAGTCGTTTCTGGCAGGATACAGTTAGTGCAGTCAATCACTGAGACAATAGCTGAATTTTAAAGTAGAATCTTGCATTGCTTCTCAGAAGCCTCTTTGTTTTTTCTTTCAGAAAATTGGTGTTTTGGGGACAAATTCTTCCTCTATTTAGTCCTATACATTCTGGTTAAGCTTCTGTGGGTGCCCAGGAGTCTTTCTTGGGGAAAAACCCAAAATACTTCACAGGCATTTTCTATAAAACAAGAATCATGCACTAATTAGAAAGCTAATTGTGATAGATTAATAAGAATTTCTGATTGCCTCAGTCCAAACTCCTGAAAAACATCTATTTATAAAAATAAAATGCCATTAATTTATTAGGCTGAACACACACATTCATAAGGCTCACTCACATCATGGTCAGAGAAAATTCCTGCATAATTTTTTGCAGGACACAGATGGAAAAGTCAAGCCTAGAATGCTAATACTCAATTCAGTTAAAAAGAAAGATCAACCACCACATTTGTATTTCTCCAGCAAATTATAGACAAGCCTTGGGCTTTTTGTGAATGGACATGTGTACACAGAAACACATGTATTTTATAGATTTTTTTCCTACAAAGGTAATTTTGAAATGAACATTCAAGGAGAATCTTTTGTTTGTTAATCATGTGAATCTTTGCGAAGGGATTTGTCACAAAGGGCTCACTAAAAGCACCCAGGCCTCACTTAACTGTTGATCTTATAAAAATAATTCTCTAACCTTTCCTTCTCCATATCCTGTGAGCCCAGAGGTGCAGCAGCAGCACCAGCACTGCCAGGATCCCACTCGGTGTGGCCACAGCTCTCACACCATTGCAAGAGGGAAGCAGAGGCTGCGAGCACATGGTACAGCCTGGAGACACCTCTACCACATTTCCATCTTGGTCTCAGCTTAACAGCTCAAATGCTTTTATTCAGTCTCACAGTTTTCTAATTATGCCAGTTTCAAGTAGCTCCAAATTCACCTTGGTGAACTTTGTGAGAGCAGTTTTGCACCCAGAGTTCAGCACCCAGGCACATGTACACCAACAAACACTTTATAATTACAGCTCATCGGTCTCCCCTTTCTTTTTCAGTAAATTTTCTCTAAAGACAAGGGAAAACATTGTCTCTGCTCATTGTGCCCACTCAGGGCTGAATTTGTGGGGCAGATGTTTGGTGGTGGAGCTGATGCCTCGGTACCTGTGCTTGCTGTCAAGTAGAATTTGGGGTCTTAAACAAAAGATTTCATAACAGTGCAGAGTGAGGGCAAAGGCAATAAACACTGGGGCATGAGCAGTAATTTAAAAGCATGTGGCACAGGCAACAGCAGCAAAACTCAGAAACCTCACAGCTAAGAAAGAGAAATAAAATTCAAACAGAGAATAGCATTGCAAAAAAGAATGTAGTGCTTTGAAAAACACAGTAATGGCAGGTCTGAGGATGCCACCCCTCCCCTTTCTGCCAGAGGGGAGGTTCTCCATCCCTGCCCCACCAGGGTGGGGGACAGCAACATCGTGAGTGTTCCAGGTGCTGCCAGCCCTAGGGATGCTCAGCAAAAGGAAAAATGCCCCCCACTTATGGCTTCACATGGAGCCCCCAGCCCTGTCCCCCCTCACTGCACGAGGAGCCACAGCCTCTCACCAAGCAGAAGCTGCCTAGATAAACCATAACCCACCAGTTTCACTGCAGGATTTCCTGCCAGGGCTCCAGGATGATCGTGGAGATGCCAGTCCCAGCAGCACCCACCGGTGTCCCCTGAGCTCCCCTCACTGAGGGGCAAAGGACTGTGCCAGCACCACTACTGTGCTCCCCACTGGGGCATTCGTGAGCCTGTTCTCTGGGTAAGCAAATATTTTGATTAGGGATTTTGACAAGCAAGCAAGCAATGAGAGCTGAGAAAATCAAAAAACCACTCCCAATTACAGAAGTTTCCTTCAAAACCCTTGCTGCTACATGGTGCTAAATGCCTGTGGTGTGTATTCACACTGTCACGTTCAAGTGTTTTCCCATCTTGTGCCGAGCTGGGGTCTGCAGTGAGTGCTCAGTGGTCCCTCGTGCCCTGCTGTACCCTGGCTGTGCCCAGGGCCTGGCACTGCAGTGCCCAGGAAGGAGCCCTTGGCACGGCTGGAATGCCAGGAGCAGAGCACAGCCACGCCAGCCTCCAGGGCTCCCCACCCCAGCTTCCCAGGGTGTGTGACTGCAGTGACCAGGGAACATCCCATCTCATCACCTCTTTGTTCTATCCTCCTGCACTGCATCCCCCTGGCTTCCAAGGATCCAGAGAACATCAAACCTCAGTCCATTATCATTATTTATTATTACTATTACTATTACTNTAAGCCATTCCCACAATGTTGCACAGCCTGACTTGTGATTTCAAGGGCAATACCAATTAGTCCTGGGCTCAGCAGAGCTACTGAAGTGCAATTCCTCTAACTTATGGGTTCAGAGTTAGCAAAGCAGCAGAACAGGGACAGATCAGCAACTGAGAAGTGAGATCCTCGTCTGCTTCTGAAACCAGACTGAAAAATACCATGGCAAGAGGTAACCAAAGAGACAATTCCAGATTTAATGACTGTTCACTGGAAGTGACAAAGTCAGAGGCACATGCCATTTCCTACAGCACTACTGGAACAGAGAGAGACGAGCAGCAGTCACACTCCTCTCTGGGCTCCCTGGGACTCTGGACAGTGTCCCACAACCCTTCAGTCCATCAGACCTGCCCCATGAAAGGCAACATGATGGGAGGACTCAGTTGTAGGCTGCAGCTCACCATTCCCACTGCCAGAATGGCTGCTGCCAGGAGATGCTGATGGCCTTAACAGGTATTTGATGCAATCCTCTGTGCTCCATTACTTCAAAGTCAAATCTGGTCTCAGTGGAGAAAAAGCAGATTTATTTGGGAATGTTTGAGTTACTGCCTTACCAGTTACCCAGTGACATCTACGTTCAACTACTTAACTTCTCAGAGTGACAAAACCTGACTAGGTAGTTTCATTTAAAAATCTGTATATTCACCATTCTGATTCTTTTTAGTACTGCAAGGAACAGAAAACACCTTTCAGGGTGCATTTGCCAGCTAAGCCAGCCTCCCCTTCCTTATGGCATAAGAGCCAGGGCGCTTTCCTGGAAGAGGGGGCTGCTCACAGGGCAGAGAGGAGAAACCAAGGTGCCAGGTAAGAGCTCTGCCAGCTCCCACTGCACTGCTGACAAAGCTGCTGCCAGCTGGGAAGTAACACAAATTGGAACTGACAGAGAAATGTGACAAATTCATTATTAATAGCACAACTATTTTTTAATACGTAGAAGGCTGTACTAGATTAATAAAAACAGGCTTTTGTATTCCTTTCTGACAGCAGTGATGGTGTGTGATCTCCAGAAAATCAAGTGTTACTGATGCTGGCTCTGGCTGGCATTGGGATGCTGCAGCAGACTCGGCAGGGACAGGATTTCTCTCCAGGACATTGCAGCTCCTGCACACTCCGGAAGGTCACGCAGGCTGACTCTGTGGCAGGCTGAAGCACTCACACAAAAGGTCAGCATGCTGTGGAAACCCTCACACAGCTCCTCCTCGGGGGGCTCAAACCTCTTGGTGTTCATTAGAATCTGCCTTGTTTTATCTCAACCTACGGTGGGGTTGAAGGGAGATTTATTTTTTAAATAAGAAATAAATAAAGAGCAACTTGGGGGTATCTCAGAGATTTGCTCACTCCAGCCCACCAGTCTGCAAACCAAAACTAAGGCAGCACAGGTGGATTTCTGTTTCTTTACCTACCCCACACAAACACCTATCTGCACATCCACAAGCTCTCAAGCAGCCTATATCTCAATCTACATATGTATGCATAACTTTATAAATATATATATTTTTATTGTTCCTATGGGACTGTTTACCTTGGGTGTACAAATGAGACCCATCAGCGTGTAACATAAATTTAGCATTTATTCCTTCTACCTCTGCTATTTTTTTCACTTGTTTTCTTCAGAGGAAAGAAAACACAGTGTCAGGAAAAAATATTTCAAACAAGTCTCAAAAAGGATGAGTTTAGGAAAAATGCATTCACTCACCCTTATTGTTTCCACCTCTAAATCTAAGTGTAGCTGCAGTGCACTGACTGCTTACAAACCTCCCTACACGGTTCCAGAGGAAAACAGTTTAGTTCTTTGGAAAGAATTTTTCTGATAACTGGCTGCTTTTTTTCAGCCTCCTTAGCATTTTCTGCAACTCTTTTGCATTTACCAGAGGCAGGTTCCATCTCCCCTTGTTGCCTTCCTCGCAGGCAGTGGTAAAGGTCTCGGCGTGCCCCGGCTGGCACGCAGCATCCCCGCACGGCATCCCCGCACGGCATCCCCGCACGGCATCCCCGCACGGCATCCCCGCGCTGCCGGGGCAGGACGGGCACCTCCCGCCAGCCCCGTACAGACACACGGCCACAGCCCGCAGCTCCCCGGGACAAAACCAGCGCCGGGAACGCGGCTCTTAGAGAAACAGACGTGACACGGAGTTGCAGCAAGCATTATCCAGCCCTGAGAACGCTGCCGTGCCGAGCCCGGCCCCGGCCCCGCTCCGGGAGGGGGAACCAGCCCGAGCACCGCAGCGGCGCGGGATGCGCTCGGCCGAGCGTGGCGGCTCCCGAGAGCAATCAGAGCCTTCCCGGGAGGGAGAGGAGCAATAAAGCATGTGGCAAGCTGTCACCGTGGGGGAGAAGGGGCAACTATGGCTCCTGTGAGAATTACAGTCGGCGGGATTCAGGGAGGAGCGCCCGGCAAAGCTGCTGCCAGGCGGGCGCTGGGAACGTGAGGGGCGAAGCGTGCGGTGGGAATGAGCCATGGATGCACATCGCCTGTCACCTGCTGCCCCACCCCGCCCCATTCCCGAACGGACGGGAGCCCACAGAGGAGCCCCTGCGCACCTCACGGGGATGGGCTCCGAGACGGGAAAGGCCAATTCCCAGAGCCTGCTCTGAGCCACCAACTCCTGCCTTGTAATAAACAGCAAATTCCACATGTTCAAAGGAAGAGTTCCCACAGAAACTTCTTTCCTGACTGTTTTAAGTTGAACCTAACACAAATCGAGAAACCCTTCAGGCGGAGATGGAAACGCAAGGAGCCCCTACGCCCCAGGGAGGTGCCAGCGCCTCCGGGAAAGCTGCTCAGCTCTCCCAAAGCAGCCTGGAGATCTTACTGCAGCTCCGGTTTGCCTCACCACCACCCTGTCCATATGCTGTCCGAGCTCATGGGAGAGGGATTGGTGCACTGGCCGCCAGGACTGTCCCCTCAGGCCATGGCAGTCACGGCTGGAACCAGCGGGAGGGGACCCACGAACACACCCTGGCCACGCCGAACTGCCAGGGGCCGGGACAGAGAACCCTCCTTGGTCCCGAGCAGCTGAATTAAAAGCCGGGGGGCGATGGCAGCCGCGTTGGGATCCTTTGAGGCGGAGGCAGCCGCTGCTATTAACACACAAAAGCGATGCCGAGCAGCCGAGCAGGACAAAAGAGGTGGGGGGCAGCCAGACAAGAGAAACGGAGGGTGGAGCGAGACAAGAATGGGAGAGGAGCTGCGCGGACAAGAAGGAGGGGAGGGAGACACACACGCACACACAAAAATCAGAGAAAGGGAAAGACAAGGCGATAACAAGGGGGGAAGAGACCACATGGGGGAAGGCGTTCCTCACCTGGTCCGCTCCCCCTCCACGCTGCTCCTCTCACTCTTTGCTTGCCCTGTGCAAGGACACCGGAGCAGAACATCAGAGCTTTGGGTTGAACGCCCATATCCAAGAGGATTTTCCTGTTCACCCAGGTTTTGCATCGTTACTGGGGAGGCTGTGGCAAAGGGACCTGGACTAACTGGGTGAGTTTCTCACCAACAGCCATATTCCTCATTCCTATTCTAAAAAATGCACCTTGGATGACGCCACAGTCACCAGCATCTGCCTGCAAAACCAAGAGCTGGTCCTGGTTAAAGCCAGGTTAGGGACAGGCACGGATCAGCTGAGGTAAACAAGGGAAAATGACTGCTCTTGAACTCAGGGAAAGTAAGGTGCTGGTGGCTCACCCAGCCTCACTCCTCTGCTTGGTATCTTTCTCCTTTACAAGCATCCCCAAACGTGGGAGCCCCAGGGGCACTTCCCTCCTTCCTGCAGCAAAGAAGCCCCAGCAGCTTCACCAGTATTTTAGGAACAGGGTGGCAGAATAACAATAAAACTCAGAAGAGGGGAAAGGTCCACCTCAGAAGATGCTGTAGAGCTAAAACACACATCATCTTTCGTTTCCTGATCAGGCCTCTATAAAGGACAGAGTAAATGACAGAACAAATGTAAAGCTCCCATTGCTCTCAAGGATATTTGAAAAGCTCTCACGTTTCCAGTGTTTCATAAAACAAGAAAGTCAGAAATGGAAAACACATTGTAAAAGTATGAACTTGCAGGGAATTCAATAAAAATGCATTTTTTCTGATTGAAAAAGTATCTTTATCTTCAGGAATGAAAACTAACACTGGTGGCTAACGTGTCTCAGGCTGGCAGCTCTGGCAGCTTCACCTTTGAGTTCCAGTGCCCCTCACACAGCACAGCAGCCAGCACTTCTCCCATCTCCCTCCCCAGTTCAATATTATTTTCAAGACTACCTCTTTTTTATTAATTTTCAAGATTGTATTCTTTTTATTAGGATTTTTATATCTTTCTTTTTCCAGAGTACCAGCCCTGTGGCATTCACCCACTAAAATAAAAAATGTTACCACTTTTCTCCCTAAAGCCCCTGCCACACTTTGGCCACATTTCTGCTGGTTACCAAAACCACCACGAGAGTTGGTGTCACAGAAAGGTCCATTTCTAACCTCTATGCTCTGGCTGCTGCAGCACATGGCTCCTCAACCCACATGGTCCAAACATGACCCAGAACTGGGCTGGTCCTCCTTGGGCCACAGTTCTCCAGAGCAAACAAAATCTCTGAGATGAACAAAACCCAGCTGAAAGAAACTGAAACTGAATGCTGACATCTCCAAGTCTCCTTGTTTGAACCTCCCTTTATCTCACCCCTGTGAGATAAAGACTGATGAAAAATAAGAGATAATGGGAAAAGAGGAAAAAAGAGGCAGAAAATCTCTTGGAATGATCAGAAATGATTTACATGAATGTTCATAGCCTAAAACAAAGATCAGGGTTGAGTTCAACCTTGACTTCAGCTACAGCTTGACTGCAATAGGGATTTCATTTTCAAACAATAACTTGCATATTTTATTTTTTTTTTAATGGAGCTGGGGCCAACATCATCTCTGGCTTCCCAATAGAGCTGGAGCAGTGAATTTGTGGGTGCAGGCGTTAAAATGTTCACAACACCTTAAAAAATGTGTTTGTTTTTTTTTTTAAAAAAACACCCTAATATAGTTGTTAGGTTTCAAATGTGCAAAGTGTTAACCTCCCCACAAAAGTGACTTGAAAGAAAGATTTTTTGATCAGCACCAGTACTGAGAATAATTCAGTTCATATGTGTTGAGACAGCTGTGGGAGACAAAATATTTTAGAAAACTCTTGCCCAGGATCTTTTACACTTTCAATTTTCTTCTCCAATTGAATGATGAGGTCTAGCCCAAGGATGAGCTGCAAAACATCAGGCAGAAACCAGCAACAGGAAAAGAAGGAGAGAGCCAAGCCTCCTGCCCATCATTACACATGTACATGTGTTGGGGCAACACATTTCAGGTGATTGGACATCCTTCCATTAGCACAGATAACTCCCCAAATAGGCTCTGTAGTTTGAATTTTAATTTTCTTTATGCCTGCTTTTTGACTTCCAATACTAAACATGACGGGAACACTACCAATAGGCAATATGGGAGTTAAAATGATGTGTTTTGAAACTGGAGAGAAGTCTTTGGACTCATTTGGACGTAAGAATTGATCAGGAAAAGGGGAGATGGGTTGGATTTTGAAAAAGAAGTAGAGGTATGGTAAATGTTGCCTCTGGACTAGTGCCAGAATCTTTCTCCCCTTTCACATTCTTTATCCATTCAGGATAGCCTGGAACACACCAAATGGGTTTTCCCATGCAAAATCCTCCAGGAAGCAGTTTAGATACATGATTTCAGACGCAAAAACTTCCTCCCAGCCCAGGCCATCACACAGGAGCCAATTCCCGAGCAGAGTGGAGACATCTCAGTCTCCGAATCTTTCCCAAACTCTGTCAGGATACCCTGAGTCTTTGTGATCCAACCGAACATATGTCACGCTTCCTCAAGTTAATAATAGATGTCCCAGGAAAGACAGCTCTTGAGGTCAAGGAATTCTTTTTCCTTCTTTTTTTCTTTTTTTTTTTTTTTTTTTTTTCCTGTTGCCTTTTCGCTTCTCCTTTGGAAGGAGTGGGGGAGTCCGAGTGCAGCCCCCGAGCCGCCTGCCCGGCCACCCCTCGCCCACCTCCCCGGCCAGCAGCCCGGAGCCCCGCGGCTGCCAGCACTCTGTTTGTCTTACACGAGTGTCCCCTGAATGAGGAAAAATAAATAGAAGAAGCAAACATATGACTCTCTTTAGCACAAAGCCTCCCCACCTCCTCCTTGCCTATTTTTTTTTATTATTTTTTTTTCCTCCTCCTCCGGCGACATAAAAAGAGGCTGCGTCTGCCCCTGTTGAATGTAAATGCCTTTGAAGTGGAACTAATCATTTCAAGGATAGTTTGCGTTGTCCTAACAACGCAGCTGAATTGCGAAGCCCCTCTTTTTGTTGAAGATATGTTTTCTTTCTTTCAGCCCAACCTGATGATGATATACTGCTTTCACGCTCTGTCCTCCCGCATCGTAAATCTCCGCTGCCGCCTTCCACAGCCCGAACTCCCCCAGGCCAGCGGGAGACCGGCTGCGGCTCCCCGGGCAGGGCAGGG